>PVLA01002586.1:0-260204 GCA_004027455.1 Hydrochoerus hydrochaeris | reverse complement strand
AGGAGGGAGAGGGAGAGGGAGAAGGAGAGGGAGAGGGAAGGAGGGAAAAGAAAAAGAGAAGAAGGAAGAGGAGAGAGAAGAAGGAAGAGGAGAGAGGAGAGAAAAGAAGGATGAGGAGGAGAGGGAGGGAAGAAGAAAAGGAAGAAAAGGAGGAAGAGGAGAATGGAGGAAGGAAAAAAGAACAGGGTGGGCAGGTGGGAGGAAGGAAGGAAGCAAGCAAGATTAGAGTGCATTTCAAACTTCTTTATTTGCCCAAAGAGAAAGGGATGGAGGTAATTTTAAAATATGGCAGAAAATGATTTCTCATTTGATCTCAGACAACTATAGAGTAAATATATATAAGCACTTATGTTTAAAAAAAGTAACTTGGTAAAAATGTTTTAACCTCATAAGTAAGAATTTAAAATAAAATGGTAAAAAACAAAACACCCTTTTTCTTACCAGCCATATCAGTCTGTGGAATCTGGTACAGCTTTGTAAATTCATCTGGATAATTTTCTACCCAGTTCCAAAAGGCCTACAAATAACAAAACATATGTCTTTGTATGTCAATAGTAAACTTTTCTTAATATAATAAATGTCCCAGCTTCTACTTCTCCTCATAAAAATACTGCAATGCATTCTTCCTAAAAGTTAATGTGAAACTATCACAGTCATAATTTTTATTCAAATATTAAAGACAGTAAAATTAATAACCAACCCCGAAATTTTAATATTGAAGAGATTGTACCTTACCTTTTCCAGGCTATTTATAACTGCTAATTGTGCAACCTTCTTTAGGGCTTTAAATTTAAATGCTATTTCTGGGAAGAAAAAAATTTGTTTCAATTAACTCTATTTAACAAATACAGACCAAATGCTAGCAAAAATAACTTTTCCATACTACTTTTGTTCCAATATTATTTATAGGCAATATAAAGATAATATAAACCCAAAACTCACTATATCCACTAAAGACAAAATAAAAAAGCACATGTGCCTTGAACTTCAATAGTTGTAATTCTTTTCCTGTTTCATAAAAATTTGCTGTTTCAAAAAAAAAAAGTATAACACATGGTCACTGTGAGGCCAGACATGATGGTGCACACCTATAATCTCAGCACTTGGGAGGCTGAGGCAGGAGGATTGCTGAGAGTTCTGGAACAGCTTGGGCGACAAAGTGAGCTCAAAGCCAGCCTGAACTGCACAGTGAAACCCTGACTCAAAATTAATTAATTAATTAATTAATTAATTTAAAAAACAAGGTCACTGTGGAAAATTTTAAAATATAAGCCAGACATGGTGATGCATGCCTATTATCCCAGCATCTGAAATGAAGTAGAAGGACCCCAGGTTCCTGTCCAACCTAAGTAACTCAGCAAAGAACCTGTCTCAAAAATAAAAAGTAAAAATTAGCTGATGTTGGCTCAGTGAGAAAGCCCTGGGTTCAATTCATAGTATCAATATCAAATAAGTAAAAATAGCCCAAGGGAAAATTAAAACATCATTCATTATTCCACCATAGAGACAACAGTTTGGTAAATACTATTCTATCCTTTCTTCTATGTATATATGAAACAAAAATATTTAACATAATGAGATCAGATTTGCCATACCAAATCCATCCTTTTCATTTTGTACAATATCCCCCAATTTTTCCAGATTATTAAAAAATTCTTACATGTATTCTTTGATGACTCTACATACAATAGTAAGTTTTACTATTTTTTTCAGTACTAGAATGATATAGTTAATACTTTCAAAATGTTAATGTTTTCAAAATATTACAGATAAGTAAACTGTGTGTCTACATTACAGATCGATTACATGACTAAATTAAACTTCAAAGCCCTACTCTTTCTAGTATGCTATAATGTTTCTCGGAAAATCAGAGTTAAATCGTAAGTTATTAAAAGTTTCCAGTTCTGCATTTATTTTCAATATTTCAATATTATGAATAACAATAAATACCTTTATATGTAGAGCTTTTTTGATATTGTAAGAAAACACCTGAAAGTGGAAGTGTCTGATCAAAGAGATGAATATTTTTAAGGCTGCCAAACTGCTTTTCAGAAGAGTTGGGCCAAATGCCATTTCCACCTACAAATTTCAGGGTGGGGGTTATACCTAAGTGGTGGAACACTTGTCTAGCATGCCCAAGACCCTGAGTTCAAGCTCCAGTACCACAAAAAATAAAATAAAATCTTGCGAATTCGAACCATGAATTGAATGGTTGTCTATTATGATCTAAATTAACTGTGATCTATATACACATACCGTGTCCTAATATCTAAAGTGTTTTTGAGGGATTTTTGGCTTTAATAAAGTTACTGAAAATTTATTACACTATTGCTTGATTTTTACAATGGTAATACCCATGAGTCATGAATTCATTTTTGGCAGTGCTGGGGATCAAACCCAGGGTCTTATACATACTGGGTGAGTAACCAACAGCCACAGATCAAAATTTGAACAAGGGTAATACACATGGAACACAGCCTTATATTACTCATCTGTACAGATAGTCTTTTTTTTTTTTTATGTCTGGTGAACTAGTTACTGAGTTCAAGGCCAATGTTAAGAAAACAAAACAATGCATTTTGAAGACTATATTATACTACACAACTGTTGACATTTTCAAAGCTAATATAATTCATCCCTCTTGGGTCAGATATGAACACTGTTTAAAAATATCTTGATCAAGACAGAAAGTAAACTAAAAGTGTGAACAGCATACTATAAAGTCATGCATTTAAATTAGCCAGGGTACAATAATATATAAAATTGAAAAATATTTTTGCAAAATGAAATTTAGGGATTCATACTCATTTTATATGTTCATTATTATTTAATTTACATTAAATCAAATGAAATAACAGTCATTCTCTACTTATAGTAATTCAATTCCTTTTGACCCATTATTTCACTCGACATAATCATGTAACATTTCTGAAAGCTTTAAATTTACATCTTAGAAGTTGTAATATCCCCATCGGGGACTACTATTGCCATGTTCTATAGGGCAGCAAAACTAGGCACTAAAAGGTTAAGATACTATATTTTATAATGCTGTAAAGCTAGTCAGTAAGAGAGATGAAAACAGAAATGCCAAAAATACAACATCTGGCTCAATTTCTCTTCTCACCATACAATCACAATCTGATTATATTCTGCACTGAAACTCCGGTAATCTGCTACAGATTGCTTTATTTAAGTACAATAATAACCAACCAGATTAACTTCAGACACACTTAAGAGTTCAAATAAAAGAAACCATGGAATCCTCAAACTTGTGTGTCATATTTATTTTAGTTTCCAGGTGCATCCATTTTCCTACAAATAACTCAAGCTTAATCCTTTTTTATGGCAAAGTAGTAAGCTTACAGCATTATAAAACACAGTATCTTAACCTTTTAGTGCCTAAATAAATACATTTTCTTTACTATTCACTTGTTGATGGACACAGACCATTTCCAATATTTAACTATTGTGAGCTGTGCTGCTATAAACATGGTAGGCATGTATCACTATAATGTAACGTCTTTAACTCTTTCAAGAAGAAACCTAAGCTGGGTATAGTGGTGCACGCCTGTAATTTGAGCACTCAGGAGGCTAAGGAAGGAGGATTATTGCAAGTTTGAGACCAGCCTGGACTACAAAGTGAGTGTGAGGCCAGCCTGAACTGCACAGAAAAACTCCGTCTCAAAAAGACCCAAAAAAAAGGGGAGGGGGGACTTAAAAGAGGGATATCTGGGTCAAATGGAGTTTCTGTTTTTAATTTTTTTGAAGACTCTCCATACATATTTACATTACAGTTGTACTAGTTTACATTCCCACCAACAATGTAGAAGCTTTTCCCCCAAAATCCCTCACCAGCAGTGATTATTTGATTTCTTGATGATTTTACTATATTATTTTCAAAGATTCAAAAGTTAGGGAACCATATGTTTTACTGGTCATTTCACAAGAACCATTGGCATTATAAAATACACTTTGATGCTCTAGTTCAACACAATTAATACAATCAGTACATTCATAATACTGAGTTTTGGCCCACATTGATTAATTTCAGATGTATCATACATTTAAACTTACCCTTCAGGAGTCGTTTTAATTTTGCACAATCCACATTGATATACTGTAATAATTCTATATCATGGACATCAACATTGTCTTCTGAACAAACAGTCAATTCCTGTAACCTGAAAAGTAAAAACCAAAAAGTAATTTATCAATTTAAGTATTAAGATATCCTAAAGTTCTAAATTTAACAGATTCTTCCTATAAGAATGCATTTATAAGAATAAAGACACATAAGAGAATAAATATTTCTTATAAAAATCTAAAGGACCTCAAGCTTGGGATCCTCCTTCATCAGCCTCCCACATGGCTTGAATGTAACTCTGCACTTGGCTTTACTTTTTTTTTAATTCTATGGTGCTGGATATCAAATAGACCCCAAGGTCTTGCTCATGGTCAGCAAGTGCTCTACTACTAAGCTATATCCCCAGGCACCACAAGTATTTATTTGTGTGTGTGTGTGTGTGTGTGTGTGTGTCTTTTACCAAAATGTAACTTAGTTTTTATTTAAGTACTGCTGAAAATATTAAGGGGCTCACAAGTAATGTTAAACTAGTAAACTCTGTAACCCTATCTAAGATTGAGGAAGTTGGGCAAGGTGGCACACACCTGTAATCCTAGCACTTGGGAGGCTAATGTAAGGAGCACAGGCATGAATTCAAGGCCAGCTTGGACTACATAATGAGACCCTGTCTCAAAAAACCAAAAAGAGTGAGGTGTCCCAATTATATCTCCCACAGTCAGCCAGGACTCTGAGAAAATTAGTTAATTCCAGAACTGGGGCAGCAGACAGTTTAAGATGACACTTGGTCATCTTGAGTTTGAACACAAGGAAATTACCAACAACTGGCAGAAAGTCGTGTCAAAAATCACACATGTTGCCGGGGATTTAGCTCAGTGGCTTAAGTGCCTGCCTAGCAAGCCCAAGGTCATGAGTTCAATTCCTGGTACAAAAAAAAAAAAAAAATCACACATGTGGGCACTTAAATGAATTCTGAAAGGTCAAAAATGAGGTAATTTGAGCATCAGAAGAATTATGTCTACATCAGGCATAGTGGTCCAAGACTGTAATCGCACTTGGAGACTGAGTGAGGTAGGAGGTTCTCAAGATCCAGGCTAGCCTGGACCACATAGTACGACCCTATCTCGAAAAACAAATGAATGAAAAACAACCTCTCCCAAAAAGAATTATATCTACAATTTAAACACAAAATATGTAAAACTCCTAGTATTAGAACTGAGGGGGGAAAAACTCACAGGCAACCTTTCATAGCTATTAGGTACCAACTCATTCTGAGAATGAATGAGAAAAAAAGTCAAGCCTCTATCCTGAGTTCTCTACATAGACTATACTGGAAAATAAACATAAACATAAAGGAAATATCTTTTACAAGAAGTACAACTCAATGCCAAAAGCACTGGGTTGTCTCTAACACCACCAAAATAATAATTTTAAAATAAAGACAGGATACAAAATGTATCATTTTGTAGCCCTCAATGGCATAATGACCCAATCAACGATCAACAGCAGCTACTGAAAACATTAAAAATTTAAGGGAAACTTCATAATAAATGGACAATGTCAAAAACATCTAAATCCATCAACTAGAATACTAAAAGTAAGGAAACAGGACATGTTTCTTGATGTAATACATTAGGTACTACTTACACCATCTGTTCCCCAGCCAAAAATCCAGGAATCTGAATCCACTCAAACTCAGCCAAACACAGAATACAGAAAACTTTACAAATAACCCAATTAAACAAATACTGTACACAGCACAAAAAACATGGAGAGGATAAAAATGAAAAACCTATACAGATTAAGAGAAATTTAAGAGAAACATCAGCCAATTGCTAAATATTAAGATATTATTATCTTGTTATTGTAATTGCTAGATATTAAGATATTGTTTAATATCTTGATATTGTTAATTTTTCCTTCAAGAGGAGGAAAAATTTTAAAACTTGGGAGTAACAGATGATACTAAGGAGTTATGATTTTGACTAGCTGTAACAGTGATATTGTAGTTAAATTTTCTCAAATATATTACAGATACATATTGAAAAATTTAGATGAAATGACATATCTGACCTTTGCTTTTTTTTTTTCTTTTTGAAAGAAGGTTTTATTTATCATGCTTCACACTGGCCTTTTAACTCTCTACATAGCCCAGGCTGGCCTCAAACTCACAGAGATCCTCTTTTTTTTTGGTTTTTTTTTGCACCAGGGATCGAACTCACAACCATGCGCTTGTAAGGCAGGCGCTTATGCTGCTGAGCTAAATCCCTGGCCCCACAGCAATCCTCTTTGTCTTGTCCCAACTACTGGGATTATAGGCACCACTATGCTTGGCTGAGCTTTGCTTAAAAGTACTGAAAATGGAGATGAAAGAAAGAAAAAACTGTAGAATACTAGTAACAGTTGAAACAGAATAAGAGATACACAGGTATTTGAAATGCTGGTTTTTTCTGCATTGTGTATTTTAAGTTTTCCACAATGAAGATTTAAAAATTTGTATTTCATATTAAAAGTAAAAAATAAAAATCTTATTAACATCTATTTATATTGAATAACTTATCTTGCCCATAGTCAAAAGGTATATTTACTTTGTATTAAAAAACTGAGTAAGGCTGTACTCACTATACCTTTCTCCCCTCTATGCTCATGATTGTTTAACATCCTTCCTTCACAGAATGTAAGCACATAAAGATAGAAATCTTTCTAAATCCAAAATTTCCCTTTTGTTGAATACAAAGTTATTACAAATGTAGGTAAATTTAACACTTAACAACTATGTAGATACTTTTCAATTGATAAATTCCTGTAGCCAGGTGCGGTAGTGAACACTTGTAATCTCATCTACTCAAAAGGAACTCAAAGGCCACCTCAGGAACATAGCAACATCTTATCTCAACGAAAATAAAAAGAGGCGTGGGTGTAGCACAGTAGAAGAACACTTGCCTAGCATGTGCAAGGTCTTATGTTCAAGCCCCAGAACCAAAGAAAGAAATTCCCTTAATGCTAAATAATAAAGGAATACATTTTTCTACCACTGTTCACTAACAATCACAGGTATTAGATTTTCAAAAACTGGTACTCAAGAAGGCACCCTCATTATTTCCATTAATAATAAAAAATGTAAACAGGACAATGGAGTTACTAATTTTAATGCAAGAAGAGAGAGTTGAAAAGCACAAATATTACATGGTCTTATTCATAACTTGAATTTTAAGCATTTTAGTACTGTTTAAAACTTATTTATTAATCCTCATACTGAACCTTTAGTTGACAATCGAGTCAAATCAAATTCTTCCTTCTCAGGTTGTCCTTTCACTCACTTAACCTTATGATAGTCTAGCTAACATGAAAATTATTCTAAGTGATTACACTAAAGTATTTTGCCAGGATAAAAAAAAAGCTTAGCAGTTCAAACTGGGAAGGGGAAAGTCCCCAGTACTTACTGACATGCTAAAAATTCCACAGTTGCTGCAAAAGAAGCTGAAAGTATGAAGCATAACTCCTTAGGAAACACAGCATAATAAACTAGCAGTACCACCTTTTGAAAAGCTGACTGGTCATTTGTGAATGCCTTTAATAGTTCAGTTACTGCTATAGGGCAAGACATTTGCTGATGTTTAAACATCATTTCTATGTATGCACACTACAACTGAGCTGTACCCCTTGCCCTAAATAGCTTTTCTAAAGCCTGCAAAACAAATCAAATCAAATCGAAATCAAATCAAAGGTAGTTGGAGCAAAAAGAACCATAGACAACTTATACCTAAAATTCCAAAAAATGCAAGAATTTCTGGGTGTAGTAGCACATACTTGTAATCCTAGCATCAGGAGGCTGAAGCAGGAGGATCACAGAGAGTTTAAGGCCAGCATGGACTACATAAGTGAGTTCAAGGCCAGCCTGAGCTACACAGTGAGACCCTGTCTCAAAAAAAAAAAAAAAAGCAAGCAAGCATACAAAGCTTTCTATCCTAATAATGCATGGGTTAGAATTGGCACCTTGCATTAACACGAACTAGAAAGCACTATACACTCTTTCATACAAAGAAAATATCTACCAGTATCCACCTCATGTCCAAAGCTAAGTACTTGGTTAGACCAAATGCAAACATATCCCAGCATTGTCCAAGCCCAGGGCTACAAGATTCCTTAAGAAAATACAGGCCTCACTAAAGATGAGTTGAAGCCAGACAAGTTGGAGCATGCCTACCATCCCGGTTACACAGGAGGCTGAGGTAGACAGATTACAAATTCAAGGCCTGTGTAGGTAATTTAGTGAGAGCTTGTCTCAAACTAAAATTTTAAAAAAGGTGTGGGTACAGTTCAGCAGTAGAAAGCCCCTGGGTTTGATCCCCAGTACCACACACACACACACACACACACACACACACACAGGATTACAGAGAGGAAACAAATCACCATGAAAGCACATACAAATATGTAATTTAACAATGGTAAAGAGAAAATAAAGCCAGGCATGGTGGCTCACGCCTGTAATCCTAGCACTCGGGAGGCTGAGGCAGGAGGCTCATTGCAAGTTCGAGACCAGCCTGGGTTACAAAGTGAGTTCAAGGCCTGCCCGAAATGCATAGAGACCCTGTCTCAAAAAGACAAAAAAAAAAAAAAAAAGAGAGAGAGAGAGAGAGAGAGAGAGAGAGAAGATAAAATAAGTGTTTTAGAGGACTAGAGAAGAAACTAAAAACTATCTGGAAAAATTAAAACCACAAAAAAAGCAGAGCTGTAAAGAACCAAGTAACTTTTAAAGTCCTCAAGTCTTCTGGTGGTGTGTCAAAATAGATGTGTATTCTTTTTTTTTTTTTCTTTTTCTTTTTGAGACAAGGTCTCACTATACAGTTCAGGCTGGCCTTGGGCCCACTTTGTAGCCAGGCTGGTATCAAACTTGCAACAATCCTCCTACCTCAGCCTCCCAAATGCTGGAATTATAGGCATGAGTCACCATACCCAGCTAGATATGTATTCTAAAGGGCCTTCCAACTACAAAATAACAAGACCTAGTAGTTAAACAGTAATTCTATGGACAATCGGCTAACTTTCTACATTACCACAATACACAAGATACTTCACAGAATAACAAAGCCATCTTAAGATCTTCACTTATAGGAAAGTATAGAATAGAAACAGAAAAATAGGATCTCTTCCCCCAACCCATGGATCAACCCCAGAGCCTTATGCATTTCAGGCAAGCTCTCTACCACTAAGCTACATAACTAGCCCTATTTTTTAAAAAATCTTTACTTTAAAAGACAAATACTTGTTGACAAAGAGAATAAAGAAGTATCACCTGTTTTATATGAAATATAAAATCAATCTTCAGAAATAAATGCCATGCAAGTCACTTGCACATTTTAAGTCACCTAATACTCTGACAATCGTAAGATACTAACCCCCCCACCCCAAATTACACCATCATAATGGTCATTTAGATGAATGATCTTCCAATAAGATCACCTCCTATCTCTGGCACTAATTTGAAAATGCAAATGAAATTGTCTAAAACATGTTATGTCAGAGATGTCACTTCTGAACAGTCTACCACCTGAACACTAATGAAATGTGAGACACAACTTATGCATGGATAGACTAACATTATATTGTTTGGATCACGTCGACCATCAAAGATTTTTTTCAAACAGTAAAGCTAATCTAATGGTAAGTACATGAGAAGATCTTTTGTTTTTTATAACTTTCCAGCCTCCTATTCCCTAGGTATTTATCACCTTGCAGAGTCAGTGTATCATTACTCAGAACATAAAATGTGATTACTCAAAAGATTTAATGAAAATACTGTTCTATCATATAAACATTACCCAAAATAGTAAAGGCATAAATCATATACCATTAAAGTTTCAATTTTCTTTGACCATGTATTCTGTTAATGCTGAAGACTACTGTTGTACAGCACCATAATTATAGGAATATCACTTTTGGATTAAAAAGACTGTAGGATTTTGAAATTAATCAATTTAGACGTCCACTGTTTATACAACACTGAGAAATCAAAGATGCAGACAACAATAAAGAGAATTGCTTTCTTCTGTATTAGTCTTGGATTCACTAAATCTCTGAATGCTTCCTGTTATATTTCTTACTTGAGCAAAATTAATACATGCTTGTGAAAAGGGCAAGCCATTCGCATGAAAGCAAGTTCCAGAGTCACTTAGTACTATCAGAAATTCAATCCTTAGCATGCCAGCTATACCAATTTCTCCATTTGTAACATGCTGCAACTAATTCCAATAGTGATTATTTTGAATAATCAATACAGGTTTAAATTATGATATATTTTTTTAAAGCATAGAAGTACATACTATGAAAAGAATCTCATCAAGATACAACTAAAACAGAAATCAGGTGTGGTCACACATGCCTGTAATCCCAGCATGCAGGAGGCTGAGGCAGGAGGATCACCATGAGTTCAAGGCCAACCTGAACTACATAGTGAGTTCAAGGCCTCAGCAAGGCCCTGTGCCCACCCCCCCAAAAAAAAGACAAACAAAAAAATATATATTGCTAAAATAGAAGTATCAGAAATAATCTGATACAATGAAACTGATAGTTTCTGAAACCAGCTTAACTTAGAATTTTGGGGTCACTCATTATTTGGTATATCATCTTAACTATTTGGGAGGTATTAGTTATTGCCTGAAAAATGTGGAATGTATCACCTACTTATCAGGATTATGATAAGGATAATACAGTGCAGAATATACTGTAATAATAAATGGGACTGCAGAGCCATGTTGGAACTGGGGGTGCTGGGAAAACAGGCAGCCAGCTCACGGCTCAGGTGGGCGGCTATGAGCCTACAGGCACGCAGGCTAAGAATCAAACATCCATCTCATTCCCCTCCCCCTCAGCAAGTGAGAGCCAGGGATCTGAGCATCTCTTGCGAGTCTGACTATATGCAATATAGCAAATAAGGGGGATTTTCTTTTGCGATCTCTTTGAAAGCAAATATTTTACCTCTGTTTTGCTCTGTTTGAACAACGGTATTGCTCTATTCAATATCCTGTTTTTGTAATTTCGGTATTTCCTTTGATATTGCTCTACCTGATTGAAGGAACAACTATTGTGAAGAAAACCAGATATACTATTGTACCTATTGCTGTTATCCCGGTAACCTGCTGTGAGGTTCTGCACCAATTTTACTGCACTGTCTCAATTGGCTTTGTCCTGTCTTGTTCTGCTGTATTTTACTACCTTCAAAATAAAATAAAACAAAATAAATAAATAAAATAAAAATAAAAAATTTTAAAAAGTAAATAACAAAACAGATCATAAGGTACTGAGCAAACTGAAATATGATATAACTAAATAGATAATGGACTTAAAAAGCAAAAGGAGGAAAACAAAGTGCTCTAAAAGATATAACTGCATGTATCTTTAAGTGTATAGGATTGATAATCATGTTGCTAAGTTTTTGCTGGATCAGTGAACAGAATTGGTTGCAGCCTCACTGTTTGAATATCCACTTTGTATGCTTTAATTTTGTAACTTGAACAACTATATCCAAGAAGACAATATGTAATGTACCAACTAGTGATTTCTTATTGTTTTTTTTAATGTTTCTACCCTTTTTTGTTTTGCTTTTTTTCCCCCTCTTTAAATAAAATTTTAAAAAATAATAAATGGGACTGTTTTATATATACTTGGGGAGTTCTATTTTGCAATTTCTTCTTTGTGCTTCTATATTACTAAGCTTGCTTTTTTTTTTTTTTTTTTAAAGGTATTTAGCTTTTTCATGTGTTTTTTGAGACAACATCCCACCACATAGTCCAGGCTGGCCTTGAGCTTCAATTCTCCTAAATCAGCCTACCGACTGCTGGAATTAAAGGTGTGTGTTACCATACCCAGTTTGCTTAGGTTTATTTGTAGTAATTTAGGATCTTATGAGACCTAAGGAGCACAGCTTTACAATCATTAAAATTCTGACTACTCATCAACTGCTTCACCTGATTAACAGTATAAAGAGTATGTCCATAAAAACCAAAGCAAATGTTCATACCTACTATTTTAAAACAGAGCAGGGGCTGCAGCTTAGTAACAATGTGTGCACACATGTGGGGCCCTGAGTTTAAGCTTCAGTACAGAAAAGAAATATCTTTTCCTAAAATTTAGACCTTCAAAATTATACAGTAGTCATATTTAATTATACACATCAATATCACAATATTACACACTTAAAATTTAAAAGACATTAATGTATAAAATCTACAAAAGCCCACATAAAACTGATTTCTGTTCTTTTTATTTTTATGTAACCAAGAAAAGAGACTTCTAAAGTTTGTATTACTTTAACAATCATTATGATTTACATACTAACCTGGTAGAAATTCTACTAAAGACTGCATTGAAGTTATTGCAACTCAGGGAAAATAAAACCCCAGAGGCAGAATTCCGAAGTTCAGCTGCATGTTGGTTTCCTTCACGACAAGTATGAAGAAAGTGGCAGATTTCTGGCAGCAACTGTTTGACCAGCATCGTTTCATCTAATCTCATTGTGTCCTTCGGTTGCTAAAACAGAAATAATCACATACTTCTGAAACTTTAATTTTATCTGTAAATATTTGTTTTCATAAAAATTTTCAAACATACACAAGAGCTCAAACAGAATGAACACCTTTTACAACATTCACTTATATTTAGTAATTGCTAATATTTTCTCATATTTAATATCACTATTTATAGATAGTCTAATAAAGATAGTTTAGCCAGGTGGGATGTTACATACCTGTTATCCCAGCACTCTGGGAGGCTAAGGCAGGAAGATAACAAGTTTGAGTCCAGCCTGGCCAACTTAGCAAGACCTTATCTCAAAAAAACAGAAGAGGGGCTGGGCACATAGCTCAGTACCAAGGCCTTGCATTCAATCTCCATTACCACCAAAAAGAAAAAAAAATAGTTCCATTTTTCACCCCATAATCAAAAAGTCCAAGCCACTGTCTCCCGTCTGCTTATTCTCTGATTCATCAAATAAATCCTTCCCCACCTGGAAATCCCCAGTTTACTGTGCACTCTAGATAAAACCTTATTCATATTCACTGGTGAGTACATATGTCATCTGTCTTAATACCCAAAGAAATTTCTAGGTAAGCAATCACACCTATCTTTGTAGAGACTGACCAAAACAGGTACTACTTACTACAAATGTTGTTTTGGTTGGATCACTGCAAAGGAAGTTATAAACCTCATAATATTTCACAAAATGTACTTCAGCATATCTTAAAAATAAGGATTTCCCCCAATATAATTTTAATACAACTGATGCACCAAAGCAAAATAAATAATTTCTCTGTATCATCTAATACCAAATATACATTCAAATTTTATCAATACTCCCAAACATCTTTCATGGCTTTATTAAGCTAAGATTAAAAAAAAGGTTCATAGGCTGCAGCGTGACTGCTGTGCTCCGTTAGTTTCTTTATCTTACAGCAGACTCCCACACATACATACCATTCCATCAATTTTATATCCCATGACAATGTGTTGCTTAAGAAACTAAGTCCCTTACCTTACACACAGTTCCATATTCAAGAACTGATTTTCTCCTAATAGTATAACTTAACTCATTCTTCTAATTACTGTATTTTCTGTAACCTAGAATTTAAACCTAAAAGTCTGATTAGATTCAGGTTAAAAAATTTAGGTAATTCAGTACAGTTACTATTACAGTCACATCAGGAGTGCATGATGGAGATAATCTGTTAATAACAGGTAACTTTGTTATTGACACTGACATCTTTTTTCATAAAGCAAATGTCTACAGGTATCAATGATCCAACAAAAAGGTATCCTGGAGATAAGTTATTCTACATCATTATTTTACCTAATGGCTTTAGTACAGATATATGGATGGAAACTTTGATAATATTAACCAGGGCAGCAAAGAAAAATTTATATAATTGTATGTAATTCTGTAATTGTAATCCAAGTGCTTTCAGATGCAAATACATTGAAATACATGAACAGTAAATACACCAATTTCTCAAAAATCTCCAAACTTTAAATTGCAATGTCTAATTTTTTATTTATAGACTAATCAATTATAGATTTGAAGTTAATTTCAGTAAATAAAAATTGGAAAAGTATTAAATCTTTTCAATAATTCACACACAGTAAGATTCTTCAAACTCTACAGATTTAGTCATATGATACCAGTGGGCATTCTTTTATTTAGCTATTTCGACTTCTTTATATGATAAACATGTACTTGTAGATATCTTTTTCTCAAACTGTCTCAATTTGATCCAAAAATAATCAAATTTAGACATTAACAAAACACAAGATATTATTAGAGGGAAAAAGAAAGTTGTTAAATAAATAACAATGAGTCTCAAGAAACAGCCATACTGGAAGGCTAAAGCAGGAGGATGGCAATTTTGAACACACCCAGAGAAATTTAGCACGACCCTTTCACAAAATAAAAGGAGGACTGGGATGCAATCTTGCATTCAATGCCTAGTAATGATGGAGAAACAGAGACACAGACAGAAACAGTGACAGCAACAGCAACAGAGATAAAGACAGAGGAAGGAGAGGGGAGAAGAGAAAGGGACACAGCAGAGAAGAGAGGGGAGGAGAAGAGGGAGAGGATCACAGAGGAGAACCCAAGAAAAAACAACTGTTCAATAAAAACAGTAATACTTTTGAAGTTTTAAATTTAATAGAAAAAAGTATACTAGGCTGAGAATGTAGGTAAATGCCTGGCACTTACCTAGTATGCACAAGGTCATGGGTTCAATTCTTAGCACCACACACATACACAAAGTTACACATCTTCAATAGTAAAGTAGGCGAAATCATACCCATTTTATATATTTACAAGTTATACCTATTAGCATTTCCACTATCCTATCTCCAAAGAGTCCTGCATTAAATCAGAGAAGAACCAATAACACAAAGGATCATTCTCCAAAACACACTTACCATTACCTCTCAATTACAAATGTTAATAGAGAAAAGTTGCAAACTGAAAGATGCAAAACCAATCCTGCTCCCTTCAATCAAGAATGTGGGCCAGGTGTGCTGGCACATTCTTGTAATCCCAGCACTCAGGAAGCTGAGGCAGGAAGATCACTGTGACTCTGAGGCCATCCTGTGCTACAACGTGAGTTCAAGGCCAGCCTGAACTGCACAGCAAAACTCTAACTCACAAAGACACTCCCCCCCAAAAAAAGGCCAGGCGTGGTGATTATAGCACACACCTATAATCCTATGAGGATTGCCATGAGTTTGAGGCCAGACTAGGCTATATAATGAGTTTAAGGACAGTCTGGACTACATGGTGACACCTTGTTTCAAAAAAAAAAAAAAAAAAAAAATGGCCAATTTACAATCAGTAGTAAGACTACTATAAAAGAATTCAAAAGTTTTTAAAAATGCTCTCCTTTTCAGTTTCATCATCCCATATAACAGTGCTTTTACTCTTTCACTCCATTTTACAAATGAACAGCAGCATATCACAGAGTAACAGACGGCATCAAGCTAGAACAACTAGCTTCCTCTCAAGTGAGAAATGAATATGAGCACTCTCAAAAGTTTTGGAAATGGCCAAAGGTCAATAAAATAATTTAAATGTTATGTTAGATCTGGTGGCCAATGGTCTTCCCTAAAAAGCCACAGCTGTGCAAATTATTTTTTCTAATACCCTTCCCAAACACTTCTGATCATTTCCTCTCTTCTCAGCCACACAGTCAGTCCTCCTGTAGTATAATCCCTTTTCTATAGGCTTCCTGCAGATAACTATTACACGAGAAGGACAAATACCATTTGAATAAACACAAAGTTCTGAATTCTGTGCCACAGAAAGAAAATATAAGAAATAACTGATAAATATGGAATACACAGAACTTTTAGATAGAGATGTTTAATTTACGTATTAATATAAACTCCTACGCATTTTCCAGGAAAAATTAAGGTTACTGGAGAAAAGAAGCACTTTGTTTTATACAACACAAATATTCCTGGAAGAGTTCAGATTACGTTGTAGTTGAAACACACTGAGAAAACTATTTAGAGAAAACCTGAAAAAGAACTATTTGATACTTGATTACTCCTCCATGTACCTATTATTTATGTATGTTCATATATACACAAGTATTCTTAGGGAATCTATCCTCAATAGGATGAGTTTAATTTTTAAACTCTCTTTTATATATATTTGTATAGCAGAATATTAAGATTGTATTCACAGAACTGAGAGAATAAGATTACACTTGGCCTTTACTACCACTCAATGACACAGGCCTAAAAATATCTGAGAAATTAAATGAACCAAAAGCAGTTTCTTCACAAAAATCTTTTCTTAAAAACCTGAAGCAAATATATAACTCAAAACTAACATGTTATATAAATAAACTTAGTATCTAATTTACAAAAGAGTGAAAAACTTTTTCTTGAAAAATTGTGCACCAGGTCAGCTACATTAACAAAACTCATATGCATATGTCTTAAGACAAAAAAATTCATATACATTGCCTTTGTGCACACCTATGCTCTGGTATACTGTATCATTCTCAAGACTGAATGCACAAAACATACCTACTTGAGGGTGGATTTACTTACCCCAGCAAGACATTTTTCCAGTGTATCCAATATAATCAACTGAGAGAGATACAAATTTTTTTCAGCTGCTTCTCCAAATATCCTCTAAAAAAAAAAAAAAAAGATATCTGAACACAAAAGTTGGTTTTCACTGTCCACTATAAATCAATACACATCTGAAAAATGAGGAACTGAGCATCAAGAAAAATCAATAGCATTCGATTTTATCTCCCAAATTATATCATGCTTAAATCTGTTATTTCTGATAATAGATAATTTCTAAACCTCATACAAAATAAATTCTCAGGCAAACAGAAATATAGGCAAACTACTATCATTATTAGCCTTACAACAGGACAAGATGTTACATTGACCAGGCACAGTGGTATATGCCTGTACATCCCACCAACTCAAGTGGCTGAGACAGGTGGATCACAAGTTCCAGGCCAGCAGAGCCAATTTAAAGGGACCTTATGGCAAAAAGGGGATGAGGATACAGTTCAGTGTAGAGTGCTTTCTGTATTCAAGAACCTGGGTTCAATACCAGTACTGCCAAAAAAGAAGAGAGAGAGAGAGAGAGAGAGAGAGAGAGAGAGAGAGAGAGAGAGAGAGAGAGAGAGAATGCTGCTTTGGTTTATGATATACAGATTTGCACCAGAATCTTGAATTGAGCATTATACTTTTATGCCATGAGACAAAGTCTTGTTTTTTTCTTTTTTGAAGTACTAGGGATTAAACACGGGGAACACTGAGCTACCTCCCCAGGCATTTTAATTTTATGGTGAGACAGAATCTTGCTAAATTGTCCAAGCTGGCCTCAAAACTGTGACCCTCTTACCTCAGGCCCCAAGCAGCTGAGATTACAGGATGCATCATTATGCCAGGTCAAATTCTTAATTCATAGTCTTAATTCTAATGGCAACAAAATGCTTGTGCCTCAATTATGGTAAACTCTGACGATAGTATTCGCTAGCCTCAAATTGCTACACCAACTATTTACTAATAAAAGACTAAGTACTCCATGTCATGATTTATCTAGTAAGCATTAAATAAACACCAATGTTGTTTTGTTTGAAGAAGCTCCCATATATTAAAATGCTTAAAAGTATCTGGGAACATGGTCAGATATTTTTGTGTGCAAACTCCTGTTACTGTGCCTCACACGCTGCAACAAAAGATCTATGACATTATATTAAACACACCTCTATAAATCACTTTACATTTTATTTAAAAAGTCCTTTTGTTTCTTTAGAAAAAGTTAATTATTTTCCATGAACAAAAAAATATCTTTGTAAGGCAAATGAATGCCCACACCTCAGATTCATCAGTTGTGTAAAGTCAGTAAGAAATCTGTCAAAGGAAACACACTGACACTAGTAAGATTATAGAAATGGGACTGATCCACACTCCTAAATCAGGAGTTGTTTTATGGCTCAACGTAAACAATACAAACAGATTACAACTGCTAAAGACAAGTAGAGAGTAAAGAATAATCTAGATCACCTGTTTGAGCACATTATGAAGGAGATGGCTACATGAAAATTAACAGAAAGGAAAGGATTACCTGAGGCAGATAAGACACATTAAATGTTCAAAGGTACACCGAGAGAACAGATGCAGAACTTTAAAGTTAAGGGAAGCCAGGAATATAGCTTAGTGGCACAGTGACTGCCTGGCAAGTGCAAGATCCTAAGTTTGATTCCCGGTACAAAAAAACAGACCAAAAAAAAAGACTAAAAATATAAAATTAAAGACCAGGGATTTAGCTCAGCAGTGTTAAGTGCCTGTCTGGCTAGCGTCAGATCATAAGTTCAATGTCCATTACCAAAATAAATAAATAAAGTTAAGGGAATATTAACAGATTATATAAAATGAGAAAAAGAAGAAATTATGAGTTAGTTTTTAATAGAGAATTACTTCATGGACAATTGGTAACAATTTAAGGAAAAGTGTTTTAACAAAGAGTTCTCTACCAAAGAATGTGTCACAGGTTACAGAGGGAAGAAGAAAAAACCTTAATATGTTCGTAAATATCAGTCACATTTCAGGAGTAAGAGATCATACTTTACTCATCATCTGCTTTGTACTGGGAAAATCTGATATGTAAATTCAAATAAGCTAAAGAAAAGCTCATAATATAGTATAATAGTTATATACCACAGAGCTGGGGATCTAGCTCAGCAGCAGATCTTGCCTAATATACACAAGGACCTAGATTCAATCTCCAGCATCACAAAGAAAAATAATAAAAGATTAAACAAGGTGGTCAATTTACATAATATAAAAGTCACATAAAACCCTAATTTTAAAAAAACCCTAATTTCAGGATAATATTAGAAAGGAAAATAGTCATTAATAAAAATTTCTAAAGGAAAGAACCAAAGTGAGAAAACCAAAGTGAGAGTTAAAAGTTTACACCTGTGCTCATCCATAAAGTAAATTTATGCTACTCTGAGTTTCTAAATAAAAAACAAAACAAAACAAATTCACCAAAAAATAGTAATCCAAATACTCACCATATTGTTAACATTCTTTAAGATAGTAGTGAGGCCGCTAATAACCAAAGAAAACTTGTATTTGGAAATATTGATTAGACACTCCTTGTTGTGTTCGGTACTGACTTTGGTATGTGTGTTCTGCTGTCCTGTTTTTATTGGAAGCTGAGGAAGAAAAAAAAGTTAAGAGTTTACCCTTCAAAATGATTTTTTTTCACTGAAAATAATGACATTTTAGGAAATGACAGTTTATCATCTATCAATGACAATTCCCTGTATTTCTGTCTCAGGGTTCCAATTTTTAATATTTAATAGCTTTTATAACAAATTCTTGGAAATTTCCATTTTTGCAGTTTGCTTTCTGAAGTCGTAAATCTTTATCTACAAAATTAACCCTTTTACTGAACAATAAATAAGATGAATGACCCCTAGAGAAAGTCATTTCCGTGTAGCTGAAAATTAACTCAAGAGAATATCTTCAATAAAATTCAGTCTTTTCCCTTATACACTGAACTCAAACACGAAGAGTTCCAGAAAAATCTATGCTCCAGACCTTTAACCAATAACTGCAAATAACCATCAATTATTCAGCAATAAGAACAAACTATAAAACCTAGGACAAAGTTAAGACTGATTAAAAGAAGGTAACCATGCTCAGCTACATAACTGAAGGAATACAAAACATACATATCACAGGGAAAAAATATGTTTTGAAGGGATCATGCTAATATTGAATGAATTACGTCACACTGCCTACAAATTCATCTTTAATCTGTCTAAAAGTAGCATTCTGTACATAAAGCACCTAGCACATATTTAGACTCTGCTAAGATGGGGATGTGGGTCAGCTGCAGACTGCTTGCCTAATACATGCTGGTCCCTAAGTGTGCGTGCGTGCGTGTGCGTGTGTGTAAGCATGCACACTGCTAATGCTAACACAAACATCTAGCTAATGCTGAGAAGAGAACTCTGGTGAGGTTCTGTGAAAACCAATAAACCGATCAACCTAGGTCCAATCATCAATTTGAAAATCTACAAAAAAGGTGGAAAGAGAGGAAACGGGATTTCAAGTTTGCTAAGTCGATAACAAATGATTAATCTAACAGTAAAGAAATAAAGAGAGTGCATTTTAGGAGATACAGGAACAGGCAGAAGAGATGTTTTAAAATTACATGAGGTTCATTACAAAGATTGTAGAGGAGAAAACTTAAAAGATCAAAAAACAACAATGTAGCTTATCAATCTTCCGAGAATAGTAAATTTATAGTAAATTTACCCCCATAGAATAGTAAAATTATAATTCAAAAAAATCTACATTTGCTGGGTGTGGTAGCACACGCTTATAAGGAGGAGGATCATTATGAGTTCAAAACCAGCCTGGGCTACAAAATGAGCTCAAGGTCAGCCTGAACTGCAAAATAAAACCCTGTCTCAAAATGAACAACACTACATTAAGATAAGTATACAACCTTCCACCCAACAAAGCAAAAAAATAAACATTGCAATAATAACAAATCAAAAGTTTGAGTCCAGCCTTGGCAATTTAGTAAGAATCTGTCTCAAAGAAAGGAAAAAAACGGGGGGGGGGGGGGGGGGGGGGGGGGGGGGGGGCCGGGATGGACGGGACCCCACAGGGTTGAGGATGTAGCCCAGAGCAAAAGCCCTTGGGGTTCAATTCCTAGTACTAAAAAAAAAAAAAAAAAAAAAAACCACAGTAAAAGAAACAGAACAGTAGTAATCCCAGCACTCAGGAGGTTGAGGTAGGGCTACAAAATGAGCTCAAGGCCAGCCTGAACTGCAGAATGACACCCTATCTCAAAAGACCAAAAACACAGAAGAGTCTAGACGAAATGCAAAACAACTTGGCAAGTTTTTATAATGGTTACCTTTAAAGAATGAACAGAAATAAAGTAGAGATAATAAGGAGAAATAAGCATGGTACAGTAAAAATTCTATACTCTTCAATTTGAATCAAAAGCATCTATACAAACTCTTAATGTACTTTACTTTTTATTAAGAAAATAAATTTCTACCTATAGCTACAGAAAATGCCCAGAAATTATGATCAGTCCCATAATAATAAACATCTCTACCCAATTATAGTCTTCAAATACTATTTCTTCATAAAAGTAAGCAGGACTCCTTTAGGAAAAGGTACATGATGAGCCTGGAACATTTTATCATACCAGACAGCAACACAGACTAGTAAGAGTCCAATCGGAAAGATTCAGAAGTGAATTCTAAATAGGCTCCCACTCATCAAAAATAATTTTTAAACTGCCATGGACAGTAGTTCTACTTTATTAAAGCATATAAGCTATGTTTAAATCCATACTTCTGCTTCCATATAAAATAATTTACAGCAAGACAAGTTATTCAATTTTATTTTTTTAAAAATGAAATACAAAAATCACCTGTCTATCAAATTTCAGAGTTATTTAAGAAATGAGAACTAAAAAGGCTAAGATTCCAAAAAGGGGTAAACCACTGTGAAGTAAGGTGACTGTCTCTAGTTGCTTTTTCCTCTAGGCATTCACAGAAGCTAGGCAGAAAAATGTAAGGTCATTCTCAGACAAAGTACATGGGCTAAGGAAAAGAGAAACCATCAAGGAGTCTGAAGGCCACTGAAGA
Organism: Hydrochoerus hydrochaeris; assembly: GCA_004027455.1. Classification (NCBI taxonomy): domain Eukaryota; kingdom Metazoa; phylum Chordata; class Mammalia; order Rodentia; family Hydrochaeridae; genus Hydrochoerus; species Hydrochoerus hydrochaeris. Next base: position 238,433 of record PVLA01002586.1, on the reverse strand, counting down.
CTAAGCAGCAAAATTAAAGACATGGGGATTTCAAATCAATAAATGGAAGAAGGTAAAAAGCTAAGACAAAAATTTCTGAGAAACAGAAAAATTTGAAAGTCTTCCAGTCCCAGGAAGACAAAATTATAGTTAAGAACCTGGCAGTGGAGGGGTCTTATATACAACAGTCAGTTATAAGCCCTGAAGAGTTACAGCCTCTACAAATAGGTGCAACCACAGCAACTGGAACTCCTAATATGCTACTAAAAATATAAATTAGTATTAATTTTGGAAATGGCATTTTCTGCTAAAACTAGATATACTCAGCAATTTCACTAGGTATAACAGAAACACTAACATGTTCACCAAAAGACATGTACAATGTTTATAGCAGTTTTTTTTTTTTTTACTTTCCTGGAATTGGACATATTTCAAATGTCTATTGACATTTTTTACATTTTTATAAATTTTTTAAAATAGTATACTAATATAAAAAACTACACAGCAATGGAAATGACAAACTGTAAGTTTAATTTCACAAAAATAATGAGGAATAGAAAGTCAGAACAAAAGAGATACTGTACAGTTACATTTGCAAAAATATGTTAGATTCATCCTATGATTTTAGAAAAAAGGTACAGAACCTTAGAGGTAGTGGCTTGAAGGAAACAAGGCTGAAGAGGGTCTGCTGGAATGCTGATAACGGTTTATTTCTGCACCTAAGTGATGGTTACATTGATGCTTTATGTATTTTTCAGGGAATAAAACAAAATAAACAGTGATAACACAGTAGGAAATCTACAATGGTCACTATATTGCATATTGTTGTTCTCTAAATAGCTGCTCAGGATACCAGCTTTAGGCTGGCTCACAGGCAGGGTTTAGGTTCCTTCTTGGTTCTCCCCACTTCATGCTCCAGCCAGCTCACAGGGGAAGGTTTAGCTGCCTCCTGGTTCTCCCCATTCCGTGTGTCAGCTGGCTCACAGGTGGGGGCTTAGCTACCACACTGATGTGTTTATTTTGTGAACATTTAAACTGTACATGTGTAGTATGTACTCATTTCTACATGTATAAATCAATAGAAAGTTCGTTAAATATGTTACTTAAATCCATGGTTCCTAATGATACTAAAAAACAAAAACAAATGCTCATTTGGTGGATACAGAAGAATTGTGGGTGACAGTGAGGTGCTGCCCACTCCCCCTTTTATGGAAGACTTGTCTTAACTATGAGAAGCTCTGTCCCTCAGCCCTTTCAAGGACTATCTCACCTACAGAAAAGGGTCTCACCTAAAGTCCCATCCTTTCCAGGAAGCTCACATGTAATAACTAACTGACATAATAATATAAAGATCTGTGTATGTCTATCCAATTCTGAGCAACTCCAGAACTCCCCACAGTAGGGCTGATTAAAGCTGATACAGAATTCATGGTACAGCTTAGACTCAGCACCTGGCCAGTGTGCTTTTCTCCCAGGTGCTGATCCCAAAGGAATACCCTAAAAAACCCTAGGGTTCCAGGGAAGTAGGCAGCAGGTGCTAAAATGAGAATTTTTAAATTGGCAAAGAAAGAGAAATAGTAACTGTAGAACAATGGACTAGCACAGTGGTGCACTCCTGTAGTACCAGCTACTTGAGAAACTACTTGATTGTAAGACTGGGCAACATAATAAGATGCTGACTCAAAAAAACCACAAAACAACCAAATCAGAAAAATATTGTTAAGTTCTCTGAGCTATGAAGAAAAAAGTTTTTTCAAAAAAAAAAGGTGATTAACTACCAAAGAAAAGCTAAGTCTTAAGGCCAGGCCAAAGTACCTTTCTTATAGTTAGTTATTCTTCTTCTGCAGGAAGAGGGTAAGAGAAATCTAAGGACTAAAACCAGTGCTTAATTATCATCCATTCATTCATATATAAATATAATATAAATAGTGCAGCAGTAATTTATTGTAACACATAAATATAATTATCATCCAAATATAGCCATTCATTTGTGCATATAAAGGCAGGCTTATAGACATATCAAATATAGATATGGGTGGATTTATCTATATCTCTATGTTTACACTTTGAGCTTCAAAGACAGTTGAACTCCCAGACAAGGTAAGTCTATTATGCCAAGATCAAAGGCCTCCATGGGAAAGGCTAAGACTGACACACAGAATGGAAACATCTAATGCTCCCAAAAATATTGTACTCTCCAATTCTCCAGGATCTTCTGAGTCTGTAGAAGTGGTCTATTACTGCCTACTTAAGAATAAGCACTCTCCCCTGAAAGACAGTATATGACACATTGTCCCTGGATTTGCCAAAGAGAAGTGTGAAGGCATTTTGGGGGTGTGAAGCATCCTGTACTCTAACTGTGATGATGCTCACTGCCCAAATTTAGACTGTAACTTAAAAGGATGAATGTTATCATATACGAATCACATATCAAATTTTTAAAATATGAGATCAAAGAATGATTTTAACAAACATGTATTCACTATCTTATTTGCTAGCTAGAAATATAGGTCTTTGAACACAAAAATGAGTAAACAAGACCAGGCATGATGGTGTACTTAGAAGACTGAGGTACGAAGATCACTGTGAGTTCAAGGTAAGCCCAAACTGCAAAGTGAAACTGTCCCAAAAAGAACCCCTTAAAGAAAGAAAAGAAAAGAAAGAGAAAAAAAGAGAAAATATATCCTCTAGATAAATTCTCAAATTCTGTCAAAATCTCTGTCTCTGAACACAGTTTTTCTTGGGCAATTTCATGTATTCGCTGACTGTCCTGGCAACAGCTACTACAACAACTGCTAACAACCAAGCCCCCAAGGGTCCCATTCTCTGGGGCACATCCTGATACAGTCTCTTTGGTTGAGTTTCACAAAAACTTGCAAATATGATGGGATCTCACTCCATGATTATTACATTATATAGAAAAAGAAACTTTGCCGATATAATTAAGGTTCCTAATAAGTTGTTTTGAGTTAATTAAAGGAATATTATCAGCCAGGTGTGCTGGTACACATATATAATCCTAAAACTCAGCCAGGGGAGGCAGGAAGATCACTGTGAGTTTGAGCCCAGCTTGCACTACAAAGCAAGGGCCTGTCTCAAAGAGGGGGGGAGTAGAAAGAAAGAAAGGAATATTAATCCTAGATGAGCCTGGCCTAATCATGTAAGTTGTGAACAATGACAGGAATGACTGGGGTGTAGCTCGGTGGTAGAAGGCATGCTCAAGGCTCTGGATTTGATCTCCAGTCTTGCAAAAACTAGACAAACAGGTATGAAACAGGTAAGATACTTTCCACTGGATGTAAAACAAACAAAAAAAGGTAGAGAACAAAGACCATGTGACAGGAAACAGCAAGTGGCCTTTAAGAAGTGACGGCCTATGTCCTACAACTAACTATAAAGAACTAAATTCTGCCAACAAACAAATGAATGCAGATGAGAACCCTACACCTCAGATGAGTCTGCAGCTCCAGCAGATACTTTCATTTCAGCTTGGTGGAAAACTGAGCAGAGAACCCAGCTAACCAATGCCCAGACTACTCAAACACGGAAACTGATAAACTGTTTGTGGTAGTGTGTTACCAACCATAGAAAATGAATACAGGGCGCGTACATATATCTAATTAAACTTCTCCCCTAAGATTCAGGTATTATTCAAATGTCTATTTCATTTCTTTATATGAGTATCTTGTAGGCACTTTAACCTACTCAGTGTTTCCAAGGCCTAATTTATAATCTCTCCACTATGTTTTCCATTTTAGTAAAGAACACTACAATCTGCCCTGTTTCGTGTCTGGGGTTATTCTCGACATTGCTTTATTCCTTTTCCTTCATTCCCATTTAGTTAGTAGGAGAGCAATAGTAAGAGACAGAGTGAGACAGAGAGAAACTGACTGACAGACAAGGAGGGAGGGAGGGGAATGGCACAAACCACAGCTCCACCTTTCTTCGCCTGGGAAAATGCTTGTTACTAAATACAAGAGGTTTCCTCTCTTTCAACATTCCAAGAGTTGATTAGGGTCATAGCCCTGAAATGGCAAATGGCCAACACTGCCTGGACTGTGTAGGTAAGTCTGACTAATTCTTGGATATAGCTAGTTGGCCCATTTGGATCTCCAATTTAATGTTCACATATGTATGTAATTTTTAAATACATATTTTTGATCTCCATTTTACTCTCACTTGTTCAGAAGAAGAGTAGAATACAGGGAAGAAAAGCAGTATTGAGACCCACTAACCTCCAACAGACAGGATCAAAATCTATGAAGAAGAAAAGGCAAGATTAATTAGTTCTAAGCAACCAAGGATTTATTTGATAAGGTGCACAGGAAAAACTTTCTGGATATATGACATTTGAGTAGAAACCTAAATGAAGTGCCAGGCATGGTGGTACACATCTATAATCATAGCACTCAGGTTGAGGCAAGAGGATCACTGCAAGTTAGAGGCCAGCCTAGGCTACAAAGTGAGTTCAAGGCCAGCCTGAACTGCATAGCAAAACCAAAAACCCTGTAAATTCTATAAGAAAAAGATACTGTTGACAAAGAAACAAGAAGTGTAAGAGTTTCCAACAACTAGCTACCAAAAGATTCATGTGGGCTGGGGATATAGTTCAGCAGCACAACACCTGCTACCAAAAAAAAAAAAGTTTATGCAGCTTGCAGGCACTTTAACCTACTCAGTGTTTCCAACACTTAATTTATAATCTCCCCACTATGTTTCCCATTTTAGTAAAGAGTTATTTTATCTATTAATAAGACAAATAATGGAAAAACTGTTGAAGAAACAGAAAGCAATTCAAATTGAATTGAATAGCCAGTAAATACATGAAACACTAACATTACTAATAATTCTTAAAGTGCAAAAGAAGATTGAGAATACAGTTCAGTAGTAAAATGTGTGCCTGTATGAGGCCTTGGGTGTGATTTCCGGCTCTGTACCAAAAAAAATATAACATAAAATTAATTATTTTTTGGTTACTATATTTTTCACAAAAAAAGTACTCCTGGAATATATACAAGGAGATAATTATGCCTGAGTGGAAAGAAAGCAGGGCACACCTTGAAAAAAACATAATAAATTCACAGTATTTTAGAGGATTTTTTCTTTTATGGGTTTCTTTTCAATTAGCATGTGTTACTTTCACAAATGGGGGAAAAAGTGAAATTTGTTTTAAACAGTTCATGCTACCTAACAGAAATCTTTGGATATAATAGAAATGTAGGGCCAGGGATACAGCTCAGTGGTGCAGTGACTGCCAGGCAAGCACAAGCACAAGGGTTCCAATACCCCCCCAAAAAAGTTGAGGGTCTGAGAAAACTAATTGTCTTTAATTGTGACCACTATTACAACTTATTAGCTACTTAACATAGAGTCAACAAAAAGAGGATTTAGCAAAACAAAGCAAATTATTAAGCAAAGTACTCTATGAACAATGGGTAATTTGTTTCTACTTTCACTCAGAAAATTCTTTAAAAGGTCACATTTTTGCTTGCATACATGCTAACCATTTCCTAAAAGGTCCTCCAAAGACTGTGATAGGCATGCCCATGTTAAAATTCACTTAATGTAAGTTTTCATCTGCACATGAGAAAAAAAGCAAAGAAAAAATCATCTGAGGGAAAAGGGATCCAATACATCAGCTCTGAACAAATTAAGAAAATAAAGAGCTGGGCGTGGTGTCTCACGCCTGTAATCCCAGCACTCAGGAGTCTGAGGCAGGAGGATCGTTGTGAGTTCGAGACCAGCCTGGATTACAAAGTGAGCTCAAGGCCAGCCTGAGCTGCATAGTGTGATCCTGACTCAAAATGACAAAAAGAAAGAAAGAAAGAAAGAAAGAAAGAAAGAAAGAAAGAAAGAAAGAAAGAAGAAATAAAATATTGGCAGAGCATTATGGCACACGCCTGTAATCCCAGCACTTAGTTCCAGACCAGCCTCAATCACATAAAACAGAGAGACTATCTCAAAAAACAAAACAACAAGACACACACACACACACAGGAAATTATATATATATATATTTTTTTTTAATTCTGCATTTGACATCTACTTCCCCAAAGTGGATTCCGTAACGCTGCTATGTAATAGGACTTGATAATAGCACCCAATGAACTTTGAAAAAATTTTTTTACTTTTGGCATCTCTTCTAAAAATCATGCTAGAACTTGTTTTCCAGGTAGGTCTTATTTTCAAAGAAACATGATATGCAACCTAAACCGGTCTTGAATTCAGGATACTCCTATCTCAGTCTTCTGAGTACAGAGATTACAGGTATGTAATACCATTCCCTGAGAACTTTGAACATTTTTATTTTTAACTTCATTTTAATATCCCATTTCAAATATAATTAAACCTATGATTACAAAGATATTATTCCTTTGACAAGGCTAAATGCAAATGATAAAACTGCTGACGCCAGGCGTGGTGGCTCACACCTATAATCCCAGCACTCGGGAGGCTGAGGCAGGAAGATCGTTGTGAGTTCGAGACCAGCCTGGGCTACAAAGTGAGCTCAAGGCCAGCCTGAACTGCATAGTGAGACACTGTCTCAAAAAGACAAAACAAAAACAAACAAGCAAAAAAAAAAAAAAAAAAAGATAAAGCTGCTAACCAAGGAGTAAATGACATAGGATATGGCTAAGTTGATAGTACATGAAAGACTAGTTAGGTAGTGCAGTAACATTCCAAAATTTAATACTGAGCTCATAAGATAGATATTAAATAATTAACTTAAAAATATGGATGCTATAAAAATTTGTAGGCAGAGATAAGCATAAAGCCAAATCAGTTTTGCCAACAAGTGAATTCCAACATTACCCTAAATATCTCTTTTTAGTTTCTTCCCTTCTAACTACTCTAAACTTACAGACTACCCCAGTCTTTATTTACAATTAAAGAACCTACATATACTTAATTCGCAAATAAAGAACATATTTATACCAGTCATCCCAACCACTACTAAAACTCCAAAAGCCAATTCCCAAATATCCTTTTTAATTTTCTAGATATCTAATTACCCAGGCAGGGGAAGATTTGTTTCTGTCTGATATAAGCTTGGATCACACTGTTTCCATTAAAAAAATATTCACTCTTCCTTTTCCCTTCCTCTCCCTTCTGCAAAATCATGCTGTACAAAAGCCATTACGGAGAGCTGAACAAGTAGGCATCTGTGTATGTGTTTGGGAGAGGGGGAGATGCAGGAGTCTGAGCACGGGGAGGAAAGTATTCCTACTGAGCAAACAGAGCACAAAGCAGATGCAGTGTCCACATGGGCCAGGCAACCCAGCAGACGTGACAAAGAATGAACAGGACAAAGACAGACTCTCCCAGAGAAGACAGCCAGGCACAGAGACTAAGCAAGGTGAAAACAATATCTACTTAGAACAGGCCACATATAGTGGTGGAGTCCAAATGCGCTAAGGACAGAGTTCATGAAAAAGCCCCAGATGGGATGTGAAGTCTGAGTGTGATAAAGAGAAAAGAGACACAGGCTCAGCAAGGGTGGCAGACTGTGCTGGTTTTCTGCATGGTGGGAAAGACGTGTCCCAGGACAGAGTTGAGCAAGGCGAGGAGGATGAAGGCACTGGAAAGCAGCAAGGGTACCATGCTTAAGCCTGGCCAAAGTAAAATAGATGGCCACAGTGGGTGGGTTGGGGTAGGAAGGCACCAAGGGGCGCTAGAGCCAAGCAGAGTGAAGAAAGCACCTGTGCTAGATACAGCTTTCTGTGGTACTCCATGTTTAAACTGAAAGTACTAAGTACATCTCACTGAGCTATTATTTTCTGGATAATTAAAAAAAAACATAAAAAGGTCAAAGGGAAAGCAAAGGACAATACATCAGGGTAGCAGAAATAAAAATGCTAAGCAAATAACAGAAGAAATCTCAATTTACAACAAATGAGACACAAGAATTCAACAGTAATTTAATTAATATGTACTTCAAAATATTATTGATACACTGAGCTGGAAAAGAAGTTGATCCCACTAATGAAGTATGGCACGGCCAGCCTGCAAAATGACTCCCAAAGAGTCACCCACCAAATAGTCACATCTCCTCCACCAAACCATGATTATCACTGTAACTAACAGAAATTGATATCTAGAGATTAGTCTACAGAAGATGAAGGTTTTCTTCTTGAACTGACTTGTTGTTTCAAGACACCTGCTCCAGAAAAAACCAACAGCTATGCCACAAGAACACTCAGGCAGCTCATACAGAGGTCCACAAGGCAAGGAATCGAGTCCTCTGACAGCATTCAGGTGAAGGAGCTGCGAAGCACATCCTCCCCAGGCAAGCTTATAGGTGACTGGAGCCCAGCCAACAGCTTGCCACAACCTCAACCCATAGCAGGGGCACCCAGCTAAGCCTTTCCCATACTCCTGATCCCCCAAAAGTATAAGAAAATAAATGTCTGTTGTTTTAAGTGGCTACAGTTTAGGTAACTTGTTGCACAGAATATATAAGAGTGTAAGTTCTGAAAGTTTGAAGAGCACAAATTACAGACCCTCAAGAAAAGAAAAATAAAGCTCTATCCTCGAAGATCCTTGCTGGCTATAGAAAAGTATAAAAAAGATACTATTTAAATTCTAATCAAAGGGCCATTTATAATTTTGTTGAAAGAAAACAAATGACACAGACCACACTAAGAGGGTAAAAGATTATTTCTTTTCTTTTTTCTTTTTCTTTTTTTTTGGCACCAGGGATCAAACTCATAACCTTGCACTTGCCAGGCAGGTGCTTATGACACTGAGCTAAATCCCCAGCCCAAAAGATTATTTCTTACATCTAAAATTATATATCTTCCTAGATGTCTCAAAGTTATCTGGAGTTTCTAGGTAGTAAAGATTTTACATATTCAGAAAAAACTGAACACCTTCTATGTGTCAGGCACGATGGTGAGCACTGGAGATAAACCTGTAAAGTCAAGCTTGACCTCTGACCCAGCAAAATGAATTTGACTTTTTTTTTTTTTTTTAAGATTCTACATACAAGAGAGATGACACACTATTTTCCCTATGGCTTAATGTCCCGCATGTCCATCCAAGCTATAGAAATGAAATAATTTCCTTTTTACATTTTTAAATAAGCCTTCTTCCCCCTCTGCATAAGCAATCAGTTTATATTTTTGTCCCCTAGGAAAAAAGATCTTGCTCAGACTAGCCTCAAACTTCTAAGATCAGATGACCCTCCTGCCTCAGCCTCCCAAGTAGCTGGGGTTACAAAAGTACCATTCACCTTGCTTCTTGCTGATTTAAGCCTGAGCAACACTCCATGCTGTGTGTATGTGTGTGTATATCACATTTTCTTTAGCCGTTCATCCACTGACACGCAGGTTACTTCCATGTCTTGCTGATTGTGTGTAACACTGTAACGAATAGAGGGGCTGAAGATACTTTTACAACAGTGTTAGTGGAGGCTTCATCCCCTTTAGGTAAACACCCAGAACAGGGACTGCTATAACAATACTTCTAAATACCAAAATTCCACACCCTATACCATAAGGAATTTTTTTAGTGATGAGTCTATGGATATACTATTTTATTGTACAGTTCACATGAAACTTTTATCTTCATAAATTATTAGGAGTGTTACTAATATAGTACTGTTTCTATAAACAATATACTCAACATCTCATTTAAGCACACAATTACCATTATCTTGATAATCTCTCAGTCTCATTCTTTGCCACTCTCATCTCATTCTCCTACCACTTTCCTCCCTCTGCCTTTCAGAAGTACCACCTCCAAGCCCCACAGGTCTCTCCTGCACGCTCTCTGAGCCTCCTACACCTCTCCTGGATGGTTCTTACAGGAACTGTAACTAGAGCCAGATGGCACACTGGTTAATAATACCCTTATTCATGCTAGAATGTAAGTTCCATGGGAGCAAGAAAGGTATTTTATTTCCTGCTTAATCCTAGTTAGGCATTTTAAAACATAATAAATGCTTGCTAAGTAAAAGAATGAAAGCATGATAGAGTGACTCTTCTATCTCCCTCAACAACTATCTTTTTATTATGAAGGACAGTGTATCTCAAACTATGGCTCGACAACAGGTGGTCCCTGCTATTTACCAACTAGAGTACAGATAAATTAGTAACACTAATTAATCATCTCCTTCGTCTGTATTTTACTCCTTAAACTATAAATATAATTTCTACAATAATCCTATAGCATAAACCACTATCAACCTGTTTTCTTAATCCTCGAAACACATGTATCTTCCTAGGCCAGTGATAACAAACTTTTAGAGTCTTCAATGATACAAACCTCCCTCTACAACATGCGTGCTGTAGGTTTGCCACCCTGGGCCATCAGCTGGGCAGTATTTTCCTGGAGAATCTAGATGTTCAAAAACAAAGACCTACTGGCCAGGCATGGAGGCACACGCCTATGACCCCAGCACTCAGGGTCACTGTGAGTTCAAGGCCAGCCTGAAATACACAGTGAGACCCTGTCTCAAGAAACAAAAACAAAAATAAAAACAAACAAAAAAAACAGACTTACATTTGGAGGGCCTCCACCAACAAAGTCAGCTCTCTACTAACGTGCTCTACAGTAAAGTCACACACAAGAGCTTCCGTTTATTGCACCTTTAAGAGGAGAAGCTTTTAAACTTGTTTTTTTTTCCAGCTTTACTGAAGTATAACTGACAAAAACTGCTATGTATTAAAGGTGCACAACTTTATTTCCATCCCTACTCCTTTTATTTTTTGTTTTTATTTTATTTTTTTGAGACAGTCTTAAAAGTGCTAAATTGCCTATGCTGGTCTCAATCTTACAATCATCTTGCCTCAGCCTCACAGAGTACTGGAATTATAGGCATGCACCAACATGTCCAGCTATACAACATGATTTGATATAAGTACACACCATAAAATGATTACTACAACCAACATAACACACCCACAACCACCATCCTACATCCTACCTTTCTTGTTGAGAAGGAATGGTTAAGATGTAAGGGGAGATACTGCAGATGTTTAAATATTTAACATGAAGCCAGTGGTGGCACACACGTTATCCCAGGTCAGCCTGGCTACAAAGTGAGTTCAAGGCCAGGCTAAACTGCATAGTGAGACCCTGTCTCAAAAAGACAAAAATAAATAAATAAATTGATTAATTAAAGTGAAAACAAAGTTGAATCTGCAGATGTAAGAAATGCCTGTTAATATGAAAAATGGAAACCAAGTAAACACTAATTTTGAAGAAAACAATGCAGGAATGAAAATATAAACATGGTGGCATATATCCGTAATCACAGCACTTTGGAAAACTAAGGCAGGAGGATTACAAATTCAAGTCCCACCTAGGAAACCTGGCAAGACCTTGCCTCAAAATAAAAAATAAAATGGGCTGAGGATGTAGCTCAGTACTTTTGGGTTTGAATCCTAGCACTATCAAAAAGAAAAGTTAATTAATATCTAAAAGACGTTAGGAAAAAAACCTAAATTAAAGGAAGCTATTTTAGAAAGAGTAAGTGACAATAAAGTACAAAAGAACATTCAGTATGTTAAACATGACTATATCAAGAGTCCTTAAGACTACCTACAGGTGTACTACTAGTTCACCAGAATGACTCAGAAGGCTCAGCATATAGTCATATTCAGTTATCGTTTGTTACAATAAACAGATAAAAACCAAAGTCAGCAAAAAGAAAAGTTGAAAATGGGGAAAAGTCCAGAAGAAACCAGGCACAAGCTTCTAAGAGTTCTTTCCCAGCTGAGAAACACAAGACATGATAAATTCCTCCATCAATGAAATGTAGCAGCACATGTGAAATACTTCTACTAAATAAATAAATTGGATACTTTATGCTAAAGGATTTAATTGGAGGCATCCTCTGCCTAGAACATACCAACATTTCAGACACCAGAGGTGTTCAGCATAAATCACAAGGTATGCAAATTTTTGTGTACCATGCAGCATTCTTATTGGGGAATGGTAGAAATTCTTCTAAAAAGTCAAAGTTCCTAGATACCAGCCAGGGGCAAACCTTGTAAGAACACCTTTCAAAAGATTATCCTCCGAGGCCTGCTATGTTAACTCCTACACAGATCAAAAAAAAAAAAAAAAATCAAGAGTTAAACACAGTCAAGACTTTTCCCAGGAAAACAAACAAAAAGACCTACACCAAAAAATATTAAAAATTATATGATTAATCAATTTCAACAATTGGGGGAGAGAAGAAATACAAATGGAAGGAAGATGTTCCAGTGCAATGGTACAAAAACTTCCCCAGTTGTGAAGAGTATGACTCCAAAATGAAAAAGACCCAATCAGTATTTAAATACGTTACTGCTGGACTGCAGAAGAACAAGGACAAAGAAAACAAAAATCCCAAGAACTTCTAAAAATAAGAAATAAGCTGCTGGCAAACTTGAAGTTGTACTGTTACCAATAATCTCAATGACAAATTAAAAGGCAGTGAAGAAATGCTTTCAAAATTCTGAGAAAAAATTATTTTCATACTAGAATTTAATACCTACCCTATTTTGTTTAAATAACAAAAAAGACAAAGACATTCTCAAACATGCAAGGCCTCAAGAATGACCTCCTCTGCATCTTTTTTTTTTTTTTTTTTTCAGCAAGTCAGAAGAGAATGGTTTCAAACTAATGGAATCCACAAAACAAGGAAATCAGCGCAGGAGAGAAGAACTCACAAAATGAGAATGTAAAAAGAGAAAGAGAGAACTCTGAATGACAGCTGCACATCTGGCCTACCAAGCAGTCAACCCTAAACAGGGAAATGGAAGAAGTCCTCAAGAAAAACAGTAGTGCTGGGGATTTAGCTCCGCAGGTCAAGTGCTTGCCTAGTAAGTGTGAGATCTTGAGTTCAATCCCCAGTACCCGCTAGGCAAGGCAAGGCAAGGCAAGGCAAGGCAAGGCAGTAGCAATAGATCAATGAACAGGTTTGACTTGTGTGAAAAACAGTACTGAAGGCATATTATCACGTGAAGAATTAACAACAGTACATTAAAATAAAAAAACAGGAAAAAAATTAGGCTATCCTTAACTTTATGATACATAAAAAGTTGCACAAGAATATCACTCTACTTGACTCAGGCTCAAACACTGTTACACACATCTAACTATACTCCCAGAAGGCAACTAATAAAAAGAAGGGAAAGGAACAGTATTTTAAAAGATAGTTGCAGTGTTTTTTTAAGAACCCTTAGACAATGAGCATCCTCAGTTACAAGAAATCTAAAAACCTAAAGTGAGAGCCGCACATGGTGGCTCATGCCTGTATAATGCAGGAGGATCACTGAGTTTGAGGCCAGCAAAACCCTGTCTCAAAAAGACAAAAAAAAAAGAAAGATGATATAGAGATATAAATAGTGGTATCTGAGTGTAGGGGCACATATCTATAATCCTACCTATTTGGGAGGCTGAAGCATGAAGATTATAAATTAAGAGGCTGGCCTGGACAACCTAGTGAGACCCTGTCTCAAAATAATAGTTAAAAAAAAAAAAACAGCTGGAGATGTAGCTCAGTGAAAGACCTTGGATTCAATCCCTACGTACTACCAAACCCCTACACCCACACACATACATACATGCAGATGTGCACACCCTTACAGAAACTTTGGTGAAACTACAGAGCCACAAAGAATAAAGAGAAGATCTGAAAACAGCCAGAAAGAAATATATCACCTATAAAGTAAATGGCAATTACAATGACGACTGGATTCTCAACAGCAACAACAGAAGAAACAAATATCTTTAACATATAGAGAAAACTGTCCAAAATCTTATTTATCTTTTTAAAAAATTTTTTAATCTTATTATCTATCTCAAAACTAATATTCAGGCACAAGGGGAAAATAAATGTATATTTTCAAAGAAAGGAAAATGAGAGCAATTACTATAACATATCCTTATTAAAATAAGTTCTAAAGAATGTACTTGCAGCAGAAGAAAAACCCTGGAAGAAAGTTTGAGACTCAAGCAAAAAAATTACAAAGTTGGACAAATAAAAGGTTCAAAATAAAATGATGGAAATGAACCCAAATATATCTGTGATTATAAGAAATGTAAATGTACTAAACTCTCCAGTTGAAGGGAGAAAAAAAAAATCAAACTGATTTCATATGCATTATTTAAAAGAGAAAGTCAAAACCTAAGGATACAGAAAGATTAATTAAAAATCAATAAATGCAAAAAGATCTACCAGGCAAATAGTGAGGAAAACCGGTAGGCCTGGGGATAGAGCTCAGTGGCACCGTGCCTGCCGGGAAGGGCAAGGTCATGGATTTGATTGCTGGTACATTTTAAAAAACGAAAAGAAAACTGGAGAAGGGCTGGGAATACAGTTCATTGGTAAAGTGCTTACCTAATATGCATAAAGGGACTGTATCCTTTGCAAACAAAAGAAAGAAAACTGAAGCAGAGTAAGGCAAAAAGCACTAGAGGCAGAGGATGGCTTCAAAAGATTCAAACCAACTGAAAGCTTTCTAACATCAATGTACCTAATGAGTTGCACAACAAAACTGACACATCAAAAAAAAATTTTAAATCTACTAATACAATGATAGATTTTTCTAACATACCTCTTTCAGTAATTAAGACTCAGCACAAGAAGAAAACAAAACAAACAAAAAAAAATCAGTCTGGGCACAGTAACACATACCTATGATCCCAGCTACTTAGGAAGTTGAAGGAAGAGAACTGCAAATTCAGGGCCAGTCTGAGCAACTCAGTCAGGATCCCGTTTTGAAATGAAAAATAAAAAGAGATAGGGATGTAGTTCAGTAGTAAAGCATCCCTGGGTTTCACCCACAGTACTAGGGGGAAAAATAGTAAATTTGGGCAATTGCTATTGACAAATTTATACAAACCATGGATTAAGGATGAGTATACTTACAATTTCCTGACAATTATACTATAATTATGAGGTATTATTTTGTTTTGTTTTTTTTTTGTTACTTGGGATTAAACTCATGACCTTGCACTTTGCCAAGTAGGCACTTATGCTGCTGAGCTATATCCCCGGCTATTATGGATTAAAAACTGGTGAACTTAACACCAGCTGGATTACATCAGCAGGGCACTGAACGTAGATGTTCCATCTGAGGAAAGTTGCCAGGATAAATAGTGACGTGGAGAAGGAGATGCTATGCATTAGTGTGTTGAGGTGTTGTGGGTTCTCGTACGAGTTGCTCTTTGAGCTGTTGGAGCTCTGGTCCTGACACTGAGCACTGCTTCCTGGCTCCGGAGAGGAAGACATGTGCCTTGTTTGGTCTCCAGGATGAACTCGTCATGCTGGCTTCCTGGCATGTACTCGACTATGCTTGTCAGAAGAGCTCGGGGTCTCTGTGTCACTGAGGATGGCTGTGGTGCTTTTCAGGACAGCCCTGGTCTTTGTTCTGAGTGTCACTTCTTGGCTCCAGCATAGAACCCTCAATCTACTAGCACAGCTCCTTCACCCTACGGCATAGACTTCCTAGTTTCCACCGCTGACTTTTGGGCCTTTCCAGCACGGGTGGGCTCTAGACCTCCAGCTGGACTCGAAGGAGGCATTGTCACGAGCTCTGGGTCTTCATCTGGACTCATGTGGGACATTGCTGTGGGATTCAGGCCCTTGGCTAAATATTCTGTCTTTAGCGCTGTGGAGAGATTTCCTGCATTTTCTTGTGTTAATCCTGGATGACCATCATAAAAATATTATAAACTTCATGTCCTGATTCCAATTGTTCTCTGTACAACCCCTGACTACAACACCAGCCCTTATTCCTTATTCTTGTTTTTTTGTTGTTGTTGTTTGGTTTTGTTTTTGTCTTTTTGAGACAGGGTCTCACTACGCAGTTCAGGCTGGCCTTGAGCTCACTTTGTAGCCCAGGCTGGTCTTGAACTCACAACAATTCTACAGCCTCAGCCTCCTGAGTGCTGGGATTACAGGCATGCACCACCACACTCGGCTTCTTATTCTTTATTCTTAAGGTACACTGAGGTATCTAGAAATAAAGGGGATGGGATATGGATATAATGCATACGACTTACTGTTATTGTCTCCCCTCACCCCCTCCTCCAAAGAAATATGTGAATGTATGGACACTGAGAGGGAAAATAATAAAACATAAAAAACAGAATGTCGATAGTAAATATGAGTAAAGTATAAGCTTATACTACTATATAAGATGAAGACACAGGTGAAGACAACATCTATGAGGAATGGGTGCTCATACATAATTCTTAAACTTTCAAGACTTCAGAATCTCTACAGTATATATAGTATACATGTTACATATAGTATATATTATATATACACCTTATACATATACATGTATATAATTTTTATAGCAAACCAAACAATCCAAGAAACTGGTATCTAGAAGTGGGGTGAGGGGTTATAATACCAAAGACCTGAAACTGCAGAAGTAGCTTTGAAATAGGTAACAGGTGGAGGCTGAAGAGTTTTAAGGCACATGGTAGAAAAAGCCTCATTACTGTGAACAGAGTTAAGGGTGATTTTCTGGTAAGGGCTGACAGAGGAATTGCAAGGAAAGCCTCACTCTTCTAAGATACTACCTAAGTATCAGTAAAGGTCATTCTGATGAAGTCTCAGAAAGAAATGAGGAACATGTTATTGGAAACTGAAAGAAAAGTGGTCTTTGTTATAAAAAGGTAAAGAACATGGCTGAAGTCGGATCCCAGTGTTTTGTAAAAGGTAGAATTTGTCAGTGATGAAATTAGATATTTGTAGAAGAAGTAAAATGGCTTCTCTTGTTTATAGTAAAATGAAAGAAAAGTGACTTTAAGATTAAATTTATTATCAAAAAGGAAGAAGTTACAGATTTGGGAATTTTCAGTTTAACCAGGTTGCAAAGAATGAGTGTTTGGGAGAGAACCTCCAAGGTGTTCATTTGATCACAAGACTTAGTATAGGTCAGTGGAAGCCAAACACTAAGCATCAAGAAAATAGACACTCAACAAAGGCATGTCTGGAGATTATGAGTGCTGGCTCCTATCACAGGCTCAAAATACCAAGGGCAGGGGACAAGATCATGTCAAAAGAAGGCCCTCAATCAGCCGGGTCCCTCTGTGCTCATCGCCAGGATCACCTCAAATCTCTGTCTTCTCCTGTGTATCACTCCCCAGCTGGCCCAGGTGTGAGATGCAGGGCAGAGGACGTCCTTCTGGAGGGCAAACAGAGCAAACTTTGGCAGCAACTGAATGGTGCCATCTCCACCAGGGCACAGAATGCAAGAGGCTGTGGTTGTGGCTGCTTCCACTTAAATTTCAAAGGATGCCCCTGAGAAGCATGGGGCCCTGAAAAAACTCACTCAGACAAAACCACAGTCCCATCAGGGCAATGTTCATGAGAGCCACAAGAAGAGGGCCACAATAGCACTCTCACTAGGGTACTTAGTGGGCCTGTGGGGACAGAGTTGCCACAGCAACCTGAGCCTGAAAGAACTAAGGCTTATGACTCCAGCATGGAAGAGTCAGAGAGGGACCCCAACACAGGCCACTAGACAGCGCAAGCAAGCACAAAGGGGTGGGGCTATCAAAAGTCTTGGAGGCCCAATCTTCATTCCCATGTCTGGAAGGCAGGTCATGGAGTAAAGAAAGATTATTTTTGAAAACTTATTATTTAGCCAGTGGTGCTGGTACATGCCTATAATCCCAGCACTTATGAGGCTGAGGAAGGAGGACTACCCAGAGTTCAAGGCCAGCCTGAGCTAAGCAGTGAGTTCAAGGCTAGCCTATACCACAAAGTGAGACCTTGCCTCAAAAAAAAAAAAAAAAAATTTGTTATGTAGAGCCTGGCATGTGCCTATAATCCCAGCTACTCAGGAGGCTTATGTGGGAAGGTTGAAGGGTATGTTTATCCTGTCCCTCTCTTACCACTGTATTTTAGAAGCATGTAACCTAACTTCACAAAAACAGCTGGATGGCAGTTTGCTTCAAGATGAACTGTACTGTACCTGAGGTGAGACTCTAGACTAGTGATGGTGAACCTCTTAGAGCCCCCAATGATAACAGCCTGCTGCAGCACACATCTGACAGGTTTGTCACCACTGCTCTAGACTTGAGAGTTGATGCTGAAATGAGTTAAGACTTTGGGGGCTGCTGGGATGGAATGAGTGTATTTCCCATGTGAGAACACCATGGATTTTAGGAGATCATGGGTAGAACACTGCAGTCTGACTTTTTGTCTCCATCCCTTGCAAAACTCCAAGGCTGAAACCAAGTCCCTAATGCAGTAGTAGTATCAACAGATGAAGCCTTCAGGTTGTAACAAGGTCATAATGGCAGAGGCCTTATGAGGTGATTAATTCCTCTGCAAAAGAAATCCAAGGGAACATGTCTGTCCCTTGTGTCATGTCAACACAGAACCAGAAGGCACCATTTATGAGGAACAGGCCCTAGGATACCAAATCTGCTGGTATTTTATTCTTGGACTTCCCAGCCTGAAGCACTATTAGAAGAAAAATTCTTTTCTTTATATATTTCCTGTCTGTATTTTATTACAGAGCCTGAACCAAAACAAACTGCCTCCAGTCATCATTTTAGCTAACATCTCAATTATCTTCATTCAAGATAAGTTTTTTTCTAACATAATTCTTTAAAAAGCCATCAACAAACATCCAAATCACTCTTTTTTCTAGTTGTATGGTGAAACAATATCACTGATGTCAAAAATTAAAATGGAAGAGCAGGGGATATTGCTCAATGTTAGAGCAATTACCTAGCATACACAAGGCCCTGGGTTCAATCCCCAGAACTACTTAAAAAAAAGGGGCGGGGGGATAAGGATTTCAAAAGATGACAATCCAAGGTAGACACACTCAACCAGATCTATATACATACGGTTATTAACACTCCCATAAAGTCAAACAAACACAATTAAATGTTGATGATGTTAAAATCTGGGATTCAAAAGTTTAAGAACAAGCTAGGTGTGGTGGCACACGGCTGAAATCCCAGAACAGTAAGAGGCTGAAGCAACAAGTACAAGTTACACTTTAGCAACTCAGCGCGACTCTTTTTAAAAAAAAAAAAAAAAGGCTGGGAACATACGAATACAGTTCAGAATGAAGGCCCTGGGTTCAACTGCAAATTCCCAAAAGGGGGTGGGGCACAAAATATTCTGTCACAGTTCACATATTATAAGTGTTAATAAATTTAAAATCCTGGAAGAAAAATGAGCAGTCAGAGAAGTTTATCATCCAAGCTTTACCTTCCTTGTGAAGGTTGAGAAAATAGTTTTTGAATGGAAAAGGGTCTTCTATGTGCTAGTCATAATATGACATTTTATAACAGTCCAAGCACTGCTATTGTGCTAAGTTTACAACTTAACTGAAGCAAGAAACTAGAGCTATTTAGTCATGTACTAATACTAATGGCCATGGTACTTTTCAGGCTTAATAAAAAAATTTTCATAAAAAAGAAAGATGTAAGTTAAACTCAGAATCACCATGCAGAGTGCAGAGCCAAAGGAAATTTAGATTCCAAGCCTAAGCCTGGAAGTCCTCTTGACTTTACATTAAGATGGTTGGCCTACTTAAAACTAGTTAGTTCACTTTTAACTGATCTACTTTTAACTATTCCTTCTCCATACCAAAATGATTTCATTATAATCAGAAAAAAATCATTGATTGATATTATGAAACATTGTTTGTCTGTTTCTCAGTGGTAGGGACAGAACCCACAGCCTCATACATGCCAGGCAATTACTATATCCTTGACCCTAAAATATATACTTCACATAATATATTCATTCATCCTCAATTTATTCAAAAACTAATATACAAATGAAATCAAAGAAGTGGAAAGGTTATTTTAGTCTATAAGCAGACAATAACTTAAAAGAATATAAGAGCCAATATCATCAAGTACAATATAAATACTAGATATTTAAGCAACTATAAATAGCACTTGGGAGGCTGAGGCAGGAGGATCGTTGAGAGTTCGAGACCAGCCTGGGCTACAAAGTGAGCTCAAGGCCAGCCTGAACGGCACAGTGAGACCTTGTTTCAAAAAGACAAAAGAGGGGGAAAAAAGCAAACATTTAAAATGTGATCCCTATTTCAATGCCAAGACTGAATCTAAGGAAGTTGAGGGGGACTTGACTCGAATTTGCGAAGCACACAGGAGACCCTGAGTTTATTGACTTCTTTTACTTTTAAAGAAAAACACACACATGCACACAGAAGAGACCTTGGGTTAATACTCAGTACCACAAAGAAAAAGAGATTTGTTTTGATGTAGACCAAAAAAAGCACTTTCAATAACACAACAGGAAATACTCAAATTCAAAACAATTTCTGGGATCACAATCCATTTGTCTCTTCCTAGTAACTCACTTTTTCCCTAAAGAAACAAGAAACCTCTCACTCACAACTTTTCCCTATCTTCGACACCCTTACTTTTGCACTTTTCCCACTTTTTTCTACTCCAACCTTCAACTGAAACCTTCTAACCTCGTCTCCTATACAAGCCCGGCCCTGGCCTGAATCCTACCTTTACTTCCCAAATTGAGAGCATTATCTCATTACAATTTCATTACTTTGCTTGCCTTTAATGTTGTTCCTTCAAATCCATTTCCTCTATGTAACTAAAAGAAATACTTTTAAAAACATGTAAGTGTCCCATTCATGCTTAACACTCATCCTCTAAGCTGTCCCATTGATCCACAGGTCTGGAGGGACTGGTTTTGGTTTTTATTTTTGCCAATGCCGTGCTTTTGCATGTTTGTTTTTTCATGCTGTTTTTGTCACTGTAGATTTGTAATATGACTAACTTAATGTCTGGATTTGTGATGCCCCTGCCTTGGCCTTGTTGCCCAGAATTGCTTTTGCTGTTCTAGGACTTGTCCAGTTCCAAATGTATGTTAGGATTTCTTTCTCTAGTTCATAAGGAATGCTACTGGTATTCTGATTGGGATTCCATTCAATTTGTACAAGTTTTGGAAGTATGACCATTTTCATTACATTGGTTCTGCCTATCCAAGAACATGGCCTATCTTTCCATTTTCTGATATTCCCTTTGATCTCCTTTTTCAGAGTACTGTAGTTTTCATTGTACAAGTCCTTCCCTTCTTTGGTTACATTAATTTCGAAGTATTTCGTTTTTCTTGATGCTGCTAGCATTTCATTTACTTGATGCTACTGTTTCTTGCTGAGTTTGCTGTTGGTATACAGGAGTGCTATTGATTTTTGAGTGCTGACTTTGTATCCTGCTACACTTCTGAATTTGATTATTAATTCTAGTGTTTTTAGGGACTTCTATGTAAAAGATCATGTCATCAACAAATGATGATAATTTAACTTCTTTGTTTTCTATCCATATTCCTTTTATTTCTTTCTCTTATCTAATTGCTCTGGCTAATGTTTTCAGAACTATATTGAACAGGAGTGTTGACAGTGGGGTCCCTGTCTTGCTCCTAATTTTAGAGGGAAATCCTACAGCTTCTCTCCATTTAGCATGACACTGGTCAATGGTTTGTCACAGCTTTTATCAGATTTCATGGCTTTTATCAGATTGAGATAAAGATCTTCTATGCTTATTTTCTTCCCCGGCTTTTTATCACAAATAGATGTTGGACTCTGTGAAATATTTCTTCTCATTTATTGACATGATCATGTAGTTTCTGTCCTTGCCTCTGTTTATGTGGTGAACACTCACTGACTTTAGTATGTTGAACCATCCCTGCATCACTGGAATGAATCCTACTTAGTCATACTATGTAATCTTTCTGATGATTTGCTGCATTCTGTTCGCCAGTATCTTACTAAGAATCTTTACAATTATGTTCACTAAAGACAATGGCCTTTAGTCCTCCTTTTCAGTTGGGTCCTTTTCTGGTTTCAGTATCAGAGTAATGCTAATCACTCACACACCCAGAACCATTCTGGGAGGCCAATCTTTGGTCACACTCCTTGGTTCCCTTAAGCTATTTGGGAAGTTCTCAAGATGGCTGTACCTGGGATGGTGAGGGTAGAGGTTGTGTGGACCAGCCCTGGCAGACCATTTTCCCTCTTTTTAATTACTATATGGATGTTTGGCTTGATCTACCTGTATCTTCTTTCAAGTTGATTTTCTGTAAGGGGGAGTCCCTCCCCGCTTCCAGTTATCTGGGTTTTTTGTTGATCTTCCCTATGACTCCCCTCTAGTCAACCATGTCAGAAATCATACATAGCTAATAAAGAAGATATTAATAAAAATGTTTCTGGAGTTCTAAAAATAAGATTCTCTAACTGCAGTAAGCAGTAAGATGCTTTGACAGGGCCTGAAAGGGAAGACTTTTAAAATTTTAAATTTTTCAGTGTTAAGTGCCTTAAAAATTCTTCCAGCGAGGCATAGTGGCACACACCTATAATCCCAGCATTTGAAAGGCTGAGGCAGGAGGAACACCATAGAGGCTGAAGCTAGCCTGGTGAGTTCAAGGCCAACCATCTGATCTATATAGCAAGACACTGCCTCAAATAAAAAAAATTCCTCTATGCATAAGCAAGTAGGTTAAGTAGGTTCTAGTTAGTTAGGAAGATACTCTTTAACTGTTTATACTATTCTGAAATACAGTACTCCACAAATGAAATTTTCTAATCTTAGTAATAAAATAATTCTTCACTTTAATTCATCTAATCACTAGCTTTTCCCCCATTTGATTAATTGGTTTTGTCTAAACTTGTTTAAGCTACTAAAAATATTAAAGTATGTCAATTTAATCTGTATCTTGAAACAAATGGGAACTTAAAAATTCTTCAACTATATATCCATATCAATGGATTTCTATCAGTCAGATTTTCAACAAAATCTGACACTTGGGTATTATGATAGTGCTAATATGTATGGGTAAAGTCTACAGTTCAAGACTGCTACATATATATACAACTTTTAAAAATCTAGAATTTACTAAATATTTTTCTTGGGTAATTATTAAGTAGTTTTTCTTTTCTTTTTTGTTTTCTTTGTTTTGTTTTTTGAGACAAAGTCTCACTATGTAATTCAGACTGACCTTGAACTAACTTAACAGCCCAGACTGGCCTTGAACTCACAACAATCCTCCTGCCTCAGCCTCCCAAATGCTGGGGTAACAGGCATACACTACCATGTCTGACTCCAGCAAAGGTCTCTTAAATATACCAATAGCATGACTTATTTTCTTCAAAAATAATAGCAATAATAATAAACTAGACTTCAGAAAAAGTAACATCTGCTTTCAAAAGACATAACAAAAACACAAGCCAAAAATCAGGGGAAAAGATCTGCAAATCATGTATCTGATAAAGGGCTTATGTTCAGGATATATTACAAACCCTCAAAATTCAAAAATAAAACTATTTTTAAAAATGAGGAAAAAACTGGAAGAAAAATTTAAATATACATTTCACCAAAGAAAGTATTCAGATATAATAAGCAGATGAAAAACTGCTCAATATCTTCACCCACTAAGGAAATGAAACCTGGTAAATGGATAAACAACTTGAGATATATGCATTAAGACAGAAACAGCTCAAACCTCAATGAGATACCCCTTCAAACCTACTATTATATCTATACTTTAAAAAGAAAACAGTAAGGAGTGGTAGCACAGACCTATAATCCCAGCTATACAAGAGGTTGAAGCAAGCGGATCCCAAGTGCACACCTAGCCTAATCGCAACACAAAGGGGACCTTCACTAGCACACTTAGCCTAATTGCAACACAAAGGGGATCTTCACTCGAGGTGTCCAGGAGAGGGGATAGGAGGAAGAGAGGAAGAAGAAGAGCAGAAGGGAGGGATGCAGGGGAAAAAGAAGAGAAAAGGGAGAAGAGAAAGAACAGAGGCAAGAGGAAAGGGCTGAAAAAGACAAAGAGATGTTTTGACAAGGATGGGAACAACTGAAACTCTGCAAAATGGTACAATCACTTTGGAAAAGTTTGATGTTTACAAAATTAAAAGTACCCACCAAATGACCAGTCATTCCATTTCCTGGTATTTAATGAAGACAAAAGTATATTCTATAAAAGTCATGCATGTCAACATGTGAAACAACTTCATTTGTAATGGCTAAAGTTTAGATTGTGTCCAGTTATCCATCACCTGGTAAACGGATAAACAACTTGAGATATATGCATTAAGACAGAAACACCTCAATGGTTTTCTAACGATGAGGTAAACATAGAAACCAATTATTTAGCGGGCTGGAGGAAACTTCTGTGGGCAATGTGTTATCTTGATTGCGATGACAGTATCATATTTATATGTTGTATCAGTCAATGCTCACTAGAGAAATGGATCAAATATGAGATACAAATATACAAGTATTTACAAGGTAGGCTTACAATGGCCACATGCAGAGTCAGGTAGAAGAGTGCAAAAAGAGCTGTCGTGCTCTGGAGATCCAAAAGATCCAATCAAAAGTTGAAGGCCTGGAGCTCACTAGTGTCCTGGATCAGTCTCCATCAGAAAGTCAAGGGTTAGAGCTGGAAAGCTAAAGAGTCTGTACTAAAAGCCAGGAGCCAACATCCAAAATGAAGATGACTGGAGCTCCTCCAAAGACACAGAAACAAAATTTCCTTCTTTGGTCTCTTTTACTTTGCTCAGACTGTAGCCTATTGGCTGCTTCCACTCACACCCATGTTGGGTCTTCTGTCATCAGTAAATCCCTTCAGCCATGCCTAGAACTATGAGGGTCTAATCAGCTGGGTATTTCTTATTCTGGTTAACCACCACGTAAGTACACCAAAACTCAATTACACATTTGAAATATGTACAGTGTATTATACAACAATTTTATCTTTAAAAAAGCTGTAAAAATTCTATTAGTCTAGAATAGAAAAAAAAGCCATGCTCCTAGCATAGTTTTTAAAATCAGCTTCTATTCATTTAAAAATGGCTTTATTTCACCTTTATTTCTGAAGGAAATTTCTGCTGGGAACAGAATTCTAGTTTGGCAGATTTTTCTTTTGACAGTTTAAAATGTCATCTGCTTTCACAATGGTGCTGAAATCAGCCATCGGTTATACTACTGCTCCTTTAAAAAAAAATTGTTTTCCTTTCCAGCTGCTTTTAGGAGTTGCTCTTTTCTCCATTTTTCAATAGTTGAATGAAGATATGCCTGAGTGTAATTTTTCTTTTATTTATCCTGCTTAGTGTTAAATTGTTTTGAATACAGTCTGAAGTCTTCATCAGTTCTGGAAAATATTTTACCAGTATCTCTTGAAGTATTCTCTTCCACCATTACTTCTCTTTTTCTGGGTCTCCAACTACATACTAGACTTCACTAGTGTTCCCTTGTCTCTTAGACTCTATTCCAATTTTTGTGTCCTTTTGTTTGTTTGTTCTCCCCTACAAATTTTCTGATCTTGCCATTTGCTGTGTGCAGTCTATTAAACTCATCCAATGAATTATATTAAGTTCAGATATTGCAGAGGTGTGTTGTGGCCACTGGAGGGGATGCTGTCCTTCTTTTGTTTTTTAATGTGCTAGGCAATGTAGTAAGCTCTGGGAATACAGCAGTGAACAAAACAGAGTCCCAATAGTACATACTCAAATGTCCCATTTTTTCTTTCCTTCTTACCTCTTTTTTTTTCTTCAGAGTAAGACAAGGGCAAAGGCCTAGAGCCCTGAACCAAAAATTTCTAATTAAATTATAAATAAAAGACCCAATTCTCTATGAAATTCTTATACATCTTATTTTCCATCTTTCCTCTTTTTTCCTTAGCATATCATAGTTGTTTTACAGTCCTTGTCTACTGCCGATTTTCTGCGTCTTTTATATTTTTCTTCTTGAATATGAAACACAGGTTTCTACCTTTTCACATCTCTATATACTGAAACTGAAAGAACCTTAGAAATTCTAGAATGTATCTTACCAGTCAGAATTCTCTAGGTCTTTAGGCAAAAGATGAAAAAGCTGACCACCTTAATTCACCCAGGAATTAAGTTCAACCAAGGCTTTACTGTAATTTTAGTATGACTCAGTTCACCTTTGGATCTTTTTTTTCCCCCCTTCAATCTGTGTCCAGGATCTGCACTCCTACAAAGGTCTATTTAGTTCTCCTTACTTCTACAGCCTTCTGGTATTATTTTAATGTTGATTTTTAAGGTATTATTTTAATGTTGAGTTTGTTTTGTTTTTTTTAACTTAGCATGGTGGGAGATAACTGACTGTACTTTACTATTACCCAAAAGTTGTATCTCTTCTGTATATAATAGTTTACAAATTCAGCTTTATTTTTAAAAAAATGACCTGAGGAGAGCTTTAAAACTATGACCCACTATTAACACCTCTAGAACTCATAAATGTTTTGTAGAGCCAAGAATTTTGTACTTTCAACAAGTCTTAAGTGAGCTTGTAAAGCTGGAATTTCTAAAAAAAGAAAGAAAAAAAAAAAATGGGTCTGTACCAATGGTTCTTCCTTTCCTCTCCCCTGAAGTTCAATATTGATAAGGACGTTAAAGAACGTACACCATACAAAATTAATGGTATAAAAAAAAAGTCCAGAATAAGCAGAGGCTTCAAAGACAAGATGGTAAAATATTTAAAGACTTTTAAAATATGTTAGAATCCAGAACATGAAGGAGGAGCTGGCGGTATAAATCGGTGGTACAGCACTTGCCTGGTATATGCAATGTCCTTGGTTTAAGCACTAGCACTGAAAAATAAGTAAATAAATAAATGTAAAGGAAGACAAGAACCAGAGTATGTAGTGTAATACTAGTGTGATTAAAAATAAGACTATTCAATCATTTTACTTCTAATTATTCTAGCAGAAACAAAAGTATTTTCAAATTTGAAGAAGCATTACTAAAGGTCATCACAACTCTTAAAGAAGTCACTTACCTATTTATCTAAATTCATATCTAAATGAATTTTAAAAACATGAAAACTTTAAAATATGATAGGATAAAGGCTATGAATGAACTTTTGTTGAGTTTTTACAATACTGGGAATCAAACCAAAGCAGGACTCAAACTTAAAAGAAATCATGACGAATACAGATACCACTCTGGGAATGAGTTTTGCTCCAAAGATGACTGCGATTCTGTGGATTTAAATATCAACATCCAGATGACTTCCTAGTACTCATACAAAGAATAATAATTTACTAATAATAAAATCTTATCTGAGTAAAGCACATTTCTTTTTGAATTTACAAAGTACCCTCATATAATTACTTCATACTTTTTTTTTTTAGAGCTTTGTGAAATAGAGTGAATGCCTCTACAACCTGCATAGTGCAAAATACTTTGAATCTAGGGCTCTGTCAGCTTAACTAGCCCAAATTATAATTCACTGTACTACAAAATTAAGATTCAAGTCAAGTCTCTGATTCCTAATTGAGTTCTGTTTTTGTATCATGCAGCTCTTACAGTCAGCATGAGTTAAGAAAAAGTCACTGAAACCACAGAAGGAATTTCTTTCAAATAATGGAGAGGTGGTGAGCAGAAAATGGGTAGGAACAGAGATGAAATATGAGTGGGTAAAAGCTGGGATAATGAATATAAAAAGGGAATCAACTTATCTTTTTACCTCTATGTTTAAGTTTTTCATAATAAAACAAACATATACACATACCAATTAACTTTTTTTTCCAGGACAAGAGATTGAACCCAGGGCCTTTCACTAAACCACATCTCCACTGCAGTCCCTTTTTTTTAATTTTTATTTTTATCTGTTTATTTTTTTTGAGACAGGATCTTGCTGTGCAGTTTTAGTGGCCTTGAACTCACTATGTGGCCCAGGCTGGCCTTGAACTCTCAAGCAATCCTCCCACCTCAGCCTTCCCAATGCTGGTATCACAGGTGTGCATCACCACATTCAACTTGCACTCCCTTTTTTGACACAAGATTCATAAATTGCCTAGGCCCGCCTCAGACTTGCCAGCCTCATCCTCAACCTCTAAAGTAGCTGGAATTGCAGGCATGTGCCACTATCAATTAGCATTTTTTTTCCAATTAACACTTTTGATAGGCTGACTGCACTGGTAATTGATTAATAAACAAAAACTATGCATGTACCTGCTCAACATTTTTAAGCCCCTTATTTTAAATCTCAAGTGACAACCACACATACAAAAATAGAAGAAAAAAAACAAATTTTATGACTGAGTATTAAATTCCAATGCACCAAACCTCTACAATGGTATTATTAACATGTCCTTTGTGAAATGGTTGAAAATGAGAGAAATTTTTCTTGGGGTAGGGGGAAGACTTAGGGAATAGTTAAGATCTGTGTTCAAGTATTTTTAAAGTAAACAAATGGAGGGGAGAATTAGAAAGAATGACTAGAAGACTGAACAAGGACAAATTCCAAAATCTTCTTCTCTTTTATTAAAACTCATTCTTCCTTAAAGCTCATGACTCATGTACTACACTCCTTAAGGTTGCCACAGTCGCCTACCAATTTTCTGATATTTTCTCATTTTAAAAGAAAAATGTTCCTGCCTCAGGTTCTTTGCTACTTCATATTCACTGCCATCTAGGTATCACCCACATTAGTGTTATCTACTGAAATATTTGACTCCCAGTTAAATATGAATTTCAGATAAATGAGTAATTTTTTCAAGTAAACCTCATGCCATATTTGGAAAATACTTAGACTAATATGTACTCATTGTTTATGTGAAATTCAAATTTAACTTAGTATATTTCTATGCTAACTCTGGAAACCCAATTCATGTCAAAGTAAATCCCCTATCTAACATCTGATCCTGAACTCTATCTCTTCAGTCTAGTAATTATGGCAAATTTATGGTCTCTGAATTCAGCTAAACTTTTACTACTGTCCATATTGCTAAATGTTCTTTAACTCTCACTTATCCCAACAGCTATCATAAATCAAACCCATTCTTTCCTTCTCAATCACCTAATATTTTTAAATGACCTCATATCTTTTAATAGGACTACTTAAATTCTGCATGGTATAATCATATAACTATCCTTAAAAACTCTAAAACTCACATACCTATCAAGGAGAGTGGTTTTTTTATTTTAAAAAGCAAAGCAGAAAAAAGGATAGAAATGATACAGAATTTCCAAAAATAGTTAATATATTGTATATTGTTATCTTACAAGTAGTTGGTCAGGTTACAAGATCTAGGCATAAAAAATGATCAAACAAGCCGGGCTCAGTGGCTCACACCTGTAATCCCAGCACTCGGGAGGATGAGGCAGGAGGATTGTTGCGAGTTCAAGACCAGCCTGGGCTACAAAGTGAGCTCAAGGCCAGCCTGAACTGCATAGTGAGACCCTGTCTCAAAAAGACCCCCCCAAAAAAAATCAAACAATCAAATAATGACAGTACAAACTTCTTTTTGATGAACAGACTAGTAGTACAGTTATCTATCTTGCATACATATACACACATACATTTATATATGTATACCTACATACATATAATCTTTTCCTTTCTTCTTTTTCTCCTTTCCCCATCCCAGTTTTCGTTCTTTTTGAGCACTTTCTTACAGTTTCATTATTACAATATCTATTGTACATTTTGGATCTTATTACTCTTTCAATTTTTTACTTTTATTGTTTTTTGTACACTACAGAGACAATATGGTATTTATACATGTGAGAAAGAGTGTGTTCCTACTGTTAGGGTATGGTTTCCTCTGACCTAAACAATACCAAAAGCAAGACAAGTTCTCTACTTCATTTGTCTCCTTATAATAGTCTCTTCATTCCACTCCTATTCTAATGTTAACCCTTCACTGCTAGAAATCAGAATTATAATTTCTTATATAAAAACACTAGCTGTATTTTATATTTTTAGGAAATATTTACTTTGTGGCTATTTTCTAATTACAAAAATGCACATTTAGCAAAGAAAAATTCAAATATTACTTTAAAATATTAAAAGTACATACAATCTTTTAAATTTTACAAGATAATACAATCATATGTATTCACATTATAAATTAAGAGATTAAAAAACAATATCTCATTCAATTCCAAAAAACAGCTAACATCTATTGTGCCAAACCATTTACAAACCAAAAACTGCCACATGCCTGTGTATTTCCTTATTTAATTAAATCTCACACCCACATATGTAAAATAAATACTATTACTGACTTGCAAGTGAAGAAACTGAAACCTGAAGACATTAAAAAACTTAGCTAAAGTGGTACAGGGCTGGAATTCACATCCAGATGGTGTAATTTCAGCATCAGTACACTTAATTATCTACCTCAAAAATTATAACAATGATTCTGAGTGACTGTATTATAAATAACTGATTTCGTGACTTTGCTTCTGCACTTTCCATATTTCCCGATTTTACTTATTTATTTTTGAGACAGTTCTCACTATGTAGAACAAGGTGGCCTTGGACTCTGCATAGCCCAGGTTGGTCTCAAACTATCAGCTACCTTCCTGACTCAGCCTCTCAAGTGCTGGGATTATGAGCGTGTACCACTTTGCCCAGACTATTTTTGTTTCCTAGTGTCCAAGTATAGTGACAATCATCAGTAAGGTCTATTACACAGATGAGACTTAAATAACCTCAGATTCTTCTAAGGATTCATGACTAATCAGTGACTAGATTAGTTTTTCACAATACTAGCTCAAAACACAGGCAACAATTAATATAGGTTAAGAATTATGAAATTTTTAGGTTGGGTATAGTGGTGCACACCTATAATCCCAGCACTCAGGAGGATGAGGCAGGAGAATGGCTGTGAGTTCAAAGCCAGCCTGGGCAAAAAAGTACATTCAAGTCCAGCCTGAACTGCATAGTGAGACTGTCTCAAAAAGAAAAAAGAAAAAAAAAAAAAAAATATATATATATATATATATATATATATATATATATATATAAAATGTTTGATTAGAACATATTATCCTGTTTTATTTGTAAAATAAATCAGAATTAGGGAGGATTTGGGGGTTTTTTGAAGCCAGTCTGGAACTTCCTATGTAGCCCAGGCTGGCCTTAAACTCAAAGTGATCTTCTTGCCTTACTCTCTTAAATCCTTGTCTCAGTTTTCACAGTCCTGGGATTACAGGTGTGTGTCACCAGGACCAGCACAATTCAGTTTTACATAATGTCACAAAGATAATATGTCAGGGTCAAAACCAACCTCAAATCCTTTATCAATTTTTGTTGCCAACATTTACCAAAACCTACTCTTTCCCATTCTCTATTACAGATTCACTTATCAGAGACAAAAAACTTAAACATAACAGAAAACTTAAACAAAACACAAATGGTTCTTTTTTTCTCCCCTCAGTCTTACTCAAAAAGCACAAGATCTACCCCATGCATAATAACACATTATCCCAGCCCCAAGGTGGGATAGAAGTAACAATCATTGGTAAAGATAGAAAAGAAAGGGTACTTTAAAAGACAAGATGAAGGAAAACTTCCCTTACATAATAAAAACTCAGTATATAACTAAACTGTAAAACAAAAGACAGATAACAGAAAAAAAAAGAAAAAAAAGTTACTGTAATCTAGCATGGACAAATGTATCTAATAGTGCAACTTGATTTAGTAGAATTATTTCATGTGTTTTATTTGGGGTTTTGGGCTTATTAGTCTGTTAATCTGTATACATGATAATTTATAAGGACTCATAAGATAAATAAATCAATCTGATGTTGGCAGAAAAGGGGGTATAGGGAAGGGGAAAGAAAAAGAATTGAAATGTGTCATGTACACATACCAATTCCCTACAATGAATGTAATCATTACCTACTGCACACATGTACTAATAAAATGGGTTTTTTTTTAAGTTATAGAGAAAAAGAAAAACTGAAAAAGTCAGTTAACAAGAAAAATGAAAATGTAGGAAAATCCAACAGAAGGCACTAATACATAAAGCTAAAAAGGATCCTTAAAATCTAATAAAACTCTAAAGGAAATATTTTAAGATTATGAAAATCAGTTTTACAAACTGAAATGGACTACACAGTCCCATAATAAAAGAATGAAATAAAATACACAGTCTCATATAGTTACATATTCCTATTAGTATTCTTACAAGTGCTGTTCTCTCATTTTCAAAATTCAACTCTGCTTAACTAACAAACCTTCAGTGAGTATATGAAAAAAACTCTAAATAAAAGGGAAACAAATGTTACAACTTCTGGCAGCTTTAATAAGGTGACAAGGAGAAAGATAAATAATGAAATTAAGGTGCAACGTTTAAACTTTATGTCTAACATATAGCTAATCAAAAAGACTCACATTCTAACTTGAGCACAAACGGTAAAATGCAATGGTATCAGAGTAAAGCAGCAACAACAGAGCCCTCTGTTGCATCTGTATGCATCTGTGCTATCTGCCCATAAAATTTAGAATGATTTGGTTAAACTATTTATTGAGAAGTTACTGATCTAAGGATTAAGACACCTATACTCTAAACTCAGCTAATCACACACCATTTGATTGTGAACAAGTTGCCCTGCCTCTCTAATTTTATTTTTCTCAAGCAGGGCAGAATAATAATCGCCAAACTCTAAAGAAAGGATAGAAAAATATTGTACAGATGGTAATACATTTTTATGACTATTTACAGCTTTCTTTCATATAAAAGATTCATACCTAAGGCACTAAATGAGCCCACAATGGGAAGGTGGCAGTTACTCCCATAGGAAACTGACTTTCACAGAGTAAAATGGCCAAGGCCACACACCAGGTTACACAGACAAAAAGCTTTCTTTCTTGTAGATCGTTTACTGTACTCACGAAGTTGAGGTAGTAAGAGTTGTTTTTCTCATGCCCAAAGTACTCTGAGGCATACTCAAGGCCTATCAACAATTAAGCAGAAAAAGATGATTTGAGATGCCATAATTACCCAAAAGGTCATTATGAGAGTGTAAAATTATGATTACAAATAGTTTGCATAAGCATTTAAATAAGCTTCAAGGCCAGGGATTTAGCTCAGCAGCATAATCACCTGCCTGCCAAATGTGAGGTCCTGAGTTTGATCCCTGATTTAAATAAATAAATAAATAAATAAATAAATAAATAAATAAGCTTCAAAAGTCCTACTTTAACCAAATTAACATCCTGCCTCTTGCACTACAGGAAAAGTTAATTTCTCTGAAATTTCATAGGAGATTTCCAAAGCTATAAAACAGAAACAAAGGCAGGCAACAGTAGGCTATTGTATCAACCCTAAACCAAAGGAAAAGAAGGCCAGATTAGTTTAAAGAAAGTATGCGATCTGGGAGTTTTTACTTTAAGTTATTGCTACTATATACTAATTAGTATTATTTATGGAAAAAATATGTAGCATTTTAAAATATAATTTTAAGCCAGGTGCCAAGGCACATGCCTGTAATCCCAGCACTCAGGAGGCCAGCCTAGGCTACACAGTGAGTTCAAGGCCAGCCTGAACACACAAGTGAGTCATCTGTGTGTGTGTGTGTGTGTGTGTGTGTGTGTACACATAATTTCAGATATTCACCATAATGGGATGAAATTCCAAATTACTTTGGGGCTGTGTCTCAAGAGTTCGGTTGATGATTTTAGTCAATGACTCAAAAACCACTCTGTTACATTCAAAGAGTATAACTATATATCACAGGCATATATTTGAAGTGCTCAAATATGCAATCTACTTACTATACACACTTTAAGACACATCAAGAGTGTTATCAATATCAGTCATTACTTATATTCTATAGTGTTAAAATTTTCTTCCCCATACCTGTAAGCCTGTTTAGTTTAACAAAAGCTCTATGTAATACAATACAGAAATTTACAAGTTGCTGAAACTTCAAATAACTCAAAGTCACTACAATGTAAAACAACTTTTCAAGATCAAAGCACTTTGCTTCAGTTTTCCTTCCCCACTCTCAAGAAAATGTATTTTAAAAGACGTTAGATGAAACAAGCCAATGCTATTATAAACACAAGTCAATCCCCTGCCCAAAAAAAAAAAAAAACAACAGCTTAAGGTGCCCACATTCTACTTTAGTATTGATTCTAAGTCTTTTAACACTTTAAGCTGACCACAAACCTTCCCTTCCACTTCTTCTATAGAACATTCTCCTCCTTAAACTTCTTTTGAAAATAAGCCTTCCTTATTATGGGGGACATTGCTTGTTAAATACACACACACACACACACACACACACACTCCACAAAGCTCCAAATGAGAAACAGTCTGAGACCCAACAAATACAAGTGCAAAACATGTTTGTAATTAATACACTGCTCATCATTAAAATCTTGTTAAAATGCAGCAATCTAGTCTATATAGAACCTCAGAGCACTATATTTGAAAACTAAAATAAAAATGCTCCATAACAGTTTGAGTACCTAAAAGATGTAAATAAAGCATGTCCACCACTGCATTTTATCACTAAATTTTAAGGACAAAACTCCCCAAAGTATATTTTTTTCAAAAAGCAGATTCAAGAAAAGAATTTAATGTTCTATTGGTCAAACAGTCAAATAAAAAGTGTAAAAAAGTATTTTAAAAATTGCAGTATTTAAAATAAAATGTAACTGGTCCAACTCACCATAATCTAATGACATTTTACAATACTTTTCAAATTTGAAGAACTATATTATATGTATGCTATAAATTAGATGATAAATGGCTAGGGATTTAGCTCGGTGGCACAACGCAAGGTCATGAGTTCAATCCCCGGTAAAAAAAAAAAAAAAATTAGATCATAAAGAAGAAAATGGATTAAGCATAGATAACTCTATGTTACAAAAGAATGCTATCAGTACCCTAAGTATCTGTCAACAAATAATTAAAAAAAGACAAAATGTACTGACTAAGGTATATACACCAGGAACTATCCAGAGCCTACTGACTCTCCTTTACTTATGTAAACACAGTAATCATTAAGCTGTAAATAAAATGTTAGCTTTTCTTAATGTATAATCATTCTTATATTTATATAATCTGAGGCTTTTCAAAGTATTCACATTCAATTCCCTATCACATCACTGCAAAAATTTTCCTGTGTAGACTTACCATTAACAAAACCAAGATCACAAAGGCAGTTAATGAGATTGAAAAGATGTTTGCTCTTTGGGAGGAAATATAAATATGTGTAAGGTGCTCCTGTAAGCCTACCATTTTTTAACCTATTCCTGAAGTATTACTTAACTTACAAAATCTAGGCTATCACAGACACTGAATTAAAATTCAGTTTCTTAATTGAGCATGCTGGCACTCAGGAGGCTGAGGCAGGAACATCTCAGGCTGTGAGTTCAACAGCCTGGGCTACATAGTGATGACACCCTGTCTCAAAAAAATGACAAGGGCCAAGGGTATAGCTCAGCAGCATAGCATCTGTCTGGCAAGTGCAAGGTTATGAGTTCAATTCCTGATACCTCTCCCCCCCAAAAAACTGACAACAACAATAAAAATTCAGTTTTTTACATGTGAAACAAAGCCAAAATGACCACTCTTTATCCAGTATACCCTTCACTCGGGAATCAAATGAAAAACATCAGGTCAGTGATATACTGTGTAGTTGCAACTGTACTGGGGAGTGAGATGACTATAAGAGCTCTAACAGGGCTTCTTTTCAGACAGTTTACACCCTTTTTGATTAAAAAAGAAAAGAAAAAGAACAAAAAGCTGTTTTCAACCTATCCTTGTAAGAGGAGAAAATTTACAATGTGCTTCTTGTAACATTCTAGATAACAAGGATACCAAGAAGACAGTGAGTTTAATCCAAACAGATGTCATGGCCGCCAGGTACGGTGATGGTGGTGCACACCTGCAATCCCAGCACTTGGCAGGCTGGAGCAGGAGGGTCACTGTGAATCTGAGGCCAGCCTGGGCTCACAGTGGACTCAAGGCCAGCCTGAATTACAGAGAAAGCCCCTGTACAAAAAAATAAAATAAAATAAAATACTTCACGGAAAACATTCAGTTTGAACATCAAAAGACAGACATGAATTAGAAAAGCAGAAATTAAGAGATTCAAACAGGTACCCACATAAACAAAGAGAATAAGCAGGTCTATGCATCAGAGACTAAGCCAACCTGCCGGGAAAAAAGGAGGATGATGAGAAATATAGTAGTTTGGTAAATTAGGTGGGGCTAGCTCCCAACAGACTATTGCATCACAGAGAAATGCTTTTAAAATATTGAAATTATTAAATACCTAAGTTTGAAATAAACTTAAAGATTTTCCAGTCAAGTATTTTTCAACATATAAGGAAATATAGGAACTTCAAGACATCTAATAATGACTAGCATAAGGACAGAGACAGTACATAAAACAATATCTACAGCCTTATTTAGGAAATCCTATTTAGAT
Organism: Hydrochoerus hydrochaeris; assembly: GCA_004027455.1. Lineage (NCBI taxonomy): Eukaryota > Metazoa > Chordata > Mammalia > Rodentia > Hydrochaeridae > Hydrochoerus > Hydrochoerus hydrochaeris. Next base: position 202,272 of record PVLA01002586.1, on the reverse strand, counting down.
CCCCAGCTCAGTGACAGGCAAACATGGTATCATTTAAAAAAAAAAAAAAAAAAAGTATATCTGAATAGGGTATAGTGGCACACACCTGTAATTCCAGCACTCAGAGAAGCTGAATGTAAAAGGACTTCAAGTTCAAGCCCAACATGGGCAACTCAGTGACTTAGAAAGACCTTGTCTCAAAATAAAAAGGGTTGGGAATGTAGCTCAGTATGAAAGTACTAGGTCCAATCCCCAGTACCATCAGAGCCAAAAAAAAAAAAAAAAGTACATCTGTTCAAGGATTGAGGAAAACATCAATGTACATAAATACTAGAAATGCACATAAAATATACAAGAAAGTATTATGACTTGGGAAATAGAGAAGACTGACTACAAAGGGTAGCAAAACATCAACAGTGGCATTACAATTAAGCAAACACCCTGGGATTTCCTAAAAGGAATCACTTTCAAGAAGCCAGTAACCCAGAAGAAAAGAAGAAACACAAGCCAACAGTTATAAAGTTACAAAGTTAACCAGTTATAAAGGAAATGGGTTAATAACACTAGAAGCAACAGGTATTTGACAACAAAAAAGAAGAAAAAAGATTGGTCTACAGAGAGAAAGCTATAGGACCAAGTAAATGTTTGATTTCCAAGAGAAAGGAAATATAAGTTTGAAGGTAAAAAGAAAAAGTTTATATAAAGACTACATTAGATCCAAGATGGCGGGTTACAGGGTGCACAGAACTGAGGACCAAATAGAAAAAAAGATGTATCCCAAAAAAGGAAAAGGTATTATTTCTCACCCACCATAAAATATCCCTCACCATAAAATATTCACTTTCAACTTACTATACGACTTAGTAAAAGTTGCAGGCCAGTACTTAAGAAGGAGGGTAGAGGGGGCTGGGGATTTAGCTCAGTGGCATAAGCACCTGCCTGGCAAGCGTGAGGTGGTGAGTTCTATCCCAGTACCAAAAAAAAGGGGGGGCGGGGGAGGTACTTGTTTGTTAATTCAAAATAACAGTGGTCTATAACATCAGAGACATTTGCCAATCTTTTTTTTTTCCTGAACCCAGGGATCAAACTCAGGACTTCATGCTTGCTAGGCAGGCAGGCACTGTACCACTGACCTATATCCCAGGCCCTGCCAATCTTTTTTGTTGTTTGTTTGTTTGTTTGTTTGTTTGTTTGAGACAGGGTCTCACTTTGTAGTGAAGATTGGTCTTGACCTCACTGTGTAGCCCAGGCTGGCCTCAAACTCAAGGGGATCATCCTGCCTCAGTCTGCCAATGCTGAGATTACAGGGGTGCATCACCATACCTGGCATTGTTGATCATTTTATACTATGAACTTTATACCACATATTCAAAGGACATTCTGATTAGTATTCAACATGTAAGAACAACCAATATACTACTATAAATTGAAAAATTAAGAATTATGTTAAAATGTTATATAAAAAAATTCTTTAGCTTTTATATACTATTTCTCTTGACTAGATATAAAAAAGAGTGCTTTCAAAGAACATATTTACAACTGGTAATTTGGAGGCAAATATTGTCAATTTCTTTGCAAAAACTTTAAATATGGCTGGGGATGGAGCTCAGTAGTAGAGCACATACCCATCATGTGTGAGCCCCTGGGTTCAATCCTCAGTACCACAAAGGGAAATTTTTTTAAAACTTCATATTTTTACCCTCATTTCCTTACTCTTTCAGGGGTAGAGGGGTACACAGGGCTAGGTGAGGCAGACAAAAAGATTCTACTTTGCTAGAGAATTAAGCTAATAAATTACAACTTAAAGCTATACACCTAACATTCGTCAGTTTCAGTTTAAAGACTTAGTATCTGGCACCATAAAAGCAGGTTAAGGAAAAACAGAAGATACAACTGATACTTTCAGCTTTGTAGCTGTCCACATTTACATCTGTCATTTCCCTAATCAAGGAAGAGATTACTTCTAAAACTGGGAACACTCATTTAACCATAATATTGTCTAGATGCAGTATCAGTAAGTTACAGGAGTTTTATTTTAACCATTTAGGAACAAAGATTTGAGTTCAAAATGTCAAGATGAACAAAATAAATAATAATAATTTAAAAAGTCAAAATGGAACACAACCAGTTCTTTTAAGCATGTCTACCAGACCAACTGCAACAAGCTGCTAAGCAATAATTATCAGATGTCCATCACCAACAGTGGCTAGTAATGCACTTCTACTTCAATTACAGCAAATGTTAAAGGACCAACCAAAACACCAATTTGGCACCATAATCCTAATTGCCATCTTTAGACATGGGAAGCTCCCTGAGGACTGAAGTGGTTCAGCGTACCTGTCTTGGGGGTAAAGCTTGAATCCTTTAAATACAGTGAAACAAGTAGAGACAATATGTGAAAAATTCAAAACTTTAAAAAGTTAAAATAATTAAGATTCTTACACAAGTCTCAGTGCATGCAGTGCTTTTTCTCCCCTCAATAACAGTATAAGCCCTCCTAACTATGCTTAATGAATTATCAAAATAAACATATGGGATACTTGGAAAAAAAGTTTACTATGTCATATAACCTCTCTGTGCCTCAGTATACTTGCTAAAAAGAGACATGTCCAATTTAAGATGAACTCAAAATTTAATTAAATATTTTTTTTTTTATCAGTACCAGGGATCGAACTCACAACTGCGTGCTTTCAAGGCAGGTGTTTAGGGGCTAAATCCTCAGCCCCTAAACATTATTTCTATAATAAATGATATATATATAAGTATCTCATGTTAGAACACGCAAAAGTCAGCACTTTTGCATCTCGAAGTCAAGGGGCTTTAACCATGTAAAAGAAAAATGTGAGTAATTTATCTTATATGCCTTTCTCTTAATTATAACATTAGGAATACAGAAAAATGGTGTTCTAAAAACTTGTGTCTTAAAAGCTGAAAGAAACTACATATATATATATGTACATAAAAAAGACAGTTAAGATAATTATACTACTGGGCCATGTATTTAGCTCAGTGGCTCAAGCACTTGCATGAGAAGCCACGAAGTCAGGAGTTTAGTCCCTGGTACCAAAAAAAAGATGGTTATACTACTGATTTCTCTGAAGTCACTGAAAAGAAAGATTTGAGCTGATATTGTTTGGGCAATTGAATGCAGATGTCTTGTGTTCTGGGTGAATGATTTGGGGGTGACAATACGCAATGTATATACCATTGTTACCCCGATTGACGTGCTTTGAAATTTTGTGGGGTGTTTTGTTTTTTTCTTTGAAATAACATGAATTTTTAAAAAAACAGCACATGAAATGCAGTTCTACTTATAGAAAAAAAGGTCTAACTTTAAACAGATGGTGATGAGTTTGAATCCATAATATACAAAGCAAACACAAAGCCTAAGGTCTTTTAACCCTGGGACAGAAAGAAATTTTGTGAGTTACTACTGGACATATAAACAATCATTCCCCTTTTAAAATTTAGAAAACTATCTTTCTTATACGGCAAATAAGTCTAGAGATCAACAGGTACAAAATAAAATTTATTTAAATTTTTAAAAATTGGGAATTATCATGATATGAACCCTTCAAATTGCTTCATTTAGATCATGCTATTCACCAGGTTCCGCTTCGGGATTCAGTATGTCCTTTAAATCTTTTTTAAGTTACACAGAAAAAGTCTTTTCTATCAAGTTTTAAATCAAATGCTCTACCAAAACGCAATCTATTTTACACAGTAACGCTTCAATCAAATGGATTAGCAGTACAGCTGGTTTACATGCCTTTAGGTCTGGAAGCTGGATGAATGAAACAACCCTTTAAGGTGTCTCGACAGCTTTGCAATTCTACTTTTATCTATCCAGCTTCTTCTCACCTTCATCTGCCTATTCCCAAATATCTTTCAGACAGGTCAGAGAGACTGAGTTCTGAAATAAAATGTTTATGAATCAAAAAAAAGAGGAGTCCTTTCCCCTACCTTTCAGATCTCATAGTCAGTTTTATGATATAAACAAAATAGACTGACTCAATCTTCAACAATTCCCTAATTACAGGAAACCTGCCATAGAACCACAGCTGCAAAAAGCATCCTTTTAAAAACCAAAAATCCCTACTACCTAAGGCAGCACAAAATTAAACTAATTCTCACTGATAAGAGGCTGTGTGCATTCATTCTGATCAGCCCCAGGATTTAGCGTGTGAAACTCGGGGGATAAAAAAGTCACCTCCCTAAACTATGAAACTTTTTTCCCCATCCAAATATTCATTCTAGAGGCCAGTCAAAAAGGACAAAACACTAGCAGAATTATAGGTTCTAGGACCACATCCCAGATGTCTTTGCATTATGTTGACAATAACTCACATGTAGCTTCCCACTATCCTTTCCCCCTTCTCCTTACTCCCCAATATTCACACCCAAGAAAGAATTCACATCCTCAGAACGCTGGCTAGAGGCGGTGGGGGAGGGGTACTGCAATTCTACAGGAAGGAAAAGGTGGGAAATATTTCAGAACCACGATTCCACTGCAAACAGCTTTGTAGAAGACAATCTTGTAACATTAAGATTTGGGAGATGCACGTGTGGGGCACAAAAAAGATGTGCAGTGTGCGTGCACTTGGAGCTCTCAGGACCGTGGAGCAGAAAGTATGAAAACCTGTGCTTTCCCAGCTTTCTCCTACTCTTCCCCCATCGAGAGAGGAAGCTAAAGAAACTGGGGGAGGGGAGGGATGTTACCGTCCTCCAGCTGGAGGTACACAACACAGGCCTTAGGGTTCCTGCAGTTATTCACTCCCGGATAGAAGATTCGCGGAGGGAAGAGGAAGGGAAAAACCCTCCATATTAACCACCTCCGTTCAAAAAGAAAAAAAGCAAGGGGGAATGATTAAATCCAGATGGAGCGTCCCTGAAAGCGCCCCCAGGTCACTCTTACCCATTAGCAAGCGGAAGGGCTGGGATAAAGGGGATGGAGGCTTGGTCAGGGAAAAGGCTCCACCTCCCCGATTTAGGAGGGAAGAGGAGCCCCAGAGCTCGGCCGTCCCCTACTTCCCCGCGCCTCCCCCCACAGCCACCCCCAAGAGTCCCCCTGCCCTGCCCTCCCTTCGCTCCGGAGCCCGCGGCGGCCGCGGGGAGACGGCGGCTCCTTCCTCCCCTCACCCACTCGTCCCCACCCCCACCACTCCCACCTCCCGCCGGCCGGCCCGTTACCTGCTCGTCGAAGCGGCTGACCACGGCCTGGACCCATTCCACCGGCCTGTGCGCGGCCATGTCCTCCCCGCGGCCGGGGGGCGACGGAGGGACGGGGCGGCGGGCGCCCAGCGCCGGGAAGAGGGCGGGGAGTGGGGGCTGAGGTGAGGGAAGGGGCGAGCAGAGGCTCTGAGGAGTGCAGGCTCCGAACGTTCCCACGGGGGTGGGGATGGGGACTGCGCCGAGCCGGGTGGGGAGAGGGGAAGGGGGCGTTGGCGAGGAGGCCGGGGGAAGGGGGACAGGGGGAGAGGGACCCGGGGAGGGGAGGGGGCCTCTTGCTCGCTCTCCCCACTAGCGCGGTCTCCCCTCAGCCATCACAGTCCGAGACGCCGCCATGACACCCCACCGGAAGTGGGATCCTTTCCACGGCCCGGGGAGAGGGAGAGCGAGAGAGCTAGAGATTTGCGAGCGCGGCTGGGAAAGGGGAGGGGGAAGCGAGAGGAAAGGGGCCTGCTGCGCATGCGCCCGCGCCGGCCGGTTTCATTAATGAAAAAGCGAGTCCTCCTGAAGGTGACGTCACCTAACTCCTTAGGACCCGCGGGCGCGAGTCCCTCAACGCCGCGGGGCTCACCTAGACTGGTGCTAGGCTCGGACGGTGAGAATCTGAGCTGACCCCGAAGCCCCAACTTTTGTCCCCACCGCCGCCTCGAGCTGCCCCTCCCCCGCCGCCGTCCGGGTTTGGATTGCTCCCGGGGTGGGAAGTTAGGGTGTCCTGGGGCTAGCTTTCCTCTCTGGGCGTAGATCTCTGCGGCTGACCTCTTGAGGTGGGCTGTGCTTTGCTCCTTAACTCACACAAAATAAGGCACAAGGCCTCCGGTTTCCATGTCCTTCGTATTTTCTATAGACTGCCGAGAAACAGGAAAAAGGAAGGCCAAGAGAGATTCTGTGATTTTTTTTTTTCTTTTTTAAAGTCGCTTAAGTTCCTAAATTAAGCCCAGTTGTAATCAAGTACACAGACTCCAGAATCCCAGCCCTAACTTTCTGTCCTAAACTGAAAGGCTCCCAAATTAAGGAAATTTCGGTACTGTTGATAACAGGAAAAGTTTAACAGCCCTCAAAAAGCCTATAAGGGCCTCGCATGCTGATTCAACACATTCAATAATCTCAACCGTGCAACAAGCTTTATCATCATCTAACTGATGAATTGGTTGCAGGAGGTTCTGTGATTGGCCCGAGGTCACAGAGTCGATAGGTGTTGAGTCAGGATACAAACCCAGGCGGCTTGCTTGTCCCACGACAATACAGACTGGTTTTCAGGAAACAAGGCCTTCCCTATGCACAACATATTGAAAGGAGTTTTGATTGGCTGAGCGCTTTTCCAGGATGAGAGTAATACCCCAAACACAGGATGGTCTATCTATATCTGACACTGAACTTTGGAATGAACTATTTTTAGGTTTATTTTTCTCCTACATTTTACTTAGGCTAATGTTAAATGCGTTTACATATTCTAAGCACACAATGCAGTAATCAACTGATTAGACCATAAAGATCCTAACTCATTGATAAGGTAAAACAGACCACTGTTTTCATTCTACCACAGAAAATCCCCAAAACCAATGTACAAAGAGATGTATCTGTAAGAGAAGTTTCCAGTCTGTGAAAGTTGGTGATTGTCCAAAATACATATTAATGTTTCATTCCACTAGAACAACAGAATTTGGATATTTCCTTGGTACCTTCTAATAGGATGCAGCACTGATACTAATTTATTTTTGATGATGTCATAAATGATGACAAGCTAAATAGAAATATAGACAAATATTATAAATGTTCCTCTATGCTTTCCCCAATTAGAACTGAAAAAGCACTCACTTGATCCCCAAAAAGTGTTCCAATATCAGTACCTCACTGCTAAACTTCTGGACCCTCAACTTTCTTTTTCTCATACTGCCTCTTTCTCATACTTTCTCATACTCTGTTTCCTTGTTGCCCTGACTTTTTCCTTGTCTATTCTCTTCTTACAGCAGTTGCAATTGGATCTCCTGGCTCCCTGGCCTCCATCTGGCATTCCATTGCTGAGGTCTGCAGTGCCTTTTTCTTCTCCTTGTCTGTTTTTTCCCACAATTCCCCATTCCTCACTAACTCTGGAGTAAGACACCCAAACCTTAGATGGATCCTGTGTTCTCTTTCCTTTACTCAGGCTTCTGCTAGAAGGTCACTAATTCATCCTAGTCTGTACTTTACATCTTATCTGCCTCCCTTTACATCTTATATACCAAGCTTCTCATTACAGTTGGAAGTCTCAATTTCACCCCACCTTCTCCAATAAAATCGTTCAGTCCTAATGAGCATCCAGGCACCTATTACAGACCATACACTGTTAGGCAGTGCCTAGTCATATAGCAGGAACTTTAAACCAAAATGCCAAAGAAGGTAAACTAAGCAGCACCTACCCCCACCCTGTTTAAAAGGTCAGCTCTCAGTCGACTCCAGTCATTGTGGCCATGCAGAAACCAGTGTTGACCCAGTATTGTTAGATCTGGTTACTCAAGAGAAGCTAGAGGTCCAAAGTTATGTATAAATTCTTCCAAATTTTACATACTGGCCGCCAATTCACATTTTTGAACAACCTTGTGCAGCCAAACCAAACACATCTATTGTCTCAATTTAGTCCATGGAAACTAATTTGACTGGCTGTAGTGTGTTGGCAAGGTGAGAGAGCTTCTGAGCAGATGAATGCTACTTATGAGAAATTGCATACTAACTTCTGTTCTTCACTGTCCAGTATGAGTATTAGGGACTTACAAATGTTTAGTGTACATTTAAATGCCCCTCTCAATCATCTTCGTTTCCTCAGGCAAAAGTGTCTGCCAATGTTCTTTTTCCTGGTGGAAGCATTTCTTCTCCCCAACTTACCACACACCATTTCCACCCCAGTGTACCAGAGAATGCATGGTTCTTCAGGAAGAAGTTCTGATTTCCCCAGTTACTGGGTGTGCTCAACTGCATCCCTTTCGAGGAATTGCCCTCAGCTAAAGAGTCCTGCCTCACATCAGGTCACACCACTCCCCATAAAGAACAGGTACAACTAGTATATATAGGCTGAGGTGGCTCCAATCTACCTTAAGGGATTAGCCCTCAAGGAAAGGATCGGCTGAGACTTGTGCTGTGACTACCTGTAGTTCAACTTCTCTTTCTCCTCAGTCCTACTTTTTTTTAACCTCTATACAGTGTAGCCTCAAAGGGTACCATTGGTAGGATCTGGTTAGTGAAGTGAATCAAGCCCTGGCCACCTGGAAACAAGGCAACGAGGTGAAGCTCTGATAGGCCCTGGCTGTGCTGTAACAGTGCAGTGTTATGACTTTCAGCATCATTAAAGGGATAGATGTGTGGTAGGTACAGTGCAACAGGTATTTAGAAAATATGGGGAGAAGGCCGGGTAGTATCTTCCTGTAATCCCAGCACTCTGGAGGCTGAGACAAGAGGATCTCCACAAATCCAAGGCCACCCTAGGCTACATAGTGAGTTCAAGGCCACACTGAACTATATACCAAGACCCTGTCTCAAGGCAGCAAAGGAAGAGGAAGAAAGAATAATTTAAGAAAAATTAATCAAATAGCTATTGATGGAGTAAATCTTGAAAAAAGACCATGAAAGATTGAAAGAGATTAATCATTAATCAAAGGATAAGGATGAAAACCAGAGTGTGCCTCCTTAGCAGTGGGCGGGGGGACCTAGAAAAGCAGGAAAAGCTACAAATCCAGCCCAGTGCTTTATTATAAGAGCAGTGGAACTACAAAAATATTCTCAGCCTAGCAAATTTGCTATACCAAGGTTAGGGTCATGGTTGGGGAGACTTTTTTTTTTTGTAGTGGTGCGGGGGATTTAATCCAGAGCCTTCCCACTGAGCTATTAAGTTTTATACATATATATACTTTGGGGGGAAGGGGAAGAAGAAGAGAGATACACGGAGCTGAATTTTTTTGTGGAGGGGAGAGGAAAGAGGTTGTGCAGATCAAGGAGTACTCTACCACTGAGCTACATTTGCAAGTGGTCCGTCTGTCCCCCCCACTTATAGTTTTGTTTTGAAACGGAGTCTCTAAATTACTCAGGCAGGACTCAAATGTGTAATCTTCCTACCTCAGCCTCTTCTCTAGGCACTGGGATTATAGGTCACCACCAGGCCTGGCTCTGAGTTTATTGACAAGCACATTCCCTGTACTATAGTCTTTGCATCTGGCAAGAACCAGAAGATAGGATGGCTCCAGGAGGCTGAGAGGAAGCAAGGGCCTACAATATGTGAGGTGAGCCCAAGCTGTCTGGCTAACAATGGAAGAAGGGAGCAAAGTGGGATGCTACCGTGGAAGTGGGATGCTGCCGTGGATATACTGCGCTATGCACCTCCCACCAGCTGACTGTAGTCTGCCATTTATCATGCCCAGTTAGAATGCGCTAGTGAGGGAGACACAAACAGCACAAAGAAGCTCAGTGATGTTTCTCCTCTGCCACCCAGGGCTGGTGGTAGATGATGCTATGGAGCTGGACTCCTAGGATAGCAATGGACCTGACAGGATGCTGGAGAAATAGAGACCAAGTGACAGTGCTTAACCATTGGAGGCAGAATTAATTGGCATTGTTATGAGTGGCAAGATTAGAGTAGCAACCAAGAAGTCCTGACCTACCTATAGCTATGGAGATTGGTTATAGGAGAAACATAGATGGGCAGCAAATAAGGATGCAATGTATACTTTAAACCTAAGAGGGTGGCACATTCCTGTAATCCCAGCACTTAGTAGGCCAAGGCAGGAGAACTGAGTTCAAGGGCAGCCTTGGCTACATAGAGAGTTCAAAGCCAGCCTGAACTACATGGTGAGACCCTGTCTCAAAAACAAAGCAACAACAAAAACACATAATAGTTGGGACCAGGGATATAGCTCAGAGGCATGGAGCCTGCATGGCAAGTGCAAGGTCATGAGTTCAATTCCTGGTACCAAAAAAAAAAAAAGAGTGCGGTGGTACATGCCTAGAAACACAGCATTCTGGAAGGCTGAGGCAGGAGGATTGAAATTTGAGCCCAGCCTGGACAATTTAGCATGATCCAGAGCCTTCCCACTGAACTAATAACAACAGCAACAATAAAGGGCCAGGGATGTAGCTTTCCTCTGGGTTCAACCCCCAAAAAGCCGAATGGCAGATGAGGAAGAGGCTGAGAGAAGCAGAGTTAGCAAGAGGTCTCCATACTTTTTCCTACTTTGGGGCATAGAATAAAAGAAGACACGAGTCCCAGCAAGCATACATAAGGAGTCCTCTGGTCCCCCCTGAATATATAGTGAGAATGGAGCTGCCTGGGAGTTGGCAATATCATCACACTAGTTCCCTTCACCTGTGAGTAAGAGCTATCACAGTGGGGAAGCTGATGGAATCCTTTAAAACTGTGCCCCCAGCCCAGCCAAGAGTTTACAGTTTTTAAAACCTGCCTCCCCTGGCACTGGTGGAGAGCCAGGGCAGGGTGGTGAGGTGTCACATTCACAAGACTGATCTACTGCCCAACCTGCCAGCCAACAGCAGACAATTTTTGTCATTCTCCCTACTGCTAAGAACACTGATTCAAAGCTTGGAGGTGAAGCAGCCATTCTGCAAAAGATAGAAACTAAAGGAAGCCTGGGTCCCTGATTTGTCCTCAAGCAGTTATACCAGCCCTGAACTGGCTACCTCTGGAGTTCTGGTTATATCAGAAAAGTAAAACATCCATTGTGTTAGGCTTTTGCGTGCAGGTTTCAGTTCCACACAGCTGAATGTAGCACTAGCTGATACAAGTGGACATTAAGAAATGCAAAAAGAGGTTTAAGCAGGTGCTGAATGGATGCCTAGAAGAATGGAAGAAGGGGTGGCTTTCAGAAGTACTATTATGGATTATAACTTTTTAAAAATTTTTTATTTATATATTTATTTATTTATTTTTTGGTACCAGGGATCGAATTCATAGCCTCGCGCTTGCCAGGCAGGTGTTTATGCCACTGAGCTAAACTCCTGGTCCAATGGATTATAATTTTAAAAATATGCAGGGAAGCACTTTCAGTCTGGGTTATTAGATTTTTGTTTTTGGTGCTGGAAACTGACCCAAATCCTCATGCATGCTAAGTGTGCACACTACCACTAAGCTTGTAGGGACAGGGGTTTGTTGGAAAAAAATAAAATTGGGGCCTCCTTTGATCTTCTAGCTAATCCTGACTAGAAGGAGTTAAAAACAAACTTTACCAGAGAGAATCCCCTGGGAAGCAAGTCAAAGAGGGGGTAGAAAAAGAAAAAGGGGGGGAAACCCATAAAGAAATACACCAAATGGCTTTGAGACTTGCACCAAAAGACCAGAAAAAGGACTTATGGGCAAGACACAGAGAGAAAGCCAGATGCACAAGAGATAAGCTGCCCCCACCTCCAGTAAAATGTAAGGGGAAAAAAGGGAGCTGACTAACCCTAAGGCAGTACGTACTCGCACATATGCACTAACATGCACACTTATATGCATGTGTATTCACTCTAGAGTCGCTAGTTATTCGCTCTAGGATCATCCCAGAGTACAATAGATGTCCACACAAACACCACTAATGCTAAGCTAACCGTGAATAAGGTGCCCCCTTGCAAACCCCAAAGATAAGCCTTAAAATGTAGGTCAAGGACAAGTAAAGGAACAGACAGAAAGAAGCTACACAAAGACCACCAGAGCACATGCTGTTAGGGAGAGGTGCCCTGAAGCCAGTATGGTTCTGGCAAGTTCCAGGTTCAGGGGAAAGAGTCACGCGCTACCCCCACCCCCAAAGTAAACACAGCCGGGAACAAGGGCCCAGAGGTCCTCCATCGTTCCAGAGCCCCTACCCTGAATCTTAATCCTAATCCTCCTTTCTCCCCCTTCCTTTTCCTCTTCACAAATAGAGGATCTTCCTTTCCTTAAACTTTGCCTCTCTAATTTATTATCAGGGCTCAGTTATGGTCCCAGTAGGCTGCTTGTTCCCCAGAAGCTTGTACCCACAGTTCTACTTGCTATATTCTTTGAATGTAATAAGATCTCAACACTAGCCCAAGTAAAGCCTGGTGTTATTTGGGTTACTTATTTATCATAAGTAATAGTAGCATCATTAGTATATTATAACAAGATACTGTAAGAGAAACACTAGAGAGGGAGTTAGGCACAGAGATAATTCTATTTTGTCTTTTTTTTTTTTACATACTGGAGACTGAACCCAGGATCTTTGTATCCCCAGCCCTTTTTTGGGTGGGGACGGGCATTTGAGACACAGTTTCACTGTGTAGTTCAAGCTGGCCTGGAATGTATTATATCACCCGGGCTAGCCTGGAATTTGTGATGATCCTCCTGCCTCAGCCTCCCACATAGTAGGACTGGGATTACAGATGTGTGCCATCATGCCCAATTTTGTTTGTTTGTATTTGTTTTTGAGACAGGGTCTTACTAAATCAGTATGTTACCCAGGCTGGACTTGAACTTGCCTCAGTCTTCATTCTTTTTTCATCTGGGCCTGACATAATTTTTCTTTTACCTTTCCCTCAAAGTCTGCTTTCTCCTCTGACCCTGGACTTGTCTTAGGTGATCCTCACTGCCCTGACCCACTAAGCACACATAGCCACCTTATCTTAATCTCAGGTATGCTAGCCTTCTATCTCTAGCAATATCAAACCACAGAACTGTAATAAAATTGTTTTGATTAACAAAGGGAAGAGCTGGAGACAATTAGTTTTAGGCTAATTGTTATCAACTACCTAGGTAACAAAAGCTACTAGGAGGACTCATCCAAGTGGTATTTTGGTCTAGTCATTAAAATAGTGAGTTATGAACGACTGAGGGAAAAAAAATGTCTTTCTCCCTGGTAGTGCTTAAGGGGGCAATGTTTTCTCTTCAATCTTTAGTGACATAGTCTTTCACACTTTCGCTTCAGAGAACTCTTGTCATTTATTTCTTCCCTCATTCTTGAATGCATATTGCAGCTAAGTGTTATGGGGTATTTGCTGTTGGTTTTTTCTATTAAGAGACAGACTCTCCATGTGCCTGTAATCCCAGCACTTGAGAGGCTGAGACAGGAGGATTGCCTCAAGTTTGAGGCCAACCTGGGATACAAAGTGAGTTCAAGGCCAGCCTGAAGTGCATAGCAAAGCCATGTCTCAGGCAGAGTGAGAGAGAAAGTCACTATTTTGCCCAGGTTGGCCCCAGACTCTTGGGCTCAAGGAACTCTCCTCCCTCGGCATCCTGCATCGCTGGGACCACAGGTATGCACCACCACTCAGAGCTTGACAGCTGGATTTGAAATGTTCCCCAGAGACCTACGTGTTAAGGGCCTGATCCCCAGGGTTGAGGTAGACCTTCAAGAGGTGGCATCTCGGGGAAGGTCGCTAGGTCACAGGGGTTGTTTTCAAAGGGCATTGTGGGGCTCAGCCCCTTCCTCTCTCTTTTTCCTTCCTGGCTGATGAAGTAGATGGCTTTGCTCTGTCACATGTTCCCATTGTTGCCTGCTGGAAACACATGAAAGCACCAGGAATTACCTTTTCCTCATGGCTGTGCTCTTTCTTTCTTGCTGGCTGTTCCCTTATAAGAAATTTGTCAGCCCAGCACTTGGGAGCTGAAGCAGGAGGATCGCTGTGAGTCTGAGGCCAATCTAGGCTACAAAGTGAGTTTGAGGCCAGCCTGAACTATATAGTGAGACCCTGCCTCAAAAAAAAAAAAAAATTCAAACAACAACAACAAAATTAAGGATATTCACAGCACGGAAGTGTTACCCCATATCTGCTGCATCCCATATTGCAGGGAAAAACAGAAATATACTCTGGCAAGTGTGGCCTCTCCCGTCCTCAGCCATGGACCCTGATGAGCCCAAGGTCCTCCCCATCGCCTGCAGCCACACGAGTCTTCAGGACTTGGTGGTCCAAGAGGGGCTCAGAGTCCTGCTCAGTTCCCCAGTCCAAAGGAGGAAGTGTGTAGGGAGAGAAGGGAACAGGTCGGAAAAAAATCCTTCCCAGCAGTTTCAGCAATGTGAGAAGGTTTTCCTAAAAATCTCATAGATGATGGCTGAGAAAGTGGGATCCTCAAAGCCAGACTTTAAGATAATCCATCACTGCCACCCTGTAAAGGCCTCACCCTGTATGAATTCCCCTCTTGACTCAGAAAATCCAATTCTCCAAAAGATTTTACCTTTCCTCCATTAAATTTTAATTCCTTTTCCAGTTGTGCCAGCACACCAGGTAAGGTAAATTGTTCCATATATACAATCTGGGATGGCATAACGGAGGGGCCCAATCCCTCTTCTGCTGCCTAGGAAGGCCAAGCAAAACAGGACCACTCTTCTCTGATTAAGTGTTATTAACCAATATCAAACCAAATGGAAAATTCTTTACACCGAGGAATCTAGAAGGCAACTTGTTTATTAGGCTAGTAGGCTGATGGGAATCTCAGTTCCAAATCATCAGCACGAGGCAGTTTTGCGTTCAGTTTAAAAACAATTTGCAAGCAGGAAGTACAAGGCATTACATGATTCGCTACATGAATTAAGTCACATATTGTCAGGAAAACCAACTCTAAATGCATTTGCTGAAAAGGAATCATCTATCCTAATATAGGAACATTCTGGAGACGAGGGTAGCGGCGGATTCAAGCAGAGTAAGCAGAGTTAAAAAGTATCTTTGAAAAAGCAAAAGTATCTTTGACTGGGTTACTTCACCCCAACCAAAGTCCTTGAGCCAATTAGAAGCAAACTATTTTCTTAATTAAGGGACACATGAGCTGAGAAGAGTTAAATTGGCCCAGTGCATTAGCAGAAGAAAAGCAGCTGGACCTAGGCAGTCAGGGCTGATTGAACTCAGCAGTGGGTTTATGTGACAGGCAGCAGGAGCAGAGGAAGAGGCTATGATTTGACTTTAACTTGCTATAACATGTGTGTAAGTTTGTGATTCTATAACTGTGCCTTTACTAACCGTATAACTGTGCTCCAACAAGAGAACCAAATCAGGCCTGCAGCAGAGGTTAGCAGACACCTCAGGGCAAGAGGTGGCCCTTAGCAGAACTGGAAGCAGAGGAAACAAGGATGAGGATGATGATGATGGTGATGATGGTGATGATTGGTGGTGGTGGTGGTAGTGGTGGTAGTGGTGGTGGTGGTGGTGGTGTGATCTGGCTGAGAAACTGACACTCACTACTTGTAGGCCAGTGTACAAAAGATGGTTGGTTGCTACCTAAGTCTAAAGCCACAGCTACGTCCTTAGCTTGGATCTCAGAAAATACATTTTTAATCAACAGAGAAAAAGATTTTATCTTTGGCTCCAATTATCTAATTCCAAATGGGTGAATAATTTTTTTTTTTTTTTTAGGTACTGGAGATCGAACTTGTGACTTTGTGCTTACCAGAGAAGCACTTAAGCCACTGAGCTAAATCCCCAGCCCTTGGGTGAATAATTTTGTACATGTCATGTTCTCGGTTTCAACATCAGGAGCCACCTGCAGTATCTAAACAGCCAGGGAGTATGTGGGGAGGATGTTCCTGGGTCAGAGGTTGGTTAGGGAGCCTGGGTTACCCCAGGAAGCAGGCAGAAACCAAAGAAGGTGAGTCAGCTACAAACCCAGAAAAGAGGTGACACGGGGATATTATCCACAGCCACAGTCATATCCCAGGGTACTCCACAGACTGCTGAAGAAACCCTCTAAGGGCTCTTGTACAAGTCTTTGCATCATAATTCCCAGCTGGGGCCACATAGGCTGAGCCAAGGGGCAGAGACAGGAAGGGCTGACCTTTTTCAACTTCCGCAGGCAGGGACCCTCCCATCAAGACTTTCAAAAATGGAATTCCTATAGATAAGAAGGAGATCTGCATGTTACACAGGCCAAACGACCAGCAAATACCTAAATAAGTCTGATTTTTTGTTTTTCTGCCATGTTTAAATTCAGAGGCATGTAGGTTTTTAAAGGACAAATGTAATATCCAGGCTACTCAGTTTGTTCTACATAGTACAGTATTTTGAGAGCCAGTATAGACCAATGAGCTAGCATGTAACTCACACTCAGACCAGGCCTGAGTTTGAAGCCCAGCCTGTCATTCTTTAGTGGTATTGCCATGTTCAAAAAACAAACAAACAAGCAAACAACCAATTCTTGATTTTGTGAAATCGAATCATTATAGTATCTGCTTCACAAATACTATAATTTGAGGATAGATTAAGTTTTTTGTTGCTATTGTTGTTTTTTTGCGTGTATTTTCTTTTATTTTTGTACTGGGAATCAAACTCATGATCTTGTACTTGTCAGGCAGGCACTGTGCTGCTGAGCTATATTACCCACCCTGGTTTGGTTTTTTGAGACAGGGTCTTGCTATGTGGTTCAGGCAGGCCTTGAACTCATGAGGATCCTTCTGTCTTAGCCTCCCAAGTGTTAGAATTGCATGCAAGCACCCCCATACCCAGCTTGAAGTGAGACTGTGCTTGCAAATATCTTCCCCATGCATGGAATCTGGGAAACACTCAATAATACCAGCTATTCTTACTGAATAGCCCTGCTTAAGGTGTGAGAAAGTAGCATGGTCATTTTGGACCACATACCTAGGAAGCTCTGGCCTGCCCTTAAATTCAGGCAGTTAGAGCTACCCAATAGTAGATGAATGTTTGGGTGTCCATTGGTACATATTTACCCCTCATTCTTTGCTTTTTCTCCTTTTATTATTTTAAGGCTGGGGATTTGGATTTAAATCCAGAGCTAACACGTAATACTGGGACACTTCTAGAGAGTTACTTAATTTATCTATGTGTGAGTCTTTTTTCTTTGCAAAGAGACAATAGTGGAGTTGACACAGTGGTGCATGCATTTATTCCAAGCTTCTCAGGAGGCCACGGCAGGAGAATCCCTTGAGCTCAGGAGTTCAAAACCAGTCTGGACAACATAATAAGACCCTATGTAGAAAGCAAAGAAGGAAGGGAGGGATGGAGGAAGAGCACTCTAATTTTAAAGTGCATGGAACTATATCATTAGAATGATTAAGTACCACATCACTGTCCAGTATAAAGTGATTATTACCCAATTTACTAAAATAGAGTATTGAAATAAATACTCAAAGTGGCAGGAGGAAGGGTGTGAGTCTTATAAAGGGGAAGAGATTGAAAGAAAAAGAAAATAGTAAGAAATTTTCACCACCATCAGTATTATCAGCATCTTCTCATTTGCTCTGTGCTGCTAAACACCCTGAGAGGCACTATTACTGCAACCTTGCGCATTAGTTATTATTATCTCTCTTCTATAGGTCAGGAGACTGAGATCTAGGGAGGAATGGTCGTAACAGTAGTAAGCACTACTGTAGTAAGTAGCAAGATGTGAACGTACTCTCAGCCTGCACATTTAACTATCATGCTAAAATGTCACAAGATGATATGACATTTTCTCACATAAATTCTATTGTGATTAGAAGTAACAATCTTGATTCAGGACTACAAAGCTAATTTTTTGACATGTTCAACAATGTGTCATCAAAAACAGATCAGCACCTGCAAACTCTGTATCTTTTAAAATGTAAAATTATGCTCCATTACATAAATATACTCAAGAGGCTTCAATGCATTTTATTTCATGTCACTTTATTTTTTGTGAATGCTAGGCAAGTGCTCTCTATTGAGTTATACCCCTTTAATATTATTTTAATATTATTTTTTTAAAAGAGAAAAAAACGTAAAAGGTAGAAATAATGCAGAATTTCAAAAAAAAAAAAGATAAACAGTAAGAAATCACTAGTTGATAAATTACATATTGTCCTCTTAAAAATAGTTGCTCAAGTTACAAAATTAAAGCATACAAAGTAGATACTCAAACAGTGAGACTGTAAACAGCTATGCATGCATGAGCCCTTTAATGCATTTTAAAATGTACACACAATATAGTTAAATATAGCTTTACTCAGAATCTACTATATCATAAATTTGATGTAACATTAATATGAAAGCTATAACATACATCTAATGAAGGGTGATTTTGTGTTTCCCCTTAGATGACTGAAAAACCTTTGGGATTGAAACAGGAGATTAGGGCATGGCAAATTTGGCTGGGGAGGGAGGCATGGCCTGCTAATTGCAAAATCCCGGAAAACATGGGCTAAACGGTTCTCAAAGCTAGGCATGTGGACTTCTTAGAACTCAAGCAAGCTTCCAATAGGCTGGCCAGTAATGACGTCAGCCTGAGGTGGGGGATCCTAGCATCATTTCTCAGAATCCATGTGTAGACGTTCTCACGGGTTTCTTCGAAATTCAGACAGTGTAAAAGGCCATGGATACCAAGAGGATCTTGCTATGTGGCTTTCCTCATGATGGCCCATGCTGCTTTCCCCAGGGTGTTCTTTTATCTTGCTTTTTCCTCTTTTACTCAGCTGAACCAGCTCTACAGAGCCAGTTTCTCCCTCATTCCTCACTTTAACTTTTTCAAATTAACTTTTCCATTGCTTTTCGGTCATTTTGTTCAATTCTTTGCTCAAGAGCAGAAGAACCTGGGATCCACCTTCAGAGGGAGAGAGGGAGCAACTCAGAACCTAGGAATGTTTAAGTGGGGATTAAACACTTTTAGAAGGAGCTTCTAGATAACAGGATGATTGAATGGGCTGGTTGTGTTTTAAATGTGCCCTCCAAAAATGTTGCTGCCTGCCTTCCATTTTTCTCAGTGCTTCTGATTTACTCACTGTACTCAAAAGTACGTCAGCTGGTACAATCCCATGCTCGACACTATTGACACCAATAGAGTCCCTCATAGTTTTCCCACAAGTCACACAACAAAAAACATCAGGAAATGCCACAGCGAACTACTTATGCAGAGTGGCAGAAGACTTTTATTTATCTGTTTGTTTGTGTTGGTACTGGGGATTGAACCCTGCACCTTGTCATGCTTAGCAAATGCTCTACCACTAAACTTCACCCTTGGGTCCAGAAAATGCATCCTAATAATGCAGGAATGTGTATGTACATAATCCATGTACACACCTGTGTACACCAATGAGTGCATATTGTGTGGTGATATGTGTATAGATGCACACAATTTGTGTGTACACATGAGTGCTTACACGAGGGTGCCCGTTTGTTTGAGGACAAATAAAAATTAAAGATGCTGCTTTCTAAAAGATGATATGGGATTTGTGAGAACACAACTCTTTAAACTCTGTTTAAGTCAGTCCTTGCCAATTAAGCCCCAGCAAGAAGAAAAGCAGCAGAAACCTTTGGAAGAAATGAAAGAGTAGCATAAAGACGGAGCATAACTAACCCCTATAAAAAGATGAAAATAAAATATTAAAGTGAGAATTAAATTCTTTAGGATATTAAGAGGAACATTCCTGGCTCAATAACATTATATTGAAATCAACATTAACTATTTCTTTTATTCTTTTTAAAATTCATTTATTTATTGTCTTTTTGAGGCAGAGTCTCACTCTTCAATTCAGGCTGGCCTTGCACTAACTTTTTAGCCCAGGCTGGCCTCAAACTCACAGTAATCAGCCTGTCTCAGCCTCCCAGGTGCTGGGATTATAGGCATGTACCACCATACCCAGCTATTTCTTTTAAACCTTAAATTATAATTCTTTTTAAAAAATTTTAGCTAGATTGGTTTTCCCAGAATCAAATCCTGAGGTAAGCACATGCTATGTTCAATATTTATTAAGAAAGGGTTCCCAGGAGAAACCAGTAGAGGAATTTGGGATTCAGTCTGATCCTGACGGGGACTCTGGGATGAAAATCGCCTATGAGTCTGTTTCATCCTAAGGCAGGGAGTTTCTTCCCATTAGTCATCCACTAAGGGTCACTCCCAGAGGATGAGAAGGACCAAGAACTTTGTCCTGGAGGGGAAAGCTGTTTTCAAAGCCTCAGGGCAGGTTGTCAAAGAAGAGTTGCAGGTGCAGGAACTGTAAACAAATGATAAACAGATCTGTGAGAAATTGGCCAACATGCTGCACACCTGTAATCCCTGCACTTGGAAGGCTGAGGCAGGAGGGTTAAAACAAGTTCAAGGCCAGCCTACACTACACAGTGAGACCCTGTCTCACAACAAACAAACAAACAAACAAACAAACAGGGAAGAGTTGGGCAGAGCACCCCTATCCCTTCACCAAAGTCCCTACCATGCAGAGTGTGTATAGGGCAGTGTAAAGCAGAGGAAATCAACAGTTTGGTAGCCCAAACCATGTAAGAAGCGTTTGCAAGTGCTAAAATGCCCTAAAGAATGAAACTTCTAGGCTGAGGGTGGTTTAGTGCTAGGGCACTTCCCTGGCATGTGCCATGCCTTGGGTTTAGTCCTCACCACCAATATATACATATATTTAAAAATGTATATATTTTCCACTGTGGACTGTGGACCTTCTTTCCATGACTAGTTACCTTTTGTTAACTCTCTTCTGATGGGAACCATTAGTGTACAGAAGGTAACAGGCTGGCCATTGGAGGGAGATACTCCTGGTTTTGAATATGAAATCTATTACTTATCAGTGAAGGAATTCTTTCTCAAGTTTCTTAACTTCTCTGCCTGTTTCACTGGTAACACAGACAATGATAGTGTCTACCGATAGAGGTATTATAAAAAAAAATCAATGAATTACAAATTATAAAGTACTTAGGATGGTATTCGGTGATGAAGTTAGCATTCTCCTTAGTGATTGCTAAACAAAAGCGATGGCACAGCCAGGCCTGATGATGCACAACTGTAATCCCAGGATTTGGGAAGCTGAGGCAGGAAGATTTCAAGTAAATAACAAGACTCTGTCAAACAAATGAACACTGATGGTATGCATGCTCCCTTCGTGGTAACTAGTAGGAAAAACCTTTGGGAATCTCCAAAGGAGTCTTTTGCGTATTTTTTTTTTTTTCCCACCAGAGGCACTAGAATAGAGTGAGTTAGAAGAAACTGCATTCTAGTCGTTCACAGGCCCGGGTGAAAGGAAACCAGGTGTGAGCAGGGCTATGGATAGATCAGAAAATAGGTGGCCCAACCTTTCAGCTGGGGAGGAAAAAAAATTCGAGGACCTGACCTGAATGCCTGGTGTTTTCTGAATGAGGAATGGGTCCCCACACAGATGAGCCCCCACCACAATGGCTGCCCCATAAACGGAAACCACTCTTGGCTTGGCCAAAACAGTACATCTGCACCATGACCACCAGATAACCGGGCTGGTGAGCAGCGTCTTTGAACACAGGTCCTGGATGCTGGATACCCTAAACGTGCACAGGCATCTGGGATCTCAATTCCCAGACACCAGGCCCTTTGTTTACAACACAGGGCTGCCTCCTATTTAGGACACAGCAATATAAGACTGGAACCAGGGGCTGGGGATTTAGCTCAGTGGCATAAGTAGCTGCCTGGCAAGCGCGAGGTTGTGAGTTTGATCCCCAGTATGGCCTGCGTTTGTATCCTGACTGTGTGCAAATCAGATGGCCTAAGCTGAGCAGTTTCATTTCTCTGAGCTTTAATGTCCTCATCTGTAAAATGCAGTTATTTTAAACTAGAAATCGGGCGTGCTTGTACACATCTATAATCCCAGCACTCTGGAGGTTTAGGCCCAAGGACCACCTGAAGCTGGAGACCAGCCTGGACAGCATAGTGAGTTTAAAACCAGCCTCAAGAACCTGTCTCAAAAAACCAAAGCAAACCAAAACGAAACGAGAAACAGCCTCATAGTGGTAGTTTTATTTTGGTTTTTGTTTTTTCAAGATTCATTGGGTTGTATAGCACAGTGGCTAGGATAGCACACATAATCAGACATGTCATCTGTTACTTGGTTATAGCCTTCTGTTGGACATGTCTTACTCTGGTTGATCTGTTTCAATATCACGAGCTTTTAGGTTATGGTTTATAAAACCATTTTCAGACTTTTACTTTTAAAAGTGTGACACCCTATTTTCAATCCAATGTCTATTAGAAGCTGGATTTGTAAACCACTGGTGGGTGCCTATGGCTGAGGCCACAGTGGGTGGCATCCAGGTCAGCTGGCCTCCGCCTTTCTCCTAAGCCAGCATCCGACACCCCTGAGGACCCTGTGATTCCTGGACTGAGAACATGCTCCACTTTCCAACACTCCCCACTGCCTCCTCTTAGTTAACAGGCAGGAAACTCATTGTGGGAGAAGCCTTCCTCCCTCAGCTCTGCCAAAAACCAAACCAAACCAAATTTAGCTTTACTATAAGCAATGATATCCATGAATTGCACATTTGATCTATTCTGTTCTCTTAATACATATTAAATAAATACTGAAATTTAAAACATTTGTTCATGTAACATTTAAACCCAACTTAGGCACACTGAGTGTGCCTAAAATACTACATTTTATTTGTATTTATTTACCTAGTCTTTTTTTCTTTCTTCTTTTGTTGTTGTTTTGTCTTCTTTGAGACAAGGCTTTTACTTTGCAGTTCAGGCTGGCCTTAAACTCACTTTGTAGCCCACGTTGGTCTTGAATTTGCAATGATCCTCCTGCCTCAGCCTCCCGAGAGCTGTGTGAATCACAGGCATGTGCCACCACACCTGGCTTCATTACTACATTTTAAAAAGTATTGTTCCACACTGGATGTGGCAGAATATACCTGTAATCTCAGCATCCTGGATGCAGGAAGGTCACAAATTGGAACCTAGCCTGAGCAACTTAGCAAGACCCTGTCTCAAAAATTTAAAAAATATGGAAAGGGCTGGGGATGTAGCTCAGAGCAAAGGCCATGGGTTCAATCCCCATTACAATCAATCAATCAATCAATCAATCAATCGTATTGCCCTGTATGCAAAAGGAAAATACCATAGCTCAAAAGTAGACAGTCCAGGCCAGGTATTACACTCATACCAAATAAAGAGGTCCAGAAATTCTCTGGGCCCCATTCCCAGTGTGCCCCAGTTCAACAGGATGACACAATTTAAGAATGAAATTAAAGCATGACTACAGCGGAGCTGGTTTGGGGTTTCAGTTTAGAAACAAAAGGTGGGAGGATCCTGAATCAGATGCTCCTTTGAAAGTGTCTGTCTCTCTGTAATTCAGGGGGTTCCATATATTACAGAAAAATGAATTTATAGCTTGGAAGACTCCTCTGTACACCTTTAACTTGGAAACTTTACATTAAGAATGCTCTGTTAGTCCTGGCTTTGTCTAGGACCATAAATTCCTACAGAGTTCATGCAGTGGGGAAATTACTCACACCTTGGAATGTTAATCACACTGGCTTTTGGACTAGGGGAGGAGGACCCGCAGCAGAAAGATCACTGAGCAACCACAGACCTTGTCTTGTCTGGCTGCCTCTGTCTTTGGAAATAGAGAAAGAGAAGACAATCACTTAAATTTTGCCTTGACTTAAGGTTAGGCTTTTCAGATATCCCCTTCTTTTGTTTTCAGATAAAGCCTCCCTTAGAAGCTGTACTGAGTATAGAAATGTAATACTTTTTCCATTCTCTTCTAAGGTAAATGTTTTTGTCTGACTTTTTCCATCTGATGCACGTCCTATCACTGGCTGGTCACCTAACACGAAGGTAATAAAATCTAGGACTGCTCAGATGGGCTCTTTCTTTTGTATACCACGTTCAGAATATCTGATTTCTTTTTCCAGTTATAAAAGTACCAAAGTTCCTATGTTGGGCAGAAGTCTTTTAGAAGCTTGGGAAACAGATTAGCTAATTGTGCTGGCTCTTCCAGATAGTCTAAAAAGTAATAATAAACAAAGCATCATCAGTATACTAGCTGAGAGCACAAACTTGCAATTCAGATGGATCTGAGTTTGAATCCTGTTTCTTATTACCATGCAAACTTGGAGCAAGTTAATTAACCTCTCTGTGCTTCAATATCTTCACTTAGAATTCAAGGATACAATTAGTACCTATCCCTAGGATTACCTTGAGGATTAATGTAACAATGTTGGACACATAGAGAATGCAAAAAAACCTGTTAGCTATTGTTCTCATTATGTCTTTTTTTTTCTTTTTATAAGTACTGGGGAGCAAACTCATGACTTTGCACTTGCTGGGCAAGCTTTTGTACCACTGAGCTAAATCCTCAGCCTTCCTTATGTTTTTCATGGTTACACCTGCCACACAAATTAACTGAACTAGATGTGGTTACTGTAGCAGATTCCATGGGTGGGTCCAACTTAACCCTTTCTAAAACCCACTGCTCCTGGACTCAGCTGTAGGCTTTTGTTTATGATTCGGGTTCTGCCAAGCTGATGCTCCAGAAGAGTAAAAGTGACTTAGATGAAATGGCGATGCTAGTAGGTTTGTCTATCTTTTGGGTTTTGTTGTTGTTGGTTGGTTGGTTTGATTTTTTGTGACTGGGTTTTCTTATGTAGTTCAGACTGAGGAACTCATGGAGATCCTGTTTCAGCCTCCCAAATTCTTAATTAAAGGCGTGCGCCACCACGCCCAGCCGTATCTGTCTCTTGTAACCTCCGCAGGGGAAGTTTCGGTAGAAGTTTCAGTGTCTGGCCTCTAGCATCATAGGTCCAACTGGTAAGCAGTGGTTGTGGGGTTTCCATGAGAACATTCCCCTTTCTGGCTGGGCATTTCTCCTGTTTCTGGCTATGTGGTACCCGAGTCTATTTCCCTGGCACTACTGAAAAGGCCATGAACTTCTTAATACCTTGCTACAATCCTTTTCTGTTAAAAGTGGGTGAAATGAATTCTAAGAACCCAGTAATTATCAGGATGATCAATACAGTAATTATCAGAATATTATTATAGTAATAAAGGTTTCTTTATTAAGCATATCCAGGCTACTAAGGGATAAAGAGAGGCATGTATAAAAACTTCATCCTTGACTTCAAAGTGCATTTATCCTAAAAGATACCACATGAATGGAATCTTTTTTCCCCTTAAGGCTTAGTTTTCTTTGGCAGCAGACAGCATTTAGTGAGGACAAGAAGAATGAACTGATTGAATTTAAAACCTTACAAAACAAGAATCCTCACTTAAGTCCTTCTGAAGGATGACAGGTGAGCATAACTAGCAGAGTTCTCTATAAATCATAATGGATACGAAAGGTATACCAGAAAGCCAGCCGATGAGTGTTAGGACTGGGCTGGATACGTTACATCTAGTTATTAATGGACTCGCTCCTAGGGTGGCACCCAGGGCTCTGCTCAGTGACAATGCTGAGGATGATTTGAAAGAAACAATTAACAAGAGCATTGAGATCTCTCTCCAGTTGATTGAGATCTATCTCCAGATGATTTGGAATTAATGTGTGCTTCAGTTTTACCCATATTTTTACTTGGTTTTGGTGGTTATTAAATCATAGTATCAAATTCTCCCTCCAAAGACTGCTCTTGTTCTCATGGTATATTTTCTGAGTGTGGCCCCATTGAGAGATCTCTCGTCATTTTAATACCTACTTTTCCACCTCTTTAGAGCAAATCATGGAACATTCTATAACACCAAGCTAATAGGCAGACCTGTCAAATACTTAAGATTCTTATTTTCTGTCTTCTTCAAGAAGACAGAAAGACTGGTTTAGTTGAATGGTATATTAGTTTCCTGTTACTGCTATAATAGATTGCAACAAATCTAGTGGCTTAAAACAACACAAATTTAGCTGGGCCTGGTGGTTCGCTCCTATAAATCCCATTACTCAGGAGGTTGAGACAGGAGAATTGCCATGAATTCAACACCAACCTGGGATATGTATTGAGTTCAAGGCCAACCTGAACTTCACGTGAAACTGTCAAAAAAACAAAACACAAGTTTATTACTTTATAGTTCTGGAGGTTAAAAAAAAATCTAAAATCAGTTTTATTGAGTTTTAGCTGAGTGTTTCCAGGATTAGCCTTTCTGGTGTCTTCAAGGAAGAATTCGTTTTCTCGCCTTTTTCAGCTTCTGAATGAGGTCCTGGCTTTTGCTGCCTTGTGGTCATGCCTCTCATCACTCCAGCCTCTTGTCTCCCTGATCCTATCTGCCTCCCTCTGATAAGGGAGCTTTGCACGCATCTGGGTAATCCCAGAGAGTCTCTCTATCATGTGATCCTTAACACATCTTCAAAGTGTGATTTTGCCAGGTAAGGTAACATTCACAGGGTCTGGGAATTAGAGCTCAATCAACTTATCACAGGTAGCAAGAACACGAGTTCTAGTTTCCTTAGGCAATGGAGGTTTTCTATAAGGTTATATAGAGAAAGGAGAGCAGAAATCAAGAACACCAGCAGGCATGTGCGATTCAGCAATTGATACAGTTTATCTTGTGTCTTTTCAGCAGCTGATGTCTTTGGCTAAAGCTCTAAACTTCTACTGTTATCATGCATCTGTCTCTGCTTCCTCTTCTTCCTGACTTTAGGACCCTCAGCAGTCAAATTGAGTCATCCCCATACTGTCATGTAAAGGATCTGCTTTCCTGCCACACTTGTAGGCTGGCATCTCATTGGCTGCCATCTAGCCTACAGATGGCAACTTCTGAGTCACTTACCAATCCTTGGTCCAATGGGCTTTGGCCAGGAAAGCCTAGCCTGTATGACACAAAACATGGCCACCAAGGCATAGGGACCTCAGGCTTTTCTCTCTGAGAGAGTCTGGGACCTGGCAACCATTCAGAGACTATCAAATGCCTCTCTAAAACAATGTCAGTAACTTCAGAGTTTGGGAAGTAATTTTTTTGTGTATTGATTTTTGCAACCAGGATGTTGAGAGGTGCTTGTTATAAGTGGGTTTTGGTTAGCATTTACAAAGTATTCTTAAGGGAAAAGTAATTATAAAATGTTCTAAAATACATAAAGTATTTTGGAAACTACCAGCTTGTCACAATGGCCTATAGCTTACTTGTAGACTATAAATTATAGAAAAAGATATGCAAATCACCAGAGGAAGTCTTTGAGGTCAAAGATTTTCATGGTACCTCAAACTATATAAAGCAATATACTAGAATTCCTAAGCCCTGAGTCATTCATGAAAAATAGCTCTGATAGTTTTCAGGACACTGAGTTTAATTCAGAAACCATTTATAAAGTGTCCTCTCTTTGATAGAGACAGGTGATCAGGAAAGAAGTCATCCATAGTGTCGCCAGACTCTGACTTCTCTTTAGAGGGAAGCAGAGAGCCTCTTAATGCTGAATCTTCTTGGATCATGTTAGATAATCATAGGTTCAGCTACTGGATTAGTCATATCATGAATTTCATAATCACCATGTAATTGACACAGACCTTTAAACAGTCCTTTCTCCCTGGAAGCCAGTGTATTGCTGGAATTAAAGGAATGGTCACTGCGAGGAAAATGACCCACCTTGGCTGTGGGTAGGAGCTTTCTAGGATTTAGTGCTACTCACCAAGCTGTCCAAGTGGAGATAAGATTGTCCTTAAGAATGTGAAGGTTTTGGGGATATAGCTTAGTGTAACAGTGCCTGTCTGGCAAAGTGCAAGGTCCTGAGTTGATTCCCAGTACCAAAAACAAAATAGAATGCGAAGGTTCTCTCACCCAGTGGGACCCCAGAGCAAAGTAAAGAAAACAGTATTTAGGCCCAGGCTGCTAAGAGAATGAATTAACTAATGTGCTGTGCGTCCCACTGCATAAAACAAGTAAGCCCTTAAACAGCTCAGATGCTTCTATGCCAGCTTGGACCCTGGGCCCAGGAGGACAATTGAAGTCTCAACTCGGCCACTTACCCGCAGCATAAGCTTTGGCAGATGGGACCTACAGAGACGCATGAGAACAGTGTGATGATTAAAAGCCGCTAAAGTGATATTGCAGCCCTCATAAGTGGAAGCCTCGGTCAGTCAGACTTACTGATTTTGTCATTCACTCTTTCCTCTTGCCACCCCAAATTTCAATTCCTATCTAGGCTAATGTCATGCTCAAAAGCCTCCTCAAAGCACCAGGATACTTCTTTCTTTGAAACTCAGCACTGGAATCTGTTGGTGCTTATTTGGTCTCTCTGCGTAATAGTTTTTATCTCTTTTCTTCTTTCCCTTCTCCTCACTCTCTTCCACCTTTCTTTCCTCCCTCCCTCGCCACTTCTCTTCTTTCCTTCTCTGCATGGAGAATTGAATCCGGGACTTGGTACACTCTAGGCAAATACCACTGAATGATATTCCCAGCCTTACATTTAGCTTTTGATGACATTTTCTTCCCACCTATGATTTAAACAACTGTTAATTTCACAGCCTCCTCACTTCCCCTTCCTCCCTGTTTCATTCTGGATCTTCTGTTTCCTTAATTATGTTTTTTCCATAGGTCAAAGTCTAGACTGGAGAGGAAATTCCCATCAAGGTTAAAAAAGGTCAGATGTGACCAGATTTGTGAAGAAGGAAGGAAAGGAATCATGCCCTCTCCGTTACACGTTTCCACATAAATCCAGTGCATTACCAATAACTCCCTGTGAGAGTTAACTAAGAGGCCAATGTGAATAAGAATTACCTAGGAGCTTAGTTTAGTACACACCTGGGTGTGTCTGGATCATAGCCTTACCGAAGCAAGAGGAAGACTCACCCTGGGTGTAGGTGGCACCAACCAATAGGGCGCATAGCCTGGGTAGAATAAAAAGGGCAGAAGCAAGTCTTGCTTTTGCTTCTTTGGAGTAGCCCCTGCCTTCACCATCACCTTTGGACACTGGTCTCCAGGCTTCCGGCACAGACTCTCAGCCTCACTTCCAGCTCAGATACTTTGGCTTCCTGAGACAGACTGACAATGCAGTGAGCTCCAGGGCTTCTACTTCTGAGTAGAACCTCTGCTTTCCAGCACACAGAAAGCCCTTTCCCATTGTTCTACTCCTACCTTGCTAATACATTCCCTGCCTTTTCCTGGGCTGCAGTTTGTCATCTTTCTTTGACTCCCCTTTGGACAACAGAAATATCTCCTTGCACACCCCACTGCACTTTTAGTCATAGCTTCAAAGTATATCAGGGGTCGGTCAGTTCCCTGATCTGCCTAGAGAGGGATACAGTGGGGAATAAATAAAGAAAGACAGAGACACACTTTCAAAGTACATGGGGGGCTGGGAGGTCAGTGCCTCAGGCTGAGCAAAGACAAAGACACTCTGAGCCAACCACTATTTATTGTGTTCACGCAATAATTGGAGTATTGGATGACTCAGGCAGTGGTGATCTTAATCTGAGGAGGATCTTATGTTGATGAGGATAGTGGGGAGATATTGCAGGTTAATAAGAAGTTTGTCCTTTCCCCCAAGTGAAAATTCTTTTTTTTTTAGTTACTATTCTGCTCTCAAGGAACCAGAATGTCTTCAGCTTACCCCAGAGCATCAAGCATCACAGGACCATTGAGATCTCAACTGTGACTGGAGGTGCACGGAGTTGTTTTCACGTGGTATAGCTGGTTTGCATGGCAAGATGCTAGGCCTCAGGTGAGCCCTAACCACAGTTTAATTATGAAATGATTTTTCCCTCCAAAATTATATAAAACAACTCTCGACAAAAGTAGATGGAATGGGATAGGTAAAAACTTATTAAGATCATGGTCACCTTCCATTATGCCTTTCAAACTACACAGGTAAAGAGATATGAAATCTGTAGCTGGTCCCTACCCACTCCCAGACAACTGATAGTCTGCTGAACTTAATTATCTTCAACAGAGCATTCTCTGTGAGTTTCCTGCACAACATTGATTCTTTTGGTGTAAACTCCCAAATATGAGACCATTTCTATCTAATTCTGTTAGTGTTTCATACAGAATTATACTTGGCCAAATAAGTACCTAAGTCTGCTTCTCAATAAAGATTTATAGGTAATTATTTGGTAAGTTAAAAGAACAGTTTCTGGAATCACACTATACGAGGAACAATTACATTTCCTGATTCTACAGCAGTTATGTGGAGGCCAAGGGGGCCAACACATGCTATGTGTGCCACTTAAGAAGCCTAGGGCCCCATTTCCCCACAGGATCTCTTTCTCCATTAGTTGAATGATCGTATAGAAAACATCCAGAGGAGACATCAAGGAGACTGGAGCCACAGAGCTACAAGGTAGAAGGAGCCTGGATCCTTGAGCCACAGTTTGGAAAGGTTTCCTAGGAGAGCGGCCCATCTCATGATCACTGTGAGGGGAAGGAGGAGGGTATGTCGGCAGCACTAAGCCCCAGAGACTTGGAGGTCCTTTGCTATCATATCTCATGTTGATTAACCTGATTAACATATTTTAAAAGCTCTTAGAGCATAATCAACGTTAGTTTTTATTGGCATTATTATCTGTTCCAATAGCTAATATTTATTGACTGGTATGGGTAGTAGCACATTCTTCTCACAACACCATAGAAGGCTGGTAAAGCTGGGTATGGTGATGCATGACTGTGGTCCCAGCACTCTGGGAGGCAGAGGCAGCACAACTGCCAATCCCAGCCCACTCTGGGCAATTCAGTAAATAAGAAATATGAGATGTAGCTCAGTGTGATGTCCCTGGATTTAATCTCCTGTGGGGGGGGGAGATAGAAAGAAAAGCAAAGATAAATAAAGAGAGCCTGGCGATAGAGTGTACTGTGAAGAGCCTGGATGCAGTCCCTGGTACCACAGCACACACACAACACAAACACGCACGCTGCATTCATGCACAGGGTTAAAGATGAGCTCAGCGCTCCCCGAGTTCAATCCCTAGCACATGGGGAGGCAGGGTGCATAATGTGGTGACTAGTTAGCTAACACTGATGTATTTAAAAGCTGGGGATGTAGCTGAGTTGTAGAGTGTTTGCCTAGCATGTGCAAGACCTTGGCTGGGTTTCATTCCTGGCACATAAAAAAAAAAGTATCATACATTGAAAATTTGAAAATACACAGAGAGAGAAAGAGACCCAAGAAGCAAAATACAAGATAATCATCTTTCAGTGGGAATAATACTACTGTGATGGCTCCGTCAAATCCCTGCCAGGCACATAGATTCTAATTTTCCATTCATCTTTGCCTCATTTGTTCTGACTTTAAAGTCTAGGAAGGGAGCATCTGGCTGGCCAGCCTGGCGTCTGCCTTTGTTCTTACCAAGAACGTGCTGGGGAAGAGGTTCATCCCTAGACCTTTCCCCCTCCCCAGTGGGAGTGAGGCTTGCTGTGACTCACGCAGTGGGAAGTTCCTCCAGATAGAGGAGGGCTTGGATGCCAGGGGGCCACAAATGTTGACAAATTCTCCACCATAGGGATGAATTAATTTAGGCCTGCTACGGTCGTTGAATCAAAATTTATATTTTAGTCCCCTTGCTGCTATTAGCGAAAGCTCAGAGCATATTTACCAGTCATCATTCAGAATAGCTTATAGGCATGATTCATTTTCATTTTTGTTTCACAAGGTGACATTTTCTGACCAACACTGGGGATGCTTCTTAATAGGGAGCTTGTGGCATCCACTACCTGATTTAAGTGTAAGGTTATGAGTCAGGAGAACCTTTCCCACCTGAATGTGGAAGTCTAGATCCTATAGCAAAGAACTGCCTTTTGGTTGTCCTCAAATTGACTACCTTCAAAACAGCTGGGTGCCGGGAGTTTAGCTCAGCGGGTATAAGCTCCTACCTGGAAAGTGCTAGGTTGTGAGTTCGATCCCCAGTACATAAAAAACAAAAACAAAAACACCTAGCTGGGTGTGGTGGTCCATGCCTTTAATCTCAGTTATGCAGTAAACTGAGCCAAGAGGACAAGTCCATGGGCAGCCTCGGTAACTTTGTGAGATGCTATCTCGGAATAAAAAATAAGAGGTGGGGGCTGGTGACACAGTGCAGTGGCAGAGTGCCTCCATTTAATCTCAAGTACAGCAAGCACAATAAATAATTTGAAAAATTAGAAATTTGAAAGGGTTGGTTGTGTAGCTCAACTGGTACAGCACCACTGCATTCAATCCTCAGTACTGAAAACAGAAAACAACAAAAAACTGTCTTCATAATAACACAGCACGAGCACCTGCTGCCTCTATGGAATTCCAGTGAACCTGGCCTTCCGGCCTGTACCTGGACATGTGTGTTTATCTTCCATCTAAACCATGTAAGGAAAATAGCAACGTGGATACCGCTGGGCCAGCTGTGGCTGGGAACAGCAACACTCTATGGCTGAGTCCAGTTAGAGGCTGGACAGTCTCAGCAAGAGGAAACTTCTCTAGACAAAATCTTAATTTTTAAAAGGGTCCAGCATAGTTTTCAGTCTACCTGATGCTGTCTATAGTTTATTTTTACATTTTAAATAAAAAATTAGATGTTTCATTTTGTTACATAGAGTATTGTGTTTCTATACATGGTACAAAGAGTAGAATACTAATAAAAAGATTAGGGGCTGGGGACTTAGCTCAGCAGCATAAGTGCCTGCCTTGCAAGCATGGGGTTATGAGTTCGATCCCTGGTACCGATTTAAAAAAAAAAAAAGAAGTATAAAAAAAATTAGGCATGGTGGCACACGCTTATAATCCCAGCACTTGAGAGGCTGAGGCAGGAGAATAGCTGTGAGTTTGAGGCCAGCCTGGGCTACATAGTGAGTTCAAGGAACGAGTCTGGGTGGCTCTGCCAGGAGGTGCGGATCCAAACTGGTGCACACTTGCCGGGTCACCATGAAAATGCTGTGTCCTGCAATCTTCAGCTGTCTCAGTTGTGGTCCTGAAGTATTTGACGAGCTTTCTTATGTTTTAATTTCTTCCTGTGTCAAGAGGATCCATCTCCCTCTGTCTTTGTCTCTCCAGGATGTTTTATTCTGGTGTATGAGTTGTTTGTCCTGGGAGGCTTTGTATTCTGTTGCTCACTGATCAGCCATCTTGTCTTCTCTCCTTCCTGAAATGATTTTTAAAGTGGCTAATACATAACAAATTTGGCATTATGGGTTTTGTTTTTGTTTTTGAGAAAGGGTTTCATTTGCAGTTCAGGTTGCCTCAAACTCACTTCGTAGCCCAGGTTGGCCTGGAATTCACTGCAATCCTCCTGCCTCAGCCTTCCAACTTCTGGGATTAAAGGCCTGCTCCACCACGCCCAGCTTTATCATAATTATTTTTAGGAGTACAAGTTGGGGTCATTAAATAGACTCACATTGCTGTCCAGCTATCACCACTGTCCATCTCCAGATTTTATCATCCCAAACTGGAGCATGGTACCCATTAGATGACTTTCTAAGTTCTAGTTTTCAAATTCCCAGTATATTACTTGCAGATAATTTAGTTTGATGTTCCTGAGGATTATTAAGGTGTTGTCCGGCACTCAGGGTTTGTCTCTGCCTGTTTTTGCTTTAGGGTATCCCACGACCCTTTCTCTTTGCTTGAAACCTTGGTGGCACTGTCAAGCGTGGTGTGTGTCCTCTCTGTGCCCAAGTGCAGCAGGTCATTCAATATGACATGTGAACAGGGCTGGAAAGGGCTGGTCTTGCAGTATCCTGACAGCAATGTCTTTAGAACCAGCCTCTGGGGCGAGGGGCATAGTGTGAGGGTGGGCAGTTGTGAAGCACCAAAAAGAAAGAAAACAAACAAAACAAACGATTAGTCCTTAGCTCCTGCTCTCTTCTCCAGAGCTGCCCTGGTTTTCAACCTGTTTATTACAGTATTGCTTGCTTGTTTGTTTGCAGTACTGGAATTGAACCCGGGGTCTTCACACTGAGTTACATTCCAGCCCTTTTTCTTATTTTTTTATTTTGAGGCAGGATCTCAGTAAGTCACCAGCTGGACTTGAACCTTTGATCCTTCTGCCTCCGTTTCTCAGAGTGCTGGGTTTCAGATACGCATCACCACACTCAGCGTTTAGCTTACTTGCTTGCTTGCTTTCCTTCCTGACTCCCTATCTTTCTAGTAAGTTCCACCCTGAACTCCCTTTAAGTGAGTCTGAGTCAGCCGCCCTGAAGAGGTCAACTTGTCCTACTTGATGCAGAAGATTATTTTATAAGAAAGCACCTAGAGGCAAGTCAGAAAAA
Organism: Hydrochoerus hydrochaeris; assembly: GCA_004027455.1. Classification (NCBI taxonomy): domain Eukaryota; kingdom Metazoa; phylum Chordata; class Mammalia; order Rodentia; family Hydrochaeridae; genus Hydrochoerus; species Hydrochoerus hydrochaeris. Next base: position 168,305 of record PVLA01002586.1, on the reverse strand, counting down.
CACTGGATAATGCATTCCCCTTTCTGCCAGCACTAGACTTACCCAGAGAAAAAGGTCTGTAGAAGGTCTAGAAACATCCATTCCCCTTCAAGGGGGGTCCCTGAGCTCTGTGAGTGATAACATTTAAAAAAAAATTGAAAACAAAAGGAGAGAGAGAGTCCACAAAGTAATGCTTTCGGTGTTCCAGGAACTGTGGAAGCTGCTTTCTGTCCTCTTCTGAGCCCCTGAGGGCTGACGTTAGCACAGAAGTGTGTGGGCTGTGGGGCCAGAAGGCCGAATGAGAACTGTGAGCACTTCTGGCCCCACCTGTTATCTGAGTGGGCGTCCTGGGGTCTCTGCCCTGGGTTTCCTCCTCAGCGGAGTGCAGGGCAGTGTCTCAGGAAGCTGCAGTGTGAGGGATCTGGCAGGCGGAGCAAGGGGCACACTATAAACCTGTGCCCGGCGCTGCACATTGAGTAAGGTCCCAAACCTCCCAGGTTGGGGCCTCAGCTCCCCGGGACAGCAGTGTTGGGGTGTAGGGCCAGTGGGGCTTCTGGGTCACGGTGAGGAGTAGGCGCTCAGGGATGCCTTGGGACCTTCTGGGGGAGGGAGTCTGTGATCTTGTGGATCGGATTAATTATCTTGAGAGTGGATTGCTATAAAGAATGTCCATCTGCTGTGTGTGTGTTTTGCTTTGCTTTTAGCAATATTAGGAATTGAATCCAAGGCCTTTGCACTGAGCTACCTCCCCTAACCCATTTTCATTTTTTTATTTTGAGACGGGATCTTAGTAAGTTGCTAAACTGTCCAGACTGGGCTTAAATTCATGATCTTCCCGCCTCCCAGGAGGACGGGCGTGCTCCACTGCACCCAGTTCACTCCCTGTGTTTTGCCAGAAGATTGATGGCGTCTGCTGCCCTTCCATGCTCCACTGTGAGTAGAAGCAGCACAAGGCCCTCTCCGGAAGCACAGCAGACACCGGCTCTGTGTCCCAGCCTTGCAAGATGTGAATGAAACTATACCTTCTTCCTTTGTAAACTAATCGGCCTCACATACTTTGTTATAGCAACAAAAACCAGACAAAGATATCCTGGGTGTGCCCAGTTTCCTGGGCTTCTCTTTACTGACTTACAAAGGGGTTGGGGTGACTTAGACACTGAACTAAATTTGATGCCTAAGCATAAAAACCAGTTGGCCATTTGTAGGATGCTGTGGAACCTGAGACCTCTTGTCATATGTACTTGAATGTCTTTGTAGCCAAGGGTTCCCAAGGGAACTATACCCACACTGCTGACAGCTCCCCAGCTCTGTGAGAAGGGAAAAGTAGGGGTGTATATCACATGGAAAGCTGCAAGAGCTCACCTAGACACCATTGGCTGGCTCTGCAAGGGCTGGGCACTCTCAGGAACTCCCTCCTTAAAGAGTTCTTTAACCCCAGACATGACTGCAGTGCAGAGCCAGCTCCCTGATTATAGGTTGTTTCTCATATTTTTGTCAGGCAGGCTTTTGCTCGGATCTATACTACCCATGCACAATGCACCATTAAGACCAGGGCCATCTCTGGAGTTGTGCAGTATACAACCTGTACAACCATACATGGCAGCCAGCCCCGAGTGAAAGAACAGGTTTTAGAATCTGGGAAAAAACAAATCTGAGTCTAAATCTCACTCCTGCTATTCTCAGTAAAAGCATAAGCAAGTTGCCTAAATTTCACTGTCTTCATTTGGGAAGGTGGAATCATTATGATAGCTACCTCCTAAGTGTTTCAAGGGTTAAGATGAAAGTACGTAAATGAAGATTTTAGCACAGTGCTTAGCACATAGAAGTTGCTTAGTAATAGCTATAATAACTTATTATCTTTGGCTAAATTTTAGTCTACCTTTAAGAGTCAGGTAATCTTAACCTGGAAGCCTTTCCTAGCCCTTCCCCAGGCTTTTCTATGTGTTTCCATCTCCCCTGAGCTGTCTCTAATCCCTCCGGGCTTCCTCCCAGAGCTGAGATCTGTCGATGTCAGAAACTGCTTTTCACATTAGGTTCCAGCACCTAGAACAATGCTGGCCCATAATAGAGCCTAAATGCTAGTTGAATGAATAAATGACTGCATCCATGTATATGTACTTGGATGCTGGAACCAGGTAATTCTGCTCTTTGTATTTTGGGTTAGAAGCCAGTGTTAGGGAAAAGAGCTAGAGAAATAGAGCTGGAGACCAGAGTCTGGAAATTTGGCAGTGGCAGCTCCGCCCCTTGCCCCTTGCTGTGGTCTTTTTATGGGTAGACTAAAACCTGAGTGAAACCTTGTACCAGCCTTGGTCTAAGAAGGTAAACAGCCAAGTGCTCCACTTAGACAACGGCCTGATTCTCGCTGACCGGAAGGCAGGAGCCGCTGGGAAGCAGACAAACATCCTCTTTCAGTGGCCTTCCGGCTGTCACAGAGGCATCTTCAGGCCCCAGAGCGGCCACAGTCTCTGAATCCCATTGGCGCTGCAGGGACCCAGATCACTCCCGGCCACAGCGGCTGGGGGATGACAGAGGTTTTCTGTTTCCAGAGTGTGTTCAAAAGTGGTTTTATTCTTTTTTTTGGTGGCATGGTTGGTTTCCACATGGCCCCTGCCAACTGGGAGTTGAGATTAGCAGTCTGCATAGATCACATTATTAAACTTCCAAACACCCGTGGAGGGAGGGGGTGTGAGAAGAAGCCAGCAGAAGCAGAGCTGGGGGAGAAGGGAAGGAGGCGTGTGAAACACGGCTTAGCAGGGGTGAATCACCCCTAGGACGTGGGGCTGTGGCCTCCCTCGGAGGGCCTGAGCCCTGGGCCCTCTGATGAACTCTGCGCTGGGCAGGCCACCCCCAGAGGCCAGCTCAGCCTCCTGCCCATCGGGTGACAGGAAAGGGTGTGTTCTGAGCAGAGTCACCAAGGGGAGGAGGTGTCCGCGGGGGAGCCTTGAAAACTGGACCTCTGGCTGAGTGCTGGAGCTCTTGCCTAGCGAGCTGGAGGCCCTGGGTTTGAGTCCCAGTGCTGCAAACAAATTTAAAACGATTGAAAAGTTGAATAGGAGGCCAGGCATAGGGACACAGGCTTGTGATCTCAGCTATTCAGGAGGCTGAGGCAGGACAATTGCAAATTTGAGCCCAGACTGGGTAACTTAATGAGACTTTGTCCCAAAATAAAATAAAAAAGAGTTGGAGATGTAGCTCAGTGGTAGAGGGCTTGGATTCCATCCTGGCTATTGCAAAGAAAGGAAAAGAGAGGAAAGGCGGAGAGGAGAGGAGGGGAGGGCAGGGGAGGGGACAGAGAGAGAGAGAGAGAGATTAGAGGAAGAGGAACAAGGGTGAACAAAATGGCCTGAATGAGCCGGGCGTGGTGGCTCACACCTGTAATCCCAGCACTCTGGAGGCTGAGGCAGGAGGATCTTCTCCTCCTGCCTACCTGGTGAACTCCTAACCGCAGGCCTCGGCAGCAGCCATCTCTTCGGAAAAGGCTTTTCACCTCTCTATGCAGAGCAGGTCCCACCTCAGTGGGCGCCCTCTCCCTGCATGGGGAGCCAGATTCCCTCGTGACAGCACCGCGCCTGTGTGTCAGTACTTGAGTGGGTGGCTGGGCAGACCCCGGGCTACTGCCCTCCTGGAGTCTGACCCAGAGATTCTTCTTCAGCAAATGTCTGATGAATTAACTTGTTGGCATGAGAACTGTTGCCAAACATTGTGACCATGAGGAAGAGAGACTGTATGCTTTCCATGTGGCTCCAAAAGACGGAACTGGAAGAGAGGGTGGAGATTACAAGAAAGCAGATTTCAGCTCAAAATGAGGAAGTACTTTATAATAGTAATGATGACAGCTTTACTGCATCTTTTAGTCACCTGCTGCTGCTTAATAAATCACTCCAAAACCTAGTAGCTGACAACCATAAACATTTATTATCTCATACAGTGTATATGGAGTAGAAATTCAGGAACCACTCAGAAGGGCTGGAGATCCCAACTGGGTCTGCAGGAGCTGATCCAAGATGGCGCACTCACAGGGCTGTGGGCAGGAGTTCTCAGCTGCTTTCCTGCGGGCCTCTTCATGGAGCATTTGAGTGACCTCACAACATGGCAGCTGGTGTCTCCCAGAACAAACAATCCAAGAAAGAAAAAAATTGCAATTTTTTTTACAACTTAACCGTACAAATTCCAAGGTCATTTCTATAATGATCAAGTGGGAAGAGAACACAGTATTCATAGGTATGACCTACGAGGTGAGAATAGTGGTCACCTTCAAGGTTGGCTCTCTTATTTACTATTTATTTTGGTGCTAGGTCAGGGGAGGGGGGGACCCAGGTCTTTGTGCAGACCAGCCAAGTGCTGTACCACTGAACCACCCCGAGACCAACACTGGGTACTGACTACATACCATGCATTGTACTAAGTACTACTGGTTTTCGTGTAATCCTCACAACTACTGTAAGAGGGTATCTTTGTTATCATTCTCATTTCATAGACAAGAAACCAAAGCACAGAAATGTCAATTAACCTGTGCAGTTATACACCTGAGTCTTTGAACTTTGGCTTAAACCTATAAATATGGGTTGGTTTTTTGTTTGCTTGTTTGTTTTTTGTTTTTTTTGCTACCAGGGATCAAACTCATGACCTCACACTTACCAGGCAGGGGCTTATATCACTGAGCTAAATCCTTGGCCCAACCTATAGATCTGAAATCTATGCTACTTTATGCCTGCAGCCTCTTGGTTCTCCATTTGTCTGGGATGCTGCGGCGATGATTCTCAACCCTGCCTGCATCTAACACCCACTGGACAGCTTCTACAAATTATATTGTCTGAACCTGAAGTCCAGGATGCTGATCGCATTGATCTGGAGTTTGACTCTGTCACATAGCTGGGGTTGAGAACCACTGCTATTCGAACTACTGCCAGTACTGGTTGAGATTGGATCATGTCCTTGAGGTTCCTTCCAAATATTCATGTTATCAACTGTGGGAAATGGAACATAGTTTATTACTCTAGCAGGTAAGGGCTCAAAAACATAATGTATAGATGAGTTTCTAATTATTATCTTAGGACCAACAGAATTAAGGTTTGAGCTATGTCTTGAAAGGCAAGGAGGTATATTCTGTCTAGAAGAAAATACTCAGGACATCATGCTGGCACAAGATTCCAGAAACAGGGATGGTGATTTAGCTCAGTGGCATAAGTGTCTGCCTTGCAAGCACAGTTGTGAGTTTGATCCCCAGTACCAAAAAAAAAAAAAAAGAAGAAAAGTAAATTTTAAAAGATCCCAGAATGTAAATTTGTGTGTGTGTATGTGTTTTTAAGTTTTTTTATCATTTTGAAGATAATAAAATACAACAGAACAAGATGGAACAAAGCCAATCGAGACAATGCAGTAAAATTGGTACAGAACTTCACAGCAGGTTACTGGGGTGCCAATAATAGGTATCATAGTATATCTTGTTATCTTCACAATAGTTTTTTGTCCTTTTGAGACAAGGTCTTACTATGCAGTTCAAGCTGGCCTTGAGCTCACTTTGTAGCCCAGGCTGGAATCAAACTCGAAATGAACCTCCTGCCTCAGCCTCCCGCATGCTGGGATTATAGCGTGCACCACCATGCCTGGCCAGAAATGTAAATTATTAACAAGGGAGTTTTAACAGAAGTTCTCTCTCAGGTTTGCTGACAGTTGCCACCCTGATTCCTCATGTCTGTCCTCAGCTCCTGCTCCCTGCTCTTTGTGGTTAGAGACCTCCATCTTAATGCTCGTAAGAGAGAAAGCTAGAAAGGACCCCAGAGGAAGGAGATGCTGGAACAAATTCCCAAAAAGGAGGAAGGGACAGGGAGTGAATCCTTATAATTAATGTTCGGCCATTATCATCTCTTTCTGGAGCATGACACTACCCTGAACCTGAACCATGGGACCCTAGGCTCAGGTGGTCAAGGTGAGCACAGGAAGCTTCACTGTGGCTTTCCTTTTAAATCACACCATAGTCGCTTGTCCTGCTGATATCAGTGTGAGTTTGCAACTGCCAGTAACACCAGTGCTGGTGGCAGAACGGCAGAATCTTCATCTTCATTCATCTAGGAAATGTTGATTGAGAACCAAAGCCAGACCCTGATGGGGCATCAGAGATGAAACAAAGACTTTGTTTTCTTGGGGCTCCCCAGAGAGGAAAGCACACATTCCCTAGGCTGATGTCAGAATTCTCACTAGGATGCCTTAAGATACTAGGAGATTTTTCACAGTGTTGAAAGAGAGATTTTAGTTCAAGAAGTTTGTACCCAGCTAAGTTATTTTTTAAATGAGGGAATGAATTGAAAATAATGTCAAAACCTTGAGAAGACTTCCCATGCAGAAATTTGCTTCCAGGTGTAACCCCAGCACTGAGGAGACTGATGCAAGAGGATTTCTGTGAGTGGGAGGCCTGCCTGGGCTACATGGTGAGTTCTAGGCCAGCTTGAACTACACAATGAGACCCTGTCTCCAAAACCAAACCAAACCAAACCAAACCAAACCAAACCAAACCAAACCAAACCAAACCAAAAAACTTGCTTTGAGGACCTGCTGGAACATAGCCAGGAAATATTTTGTGATGAAGGCACTGAAATAAGTTACTGGTGTTCATTGCTTTTTAAATACACAGTGACAAAAAAACACAGAAAAGTAAAAAGAATATAATAAGCTATAGCCCAAACGCTACAAACAGGAGATATAACAAGACCAGTGTTAGTGAAATATACCTGGGTAAAGGTCAGAATAATAAGCCCAGTATGATAAGCATATATAGAATTGCTCATGAGAAACTTTTTTTTTTTTTTTTTAGTTCTGGGAATTGAACCCCAGATCTTTTTTATTTTTTTATTTTGATATAGGTTCTCATTAAGTTGCCTAGAATTTGCTATAGTCCTCCTGCCTCAGCCTCCCATGTGCTGGGATTACAGGTGTGCACTACCATGCCCAGCCCCTGAAGTAGTTTTTCATACTGAGTTAACATCCACTAGTACAGATCATTAATTTAGGGGATTAAACTGATATTTTAAAAAATAGGTTTACAAAAAGGAAAAAGAGGAAAGTTTAGAATGAAATAGCTTTACTTTGACATCTACCAAAAACCTTCTGAAAGAGATTAAATTTAGCTGAGGAAATTCAGACTTATTTGCTTAAAGACTGGAAAAAAAGACAAGGATGCCTACCTTCTTCATTTTTTTTTTCTAAATCCATTTGTTATGGTTTGTGTTCCTGTGGCCCTGCCCCCAAGCCTCATGTAATCATTGACATGAACAAATCTAGTGTTTGTGATTGGTCCATTGTCTAGCACTCAGATTGGTGATATAAGTGCCACACCCACCAAGGGGTGGAGCCAGCATATGATGTAATGGCAGGAAGAAGGTGTGTCTCTCTCTTGCCAATTCGCACCTTGCTGTTTGTGGCAGCCATAAACGCCACCTTGCAGTTGGAGCCAACTGAGTAAGGACTGTAACCTCTAAAATTGTAAGAAACCTTTCCTTCCTTAATTTTGGGCATCAGATGTTGTGTCTCAGCAATGAGACAGAAAAATAACTATGATATCATTGTATTTCAAAGAGAAAAAAAAAAGAAAAAAATTTCAAAACATGTCAATCAGGAGGCAACAATGTTACATACATTGTCCTCCCCAAATCATTCACGGAGGACAAAAGGTATCTGCATTCAATTGTCCAAACCAGCACAGATCTTTCTCTTCAATGAACTCAGAGAGATCAGTAGTATAACTATTAACGATTTTTTATATATATACACACATATATACATATGTTGTTTCAGCTTCTCACACTAGTGTGACAATATGATGCTTACACATATATGTTAGATTATCTCATTTATGAGTATGGTCTCAAGTTTCATTCATTTACCTATAAAAGTGTCCAGTTTATCCTCCTTTATGGCTGAGCAGTACTACATTATATAAAAATACCACATCCATTTTATTCATCCCTGAGTCAATGGGTATTTAGATTGTTTCCAAGATCTGGCTATTACAAATTGTGCTACTATAAATATGGGTGCACATATATTGCTATGGTATGATGTTTTTAATTCTTTTGGGAAGATACCCAGAAGGGGAATAGCTGGGTCTAATGGGACCCCCAGTCCTAGTTTTTTTATGGAATCTCACACTGATTTCCACAATGGTTGCACCAGGCTACACTCCCACCAACACTGGAGAAGGATTTCTTTTTCTCTACAGCCCCTCCAGCATTTGTTACTGGTTGATTTTTTTAATAATCACCATTCTTTCTGGGGTGAGGTGGAATCTCAGTATTGTTTTAATTTGCAAGGGATGCCTACTTTCAAAACTACTATTTAATATATTCAGTACTATTTAATCATAGTACTGAAGATCTTTGCCAGTGTTACAAGGCAAGAAAAGGTATAAGGATTATTAGGGAAGATAGAAGTTTATAAATAAGAGAGTTCATCAAGGTTGCTATGTACATGATCATTTATTTCAAAAAGTATCTGCTCTTAAGGTTACAGAAGCTGCCAAGTCCAAACTTGCAGATCCAGTGTCCCGGTTTGAGTCCAAAGGCCCAGGAGCTACTATAGAAGAGCTGATGCCCAGTTTGAAGGCCATCAGGCCAAATTCTCTTTCTTGGGCTGGGGGTTTAGCTCAGTGGCATAAGCGCCTGCCTGGCAAGCACAAGGTCATTAGTTCGATCCCTGGTATCAAAAAAAAAAAAAAATCTCTTTCTTGGGGAGGGTCAACCTTTTGTTTTAGTTGTGCTTTCAACTGATGGGAAGAAGCCCATTTCCACTATGGAGAGCAATCTATCTAACTCAGTCTATCATTTGTGTGTCAATCTCATCATAAAAAATTCCCTCAAAAGACCTGGAATAATAGACCCACAATTATTTGGCTATCTTTTGGTCTAGTCAACACATAAAAGTAATCAATAGGGTGGTCTTCCTCACCCATGTGGGAAATACTGAAAAATATCTCCAGTGGTACACATTTCTTTGGATCCTTGTCTTTGCCTTGCTTGTCCCCAGCCCAGGCCTGAGACCTGCATGACGCCATCTTGAATCCCGTCTCAACCCTGCAGGAGGCACCGCTGAAGCTGTGCTTAGAGAGCGTGGCCTGAAAGTCTGACTAGGAAGTCATGGGAGGTAAGATGGCTGTGTTTCCAGAGTTCACTGGGTTTGCGGGGGAGGCTTATCATGCAGCCAGTGATAAGTAATATAACTGATAGTATAGTTGGGCGTCTTATCTGTGGTCAAGCTTTCCACAGTTGCTGAGTCAGCCACGGTCCAAAAATAGTGAATGGAAAATTCCAGAAACAAGTAATCCACAGCTTCTAAACAACTTTTCATCCTTTACTCTCACATGTTGTTATAATTGTTTTATTTATTTATTTATTTATTTTATTTTTAAAAATATTTTTGTACTGGGGATCGAACTCATGACCTTACACTTGCGAGGCAGGAGCTTAGGCCGCAGAGTTAAATTCCCGGCAATTGTTTGCTTTTAGTATTAGTTACTGTGGTTGATCCCTCACTGCGTTGAGTTTATGAATTATATTATAGGTACGTATTGACAGGAAGAACAGTATACACTGTGTAGGATTCGGTTCTACTTGAGATTTCAGATACCCAGTTGAGGACCTTCCTAAGGGGAGACTACCATATTGATGCAATAAAGAAGGAGAAAATATGAACTAAAATATGCCTCAAAAGCAACAGAAATTTTCATGTATCTTGAAATTAACCTCACAAAAATAAAATATTTATAAAGTGTAGAACTTTTTCAAAGAATATTTTAAAAAGACATGACATTTTACAGTTTTATAGATGTGTAACTGACCCACCATTGACTATACATTTTAAAGTGTATAATTTATTTTACTTATTATTTTTTACTTTATTATTATTTTACTTTATTATTATTATTTATATATAATATTTTTAAATATATAAATAATATTTTTTGAGACAAGGTCTTGCTATGTAGTTCAGGCTGGCCTTAAACTCACTATGTAGCCCAGACTGGCCTCAAAATTGCAGCGATCCTCCTGCCTCAGCCTCTCAAGTGCTGGAATCACAGAAGTGAGCCACTATGTTTGGGTTGAATGCTGGGATTACAGGTGTGCACCACCCTGCTTGACCTGTATATTTTTTTAAATTAAGTTTTTTGCTTATATTGAGTTTTGTGAGTTGTGAATATATTCTGGACACAAGTCCCTTATGAAATACACACTTTGGCTATATTTTCTCCAGTTTCTGTACTTTTTATTCTCTGAACAAGTTCTTTCAAAAGGCAGAAATTCTTAACATCAGAAATTAAAGGCAGAAATTTTCTAACGTCTTATCAATTCTTTTATGGATTGTGCTTTTGGTAGAGCTAATTTTTACATAATACACACAAATATTGTCCTATTTCTTCTAGAAAATTTTAGTGTTTTAAGTTTTATATTTAGGTTTCTGACATTTTATTTAATTTTGTATATGCTGTAGGATATAGATCCAAATCCATTTTGTTGGTATATGGGCATCCAATTGTTCTAATATCATTTGTCTAATACACTATCACCATTCAAGTGTTTTACTAAAAATTCGTTGTTTTCCCTGGTGTGATGGCACGTGCTGTGATAACTGCTCTCTGGGAAGCTGAGGCAGGAAGATCACAAGTTTGAATCTAGCCTGGGCAATTTAGTGAGACCATCATTCAAAATTTACAAATTTAAAAAGAAGGATGTGACATATGCCAGTGAAAAGGTTCTGGGTTTAATTCCCAATACCTCAAAAAAATCACTTATTCTTAGATGTACAGATCTATTTCTCGATTCTGTTGCTTCCTTTGACCTGTTTCTCTCTTATCAGTGTTCTGTCTCTACATTAAGCTTCTTGAGAAACAAGAGCAAATAAGACTCAAAATCAGGAAAAACAAAGCACTAAAGATTAAAGTGGAAATCAAAAACTAGAAAACAAACAAACAATAGAAAAAAAATCAGTGTACTGGGCATGGTGCCCGTGTCTGTAATCCCAGCACTTGGGAGGCTGAGGCAGGAGGATTGCTGCGAGTTCAATACCAGCCTGGGCCACATAGTGAGCTCAAGACTGTCCTGGACTACACAGAGACCCTGTCTCAAAAACAACAACAAAAACTGAGTGAAAGTAAAAGCTGGTTCTCTGAGCAAATGAACACAACTGCACTCCAGTCAGAGAAGAGAAGACACACATTAGCAAGGTTAGGAATGAGAACTAATATCTCTGCAGAATCACAGGTATTTGGGGATGATACAAGAATCCTACGAACTACTTAATGCCCATAAATATGACAATTCAGGTGAAAGGGTAAGTTTCTTGAAAGACACAAATGAGCAAAGTTCACTCAAGAAAAAATTGTAACCCGAATTGACCTATTTTTACTAAAGAAATGGAATTTGAAATTAAAAATCCTTCATATATACACACACACACACACACACATACAACTTGAGAGCCAGGTAAATACATGGGTGAATTCTACTGTATTTAAAGAAGAAATAACAGCAATTTAGCATACATTTTTCAGCAAATCGAAAACCCATTCTGTGAAACTAGCATTATTCTGTTACTAAATCTAAACACACTGCAAATGCACAATGTATGTACCATCGTTGCCACCACTGACGTGTTTTCAAATTTTGTTTTATTTTTTCTTTTCTTTTTTCTCTGTGAAATAAAATGAATTTGAAAAAAATAAACACATTGCAAGAAAAAAAAGCACCTGAAAATTTAAAAACATAATTACAGACCACTGTCCTTCCTGACAAATCTCTCTTAGTAGACAAAATGACTTCATTCCTTTTATTTGTTTGATTCGCATTCCTGTTAGGCAAGTACTCTGCCACTGAGCTCTATTCCAGTCCCAGATTTGATTCTGAAACATGGCATCTCTCTAAGATAATCCACAAATTTGTACAATTCCATTCCCAAATTCAAAGTTCAAAAAGGATTTTTTTGTTATTGTTTGAGATGGGGGGATCTCTAAGCTGCCTGGGCAGACCTCAAACTCCAGGAATCAAATGACCCTCCTGCTTCAGCCGCTGGAATAGCTAGGACTTTAGGCAAGTACTAGCACACCCAGCTCTCCAGCTGGATTTTTTTAAAGTAAAAAAAAATTTTTTTGGTATCAGGGATTGAACTCACGACCTTGCACTTGCCAGGCTAGTACTTAAGCCACTGAGCTCAATCCCTGGCTAAAGTATATAACTTTTTAATGAAGCGTAACATATATCAGTAAGCTATAGCCTCTCTAAGTGTACAACACTCTGAATTTTTGCCAACCAAAGGACTCTTAAGTGACCCAGATAAAAAGTGACACAGTATCAGAACTTTCCACCTGTCTCTAACCCAGGTCACTAGGGACTAGCTTGGCTGTTTTAACCTTATGTAAATAAAGTGTGGGTGGAGTGTAAAAGGAAACTATCTAATTGAATAAAATAAGAGCAGTTCTTTGATGTTGTTATGCCATGAGCTGAGGGGTGTGATTAACTTAACTGTCTACATCCGTGGTCTCCAAAAACCTACTCATGAAACATAACACAAAAAACAAACTCATGAAACATAAACACAAAGAGTTCTGGTGAACCTAACTCACCAACTCCAGACAAGTCTGGATTCCAGTAGTGGACACAATTCAGGGTCATACAGCTGAGACTTCCCTGACCTCAGCAGTGCCGAACAGACCGAGGTCCCAGGAGGACCGATAACTTTCTGGACCCCAAATCAGAGACCCCCAGCTCTTGTAATCGGGCTCTTCTCATCTTTTGTTTTCCTCTTCTGTTTAATGGCTTTACTTGTTCTACCTAACTCACAAGAATTTGGGGAGGAAGATCAAATTAAGGTGAGATGTGAAAACAACTTATAAGCATTAAAATAAAGGTCATCACTATTACTTTTTAAAAATTTTTTCACTGAGCATGGTGGCGCATGCCTGTAATCCCAGCACTTGGGAAGCTGAGGCAGAGGGATTGCCATGAGTTTGAGACCAGCCTGGACTACATAGTGAGACCCTGTCTCAGAAAAACCAAAAAAAAATTTTTTTTTCATGCAGTTCCAGTACAGATTTAAAAATAAAATCTTTAAACTAGTTTAGCATGTGAAATATTTAATAAGAGGTAAGAAATACTTTGATCTGTGGGAAAACATGAGCCCCTAAATTGAACTCTTAAGTGCTATAGTTTGTGCATATTATTTATTTATGTGTTAAACTTCAGATTATGGGTAATAAACCGTCTGTGGTGCAATGCTATTGATTTCCCTGCATTAGCAGCTGAATTAAATGTGCATTACTCTGGGGCTGGTCACCATGGGGGAAGCTTTAAAAGTTTTGAGGGAACGTAAGTGAAGACCATTAGGGCCTCTAGACCCTGTCTCCTGTTGAGCCCTGTAGCCCTGGGGAAGTTTTACTGCAATTTGGTCGCATGTGTACGTCCTTCTCTTAATGCTTCCTCTAATGGCTTCTAATGGCTGTTTGGCTACCTCACTTTCTTTATAAAGAAACATCTGTCTTCACCGACTGTGTCTGGGGCACTTTCTAGAAAAGTATGCCTTTAAGTTAATTCACGTCAAATACAAACTTTCATGAGGAGTCTTTTCGGCGTTGTCGTGGGTTTGCTTTCTCGTTCATTCATTAGCCGAACTTTTTACTGGATGTTTACACCGTTCTAGGTGTCAAGCCAGTTGTAGGCTTTACCACCAAGTTAAAGTACTTATTATCTCTGTGCTCAGGACCAAGAAGTAAATTACTGTTTACTTACCCTGGGAGAATAGTAAATTATTGGGAAAAGTCAGGAGGTAGAGTCCTAGATTAGGATCCCAACCCATACCCTCCCAGATGAGTAGTCTTGGACAGATTATTTTTCAGAATTAAATGAGCATTTCTTTAGGCCTCTTTATATGGTCAGTATTTGTTTGTTTGTTTTTGAAGTGCCGGGCATTGAACCCAGGGCAGGTCAGGCAAGGGTTCTGTCACTTAGCTACAAAGCCATCCCCTAGCCAGTTTTTACAAATATAATAGGTATGTTTAAAGAAAACTTTACTTACTGGGTAGGAGACACTAAGTTTAATATGGAAACTAATTAAAGCAGTGCAATAAATTATGTATTAGAAATTTCTATGTTACAAATTTGTTCTCAAATTTAAAAATATGAGTGAACTGCATTCAGACCTTGTTTAAATTAAATTAATTATGCCTGGTGATCTGAGCTTCTGAGCTTTCGGATTATATTATTTTCAGTTGAATGTTTCTTTGATCACTGCTGTTTTTACCACCTCTGTGCCCCTTAGGCTTCAGGGATTCCCATTACAGGTCCCTTTAGTCACAACTCCAGAGTCTTAAAATCCCTGAGTCCAAAATTTTCCTTTGATTCAGCTGCACTTATTTAGCAGCAAACTTTGACCCCATGTGAAGCCAGAGTATATATTACCTTTATTTATTGCCCCGTGTTTTCCTATGGAAATATTAGTATCTTATTTATTTATTTATTATGGTACTGAGTGTTGGATAAAGGGCCTTTGCATTAAGCTATTTCTCTGATCCTTTTTATTTATTTTTTAAATTTTGAGACAAGTTCTTGCTTGTCTGAGCTGAGCTTGAACTTGCAATCCTCCTGCCTCAGCTTTACAGAATGCTGGTATTATAGATATGCACCACCATACCTCACTTATATTAGTGTTTTTAATTACTGAATACTGACCAAGACCTCACTGGGAGGGTGTATGTAACGTCATATGATCTTTCTTAAATATCTTCAAGACACTGAATCCAGAAACTTACCTGACTGCAGAGGTTTTCTTTAAAGAATTGTTGAGCAGATGTCTACAGTGGATCTCCCGAGTGAGTACCAAGTCCTCCATAAGGTTTACTTTTATGTTTTTTACTTTTTGAGACAGGATCTCACTATGCAGTTCAGGCTGGCCTTGAACTTGCTTTGTAGCCCAAACTGGCCTTGACCACTCAGTGATCCACCTGCCTCAGCCTCCCGAGTGCTGGGATTGTAGACGTGTGTCACCACACCCGTGGCTCTCCGTACGATTTTGTGTTTTGTACTTCTCCTATTTCTCAAGTTAATGCTTGGTGAATATCTTGTCTTCACTAAATTAATTTTTAGCAGCTCTGCCTCCACACGGCTCTTCATTTGACATTTGCAGCTTTCTTCCTCAGGAAGCTCTTTCTGGATCTCAGAGTGATTCCACCTTACGACTTCTCGCTCTGCATCATCCAGTGTTCCCTTCAGTTTGGCTGGATGCGATCATGAAGCAGAAGCTCGGTTCTCTGAAACCCTTTAGACACGAGAAATACAAAGCCAAGTGGAGGTAGATTCTATTTATATATTTTTATTTCTTATTTTTTGAAAGTGGCTTTCTAAAAAGCAGGTTGTGTTGGGAAGATACTGGAACAGCTGAGAATTGGCGGGAGGAGTCTCAGGAATAGTTCTCTAGCAGTATCTGATCTCCCGGAGGAGACTGAGACTGACGCTATTTTTCACTTCTCATTAACTCTTTCTCTCTCTTCTTGGCTTTTCTGGCTTGATTTTCTTCTACTACAGCTGGCTTTTTGCCCCTTGGTTAGAAACAAGAACACCAGCAACATTAAGTTCATATTCTACCAGCTCCATAACCCAAGAGATAAAAGAGATTCTTCCAACTCCAGGAAAAATTTTCTGGGACTTACTGACCTGGCTGGAATTTTAACCCCAGGTGTTTGTTGAGTGGCTGCAGCCAATTGTGGGAAGCAGTGGGGAAGGATGCTGAGCAGACTAAATAGTAATATCTGCATGATACATTTTCTAAAAGGCTATGTACACTTACCTTAGGCTGGAGAAGCCATGCTCTGGGCTGGTCTTGTACTTTTCCTGTCTGTTTATTTGGAAGGAGGCCCCCTGCTGGATGGATTTGCTGCTTGGCTGCTGGCAGTTCAGAGAGAGAGCCCAAGGGTGCAGGTTTCCTGCCTGTTTGTTGGCCTGCCTGCATCTCTCGAGATGGGAGAGAAGGATGCTATCCCCAGAGGCCTGCGATAAAATACTGAAGACTCTAAGATGCAGGGCTGAAGAGTCCCGGCCAGAGCTGAACAGTCTGTGCCAGTGGCCAGGAGACGGTGATGCCCAAGCTGAAAATAAAGACTGGAGCCAAATTAGCAGCAATCAGTCCCTCCTCATTTGCCTGTTTTATGCAGAATGTTACAAACTAGGGACCCTGGCCCCCTGCTGAATCACTTAGCTAAGCTTCTAGACTTCTAGGTTGACACAATGTGTAAAACATAACAGGATCCCTCAGCCCCAAGAAGCATTTGAATAGCACCCTGTATTGTGTATCTGTTAGGGTCCTGTTTGCTACAGTAAAAGAAACTGTGCTTAAGTTCAGGTGAGCTTAAAAAATAAAGAAATCTTGGATCCCATCACTAGGAAAGTCCACTGCTAGGGGGTGTGTAGTCAGCTTCCTTAACTACACTACCTAAGATAGGGGCCGGGGATGTAGCTCAGTGTTCCAGTGCTTTGCGAGCACACTGGGTTCAATCTGTAGCCTCAAAACAATGAACCCACAAATGAGGAGGTTTGTTTGGCTGACACTTTTGAAGCTCCCAGTCCATGTCCGAGTGGTTCCATTGCTCCGGACATTACATCATGATCCAGGAGGTGGGAGAAGCTACAGGAAGGGGCTGAGGTCCTGCTCTGCACTCCCCCTGGGGGCTGCACCCAGTGACCTAAGAATTTCCCACAAGGCCTTGTCTTTCAGGGGTTCCGTTTCCCAGTGGTGCCACCCTGGGGACCAGGCCCTGGAGGGGGGTTATGCTTTAGATCTAGAGTGTCCCCCAGGAGTCGCATGTGTTCAGAGGTAGAGCCTTTGGAGGGTGACTGCATCATGCTTTGTTATACTCAGGGATTCATCCACTGGTGAGTTCATAGCCAAAGGCTCTGTTAGCAGGCAGGGCCTGGCTGGAAGAGGTGGGTCTGTCTCCTGTCCTCCCCTCCTCCCTTCTCTTCTGCTTCCTGGAGCAGCTGTGCTCTGCAATATGCTTCCACCGTGGAGTTGTCTTGCAGCCAACCAGTGGTGGACAGAACCCCCTGAACCACTAGTCAAATTAAACCTCTCACCCTTGAAGTTGAGTGCAGGGTGCTGTGTCTCGGAAATAAGAAAGGTGACCGATACAAGGGGACACAGCCAAAATCCAAACTGTAGCAGGACCAATCAGGGCTCCAAGTGCGGGTTCTTAGGGTTTCTAACATTCTTTTCTTTTTTTAATGGAAAAAAAGGAAAACAAAATTTCATAACAAAATAATAGGAGAAGAGCAATAGTACATTGAGTACTGTTATCTTTAACTCTGATTTAGATTCATTTTATTTATTTATTTATTTATTTATTTATTTATTTTTTGTCTTTTTGAGACAGGGTCTCACTGTGCAGTTCAGGCTGGCCTTGAGCTCACTTTGTATCCCAGGCTGGTCTCGAATTTGCAACGATCCTCCTGCCTCAGCCTCCGGAGTGCTGGGATCACAGGTGTGAGCCACCACGCCCGCCTGGAATCTCTTCTCTTTTCTTCTTTCATGATTCTAGAGATTGAACCCAAAGCCTCAAGCATTCTATGCAAATGCTTACATCCAAAATTTTAATTAAGCTGAGTGTGGTGGCACATGCCTAGAATCCCAGCACTCAGGAGGCTGAAGTAGGAGGGTTATCATGAGTTTGAGGCCAATCTGGGCTACGTAATGAGCTCAAGGCCAGCTAGAACCGCATAGCAAGAACTTGTCTCAGAAAAACCCCTCCCTCCAATTTTTTTTTAATTTAAATTTTGTGACAGGGTCATGCCAAGTTGCCCAGGCTGGGCTCAAACTTGTGATCCTCCTGCCTTCGCCTCCTGAGCAGCTGGAGTTATGGTGAGTGTAGCAGTGCCTAGCTCTGGCAGCTATTTCATAAGCACCAGGATGTTGTAGCTTGGCATAACTGACACCATCTTGAGCCCTGCATTTAACTAGTGCCCTGCATTTGACCCAGGAAAATGGAAAAATTACTCAGGGTATAAGTCCCATGAGAAAAGCAGAATGAGCTGTGCCCACAGGAGAAAAATTAACCTGCTCAACAAAAGAAGCAGGAGACAGGTGTCAACTGAAAATTAATGTAAGATTCTAGCTAAACTGTTTCCAACAGGATGTCTTTTATGGTTCTCTATTTTAAAAGCTCCAGGAAGCTGGGCATGGTGGCTCACACCTGTAATCCCAGTACTCAGGAAGCTGAGGCAGGAGGATTGTTGTGAGTTCAAGACCAGCCTGGGCTACAAAGTGAGCTCAAGGTCTGTCCGAAATGCATAGAGAGACCCTGTCTCAAAAAGACAAAAAAATAAATAAAACCTCTGCAGCTTTCCAGTTCGGGGCCACTTGTTTGGACTCTGAAATGGAGGGAGGGGTCTGTATATGAGTGGTCCTGAGCTCAGTTAATTACATTTCAAATTTATCAGTTTGGCTGCTTGGGTTCCTATATTGTTGTTCATGAACCTACCTCACAGGATATGTCTCGAGAAACTTCTAAAAAATGTCTCATTGACTCCAACTAGTTTCCAAGCCTTTAGTGAATCGCCCTTGTGTGTAAAGTGCCTTGTGTTAATTTCCTGAGGCCTGGGTTCCTGGATCCAGGAATCCTATCAATGGCAGGGAGGTGTAAATAGCCTTGAGTTAATCAGTCCACCTCCTGGCCCTGGCAGTGAGAACGGATCTTGAAGCTACAGGCTCTGTGAAAGGAAGTGGGAGCTTGAACACCACCTGGGGTTCTGCTAAGGAGGAAGTGGGTGCTGGGTAGGGAATCCCTAAGGAACACTGTGCCCCGTTTCCACGTCTCATCCAATCCTGCCATGTGAACCTGTGCTGGAAATTCCCCATGAGAACCGGGGAGAGGAAGAGAAATTGGACACTTACATTCACCTTGACATTTTATCCCTCAATCCACTGAACTCAAAACCCTTGTTTTACAAATAAAGAAAAGAAGGCTCAAAGAGGAAAACTCAACTTCGCCCTGTGGCAATAATTGTCTGTAAAATCACCTAAATCCTCCCACTTCTTTTTCTGAGATGCATCTGTGATGATTAGTTTACCGTGTCCATTTGGCGAGGCTGTGGACTCCAGCTTGCTGAGCCAGCTCAGCCCACGTGGCTCTGTGAGGGTGTGTTTAGATGAGATTTACTCTGGACTCAGAAGACTTTGAGTAAAGCACATCACCCTCCAAATGGTGAGTGAGTATAGGGAGCCATTGAAGCTGGAGACTGATCACATGCGTGGGGCCAGAACAAGGCCAGCCCAGAAAAAAATAGAGACCGAAACAAGCTACGTAAACAAGTTGTTCCAGCACCCAGAAGGCAAGGGGCCCAGGGCTGCCAGGCAAACAGGTTGGTAGGCAGTGGGGCTGAAATCGACCTGAGCTGCTGCTAGGAGCTTGGAGCATCTGTGGTCCTTAAAGATGAAAGGAAAGACCTGGGGCATGGTGTGTGCCTAAAATCTTGGCACTCTCAGAGGCTGTGGTGGTGGTGGGGCCACAAGGTCAGGGCAGCCTGAACAACTCAGTGACATAGCATAAAACTACTAAATATAGTACTGAGGCATAGCAAAACAGGCTGAGCACTTGGGTATGACCTGTCAGTGGCAGAGACCTGTTCGTCCTGGAGATTCAGGACACACGCACAACTTTGGAGTCTTGTCCCTCAGAATGCCATGTTCAGTTCTTCTGGTGTGAGAGCAAGCAGGTTTCTGATGGGATAGTATCTTAATTACTTTTCTCTCATTACTGAGACAAAATACCCAACATTCAAAGCTGAATGAGAGGTTTATTTAGCTCACAGTTTGTAGAGGTTTCAGTCCATAATCAGCTAACTTCAAGGCAGGGTGGCACATGGCAGGGGAGCAACAGTTCATGGTGGTGGTGGAAGACAGCAAAAGCAAGGAGGAACGAGGAGGGACATGCCTCCTTCTGTCCCTTCCATTGTCTGCAGGCTACCCACCCTCGGGCAGAGGACACCCTGAATTCCAGCATTGGGCCATGGATCAATCACAAATTCTAGATTCAGTCACCTCTGAAAAATCTGGCCCCCATGACTTCATGAGGCACAAACTATAACAGATGGCCTAAATCTGTCATTAGAACAGGGGTACAAAAGATGGCAGTCATTGACCCTCCTGGCTGACATGAGCCTTTTCCTCGGCCTTCTCTGTACTCTGTGGAACATACTTCGTTTCCTACTTTAACTGACCCATGCTCACTTTGTAAAGTACAGCTTTTCTTTTCTATTTTTAGCTTTAATAAATGCAAAATCTCTACATTTTTAATCTGTTTAATTCTTTGAACTGGACAACAAAACCTAAAAGGAACACCTGGACAAACACCCCAGTCCCCCATTAACAGTGTTACTCTGGGTAAGGGTTTGAGACTTCAGAACCCTATGCTCTTAGCTCTTTCCCAGTAAGCCACCCTGCTATAACTCTGTCAGGTTTCCATGGAGCAACCACACCAGATGGTCTCCAGGGTACCCTTGATCTCCTTCACTGCAACTAAACTAAACAACCTGGGTTGAATTCATCAGTGCAGAAAGGAATTGTCTTAGTGTTTTCTTGTTGCCAGAATAAAATGCCCACAAGTTAAAAGAGGAGAGGTTTATTTTGACTCACAGTCTGTAGAAATTTCAGTGCATCGTTTGGCCCCAATGGCGGGCAGCATGGTAGCAAGGTGCAGCAGAGGAGAAAGAGTTGATAGCAAAGCAGGCAGGAAGTAGGGAGAGATCAAGGGAGGAGGAGGGATATAGATATATGCACCCTTCCAGGCCACGCCCACAGGGTTCCTCCTTTTTCCACCAGGCTTCACCTCCCGAAGTCACACCCAGCTATAAACTCATCAGTGGGTTAATCCAATACCACACACACCCATGATCCCCTCACATCCCCAGAGCCCCACCTGTGGGCACATCTAGCAATAAGCCATGACAGGCGTCAGAGCCACAGTTTCTCACTGACAAAGATTCATTTCTTTTTGAAGGACATGTGCTTAGCAATGGTCTGTGAAATGTTTAAATACAGACACACAGCCCATAGCTGCCATCCTGGTTTGTTTCCTTTTGAGTTGGGGATTGAACCCTGGGCCTTCATTCTGAGCTACATCCCCAGCTCTTTTAAAATGATCTTTTTTAATTTGAGTCAGGGTTTTGCTTAAGCTAAGTTGCACAAAGGGGGTTGAACTTGTGGCCCTCCCTCATCCTTTCAGAAAGCTCAGATTACAGACAGGTGTCAACACACTTGGCAGCTGAAAAGTCTTATGAACACTTTTTATTCCAGAGAAAATCACAACAAAACCCCAAAAAAAAAAAAAACCTTCTGATAAAAAAAGATTTTTGTCAGGCGTGGCCATGCACGTCTATAGTCCCAGCACTCAGGCAGCTGAGTTACAGGAGTGCAGGAGGAGCACTGTGAGTTTGAACCAGCCTGAGGATGTAGCTGAGAATGAAGGCCAGCCTGAACTGCATAGCGAGACCCTGTCTCAAAAAGACCAAAAAAAAAATCTAGTACATTTGGGGCTGGTGGTAAAACTCAGCGGCAGAGTCTGGGTTCCATTCCCAGCATGTGGGGTGCAGGGAGGATCTGCTATATTTGATATCGAATGATATCTTCTTAGTGTGTCGTGCTAGGTCAGTGCTAGGGATCTGAAGACATACATTTGTGTATTCCCAGGATATTTATAATTCTTACTTTATTGCTGAGGACACTGAGGCCCAGAGTTTAAGTCATTTACCTAAACTCAAACAGCTAGTGAGTAACTACTGACTGCACGGCTCCAAAGCGTCTGTGATTTTGATTGGGATACTCTACTTGTTTGCACAGTGGGATACATCTGGGTATATTAAAATGCAGGCCAATGTTTCCAAAACTGTTACACAGATTCAATGCAATCCCAATCACAATTCCAATAGCATATCTTACAGAATTAAAGAAAACAATTCTAAAATTCATCTGGAACCAGAAGAGACCAAGAATAGCAAAAGTAATCCTGGGCAACAAAGATAAGAAAGGGGCCATCATAATCCCTGACTTGAAATTATACTATAAAGCTATAGTGGCAAAAACAGCATGGCACTAAAAAAATAATAAAAAAAAAGAGGCCCAAAGATCCATGGAACAGAATAGATAATGCAGAAACAACTCCAGACACACTAAGCCATCTTATCTTTAACAAAGGAGCCAAACATTTTCACTAGAAGAGAGACAGTCTCTTTAATAAATAGTGCTGGAAAAACTGGCTCTACACATGCTGAAGATTAAAATTGGACTCATATCTTTCACCATGCACTGAGCTAAAATTAGAATGGATCAAATATTAAAACAGAAATATTAAACCTGCTAGAAAATAGAGTAGGGAAAACTCTTGAAGAGATCGGTATGGGCAAAGACTTTATGAACAAAACCTCTATTGCACAGGAACCATCACAGAGACTCAACAACTAGGATCATACCCTACTGAAAAGCTTTTGCACAGCACAAGAAACCACCAACAGAGTGAAGAGGCAATCTATAATTTGGGAGAAAATGATTGCCAGCTGTTCCTCATAAAAAAGATTACTGTCACAAACATATAAAGAACTAAAAAAAAAAAAATCAGTCCTCCTAGATTTAAAGACCCAATCCAAAAATGGGCATCTGGGATGAATACATACGTCTCAGATGAAGAAATACAAACAGCAAATAACTATGTGAAAAAATTTTAACATCACTGGTCATTCGAGAGATGCAAATTAAAACAACACTGAGATTTCACCTCACTCCGTAAAAAATGGTAATTATCAAGAAATCAAGCCAGGCATGGTGGCTCACACCTGTAATCCCAGCACTCAGGAGGCTGAGGCAGGAGAATCGTTTCGAGTTCAAGACCACAGGAGGCTGAGGCAGGAGAATCATTTCGAGTTCGAGACCAGCCTGGGCTACAAAGTGAGCTCCAGGCCAGCCTGAACTGCATATCGAGACCCTGAATCAAAAAGACCAAAAAAAAAAAAGATAATTGTGGGACCAACAGATATGAATTATGAAGGCAACTATGACCAGGCTCAAAAAAATTCTTATTTTTACTCTTTGTTGTCCCTTTGTCTAATTAGGTGGTATTATTTTTAATAATGCTGTCAGGCATGGTGCCACATGCCTGTAATCTCAGCACTGGGGAGGCTGAGGCAGGAGGATTGCCACAAGTTCAAGGTCATCCTAGGATACATAGATAGATCCTGTCCTAAAAAAATGATTCTCTACATATAATCCAAAGACTAGGTTCGTCCCAATGGAGGTAATCAACATTTGCGTGTCTGTATTTTATAAGGCAATAATGCCTTATAAATTTCTAGGAATCAGTTTTGAATATGTAACTAATTGAATGACTTGGGTAAGCCAAATAAAAACATTAGGCTTCACTATCATCTTTCTAAAAACAAGGATTTAGGTAAAACATTCTGCAAATTTCAAGTCTAAGGTTTTTGCTTTGAAGGATTTACAGATCATGCAATCCCAAGTATGTCCAGCAGAGGGCAGAAGCCCCCAAAAGTTTTGAGGACAACTTTCATCTCTGTTAGTGGAGTTCTTTGGTAGTGGCTATTTTCTGCGTTACTTGATTTTAAAAACTGGACCAAGCATAAAAGCAGATATTTTTCTTGAAACATTAAGACAGAGGTGCATTGTGTGCTTTTAGCCTCTGTCAAATATAAACCATTTCTTTACCATATGATTGATGCCTAATAAGCAAAGGTAAATTGCCTGGCAGAAGGTAATTCTGAAAGGTGGTTTTATTTATTTTTGTCATCGTTTTATTTTCTGCCATATTAGGGATTGAACCCAGGGCCTTTAAACTGATCTACATGCTCAGCCTGTTTTTTTTTTATGGGTATTGGGGATTGAACTCACGACCATGTATTTGTAAGGCAGGCGCTTATGCCACTGAGCTAAATCCCCAGCCCCCTTGTTTGTTTGCTTTTGAGACAGGGTGTGGCTAACAGTATTAAATTGTCCATATTGGGCTCATACTTGTGATCCTCCTGCCTCAGCTTCTCAGAGTGATGGGATTACAGGTGTATGCTGCCATGCTCAGCTGAGACACGGTTTTATATGCTGTGTAAATGTGGACAAATAGCCTTGCTTTGCAAATTCTGTTTCATCAAAACTTTTTCCTTAAGAAAGAGAAGGAGAGAGAGAGAAAGGCCAGGCATGGTGGTACGTGCCTGTAATTCAAAGGCTGAGGTAGGAGGATTGCCATGAGTTCAAGGTCAGCCTGAGCTACATAGTGAGTTCAAAACCAGCCTGGACAACATATCAAGACCCTGTCTCCAAAAAACAAAACAAAAAAACCCCAAAACCCTTTCTTTATTACAAAGAATTCCTGAACTTTACCTAATGACCCAGTATTTTGAAAAATATTTGTCTCAATATGTTTCCTATCACAGTGGTGTTTGAGCAGTATTCTCTCCCTTTTCTTTCTCCTTCCTTCCTTCTTTCCTTCTTTCAGGCTGGCCTTGAATTCACTATGTAGCCCAGGCTGGTCCCAAATTCACGGTGATCTTCCTGCTCAACCTCCAGAGTGCTGGGATTATGGGCGCACACCACCATACTTGGCTCCCTCTTTTAATTTCATCAGAAAATCTATTTGGGAAATATATCACTGCAAACACAGAGACCTCTGAGAAGTATTTAATTATGGTAAACATGTTTTAAGGCAAAAATTGGAGGACTGGTTTAAGTGAAGATGGAGTTCCAAGAAGTAGGAATTGGAGTTGGGCATGGTGGTGCACGCCTGAGATCCCAGCACTTGGGAAGCTGAGGCAGGAGGATCACGGTGAGTTTGAGGCCAGCCTGAAATGCATAGCAAGACCCCATCTTAGAAAGAAAGGAAGAAAGAAAGAAAGAAAGAAAGAAAGAGAAAGAAAGAAAGAAAGATGGGAATTGGTGGAAGGGTCTGCAGCCAGGCCCATCTCCCTCTTCCCCATTGCTATTTGAAGAAAAAGTAGCACACTATAGACAGAATCTGCTGGCTACAGGTTTGAACTCGTGGGGAGACCTGCTCTGAACCTCAGTAGAATTTCTTCACCTCTCTTGAGATAAATGCTTCCAGTCTTTATAAGATGAAGGCAGGGAAAGGATCTTCTAAAACTGGCCTGATGGTTAAGTGAGTAATATGTGTATAGAAGGAGTTTAGCAAGCTGGGTGTGGTGGTGAACACCTGTAAAGCAGAGCTCTGGGCGGCTGAGGTGGGAGGATCCAAGTGAGAGTCCAGCATGGCCAACTTAGTGTAACTCTAAAAGCAAAAGCTTAGCGGTGCGCCAGTCATTTAAACAGTAAGTGGCAGCACTCAGGAAGCTGCCACAGGAAGTTAGGTGGCACCCTGGCATTTAAGGTCAGTGAATGTTGATCGCTACTCAGGCCTGACCGGCGCCATCAGCCTGGGCTGGCAGAGGCGGCTGGATGCCCAGCACCCATCCCACCAGCCAGTCCCTATCTGGCCACCAGCCATCAGGAACAGTCAGACTCTGTCCTCTCTGAGAGCAGACACGGCCCATGGCCTTTTCCTTCTCTCCAGTCTCACACAGAGCTGAGACTGTGCGGGTTGCCCGCCCCTGCCTGGCTGTCAACTGTTCCTCTGTGTTTCACCTTGGACCCGTGAGTCTTTTCTTTCTTTAATACAGCGCTCCATTCACCAGCCTTGTTGCTGCTTTTTCCCTGCTGTGATAAGCTGCTCTGGGAGCCTGTGCCCATCTCTCAAACCATCCTAGGCCCACGGCCCAGCCTGCAGGATGCACAGGGTTATGAGGACAGCCAGGAACCCGGGCCAAGAGGGATGCCTGCCTGGGTCCTGTGAAGGGCAGCTAGCTGCGAGCTGAGAAGGGGTGCCGTGGCCACACAGTGAGGGGCAGCAGGGGGAGCCCTCCACCGTGGTCAGGGACAGCGCAAAGATGGGACCCCCTTTAGCCTGCTCGCAGTCCGGGGACCATCCCTGAGCCCCTGGCCAGGCCCGAGGACCTCCCGTTCACATTCAAAACCTAAGATTAAAAATGGGAGGTCAAAAATAAATAGATAAAATTTTTTTTAAAGGTTGGGATGTCGGGCTGGGGGCATAGCTCAGTGGTAAAGCGCTTGCCTAGCATGTGTGAGGCCCTCTGTCAGGTGCTGCAAAAAAGAAAAAAAGATGTTTAGCTCCTCGTGTTTATTTACTGGTGCTCAGAGAAAGTGGAAGGAAACTGATTCAAAGAGAAACTTCCTGCTTCTGTCGGAAGATCCTTATTCTGGCTGAGGAAGGCCTCCCTGTGACCAGCGAGCTCTTTACTCCTCCAGGCCTTGCTCTGGGGACCCGGAAGGGAGCTGGCTCTGGCATAAGGTCTGAAAATCCCACTTCCCCAGCGGGGAGCTTAGTGGGTGGGGCGTGTCATTTGATTGCCAAGTGTTCATGGCCACGTACTCCAAACAGCACAAGGGCTATGGGTGTAATTTAGAATGAGGACGACAAATCTAGCATCTATCTTGTTGGAAAACCTCTTTGGGAAAGTGATAATACTAAGTACAGATCATGTACACATTGTGTTAATGATGATGGCAACAATGGCTGGCATTTATTTAGAAGAAGTATGTAGAACAACATCTCCCATTTTATAGACAAGAAAACTGAGGCCTAGGGAGACTAAACCTAGCATAGATTCCCTGCCATGGCTAACTGGAGAGCAGTGCTCCTCCTGGGTCGTCTCTTTCACAATGAATCTCCGGCTTTGCCCAGCTATGCCAGCCACTCTGGCAGCCTTGACTGTTAGGCCTCATGATCCTTGCATGTGCTGCTCTCTCTAGCTGGGATTCAGTTTCCCCCACCGTGCCCTCGGGCCTCTGCCTGCCCTGCGGCCTGTCACGTGGGAACAGAGGCACCTCCTTCTCCCTGCCTTCTGGTTCCTGCTTAGCCCTTCCCTGTTTGGTTGTTCCTGATCTGTCTGTCTCTCTCTCCCATTAGAATGGAAGTTTCCCACGGTTGGGAGCTTTATATCCTTACCGTGTCTGGAACATCTAGAGGCGTGTGCTCCCTGGCTTGGTTCCTCGAGGGGGGAAATGAGGGTCTGGGTGCTGGGAATTCAGGAAAACCACTGCAAACACTCCTGACTCTTATGTGGCTCTAATTATACAATGGTAATGATCTCGCCTGCCACCTGCCCATCCCAGTCCACTTTTATCACAAGATGACCCGGCCTCTCCATCTTCCCCCGGGAGGATTGTGGGTGGAGGAGGAGGTCTGAACACTCATTTGCTTTATCCCTGAAAATCGCCCCATTTCTTCCTTCTGGATCGGTTGCTGTGGATCAAACAGGCTTTCTTGGGGTTGATCAACTCCGGTGACTGAGCTTTCCAAGACCAGCACTTTGCCTATCACCTCTTCCCACACCACACACTGCCTGCTTCTGGGTTAGGGTCCTCCGCTGGCCTTCTCACAGCATCTTTATCTTTGTTCACTTAACCCAAGAACACTGAGGGCCTGGATTGCACCTCTCTGCTCTGAGCGCCAGCACAGCCGTGGTAGGATGGGCTCCGGGTGTAGCTCGGTGGTAGAGTGTGGGCTTAGTCTCTGAGAAGCCTTGAGTTCAGCCCTAAGCACCTAAATAAGCAGGCGAGACGAATGGGAGTTGACGGGGAGGGGGCAGACACAACTGAGCTGCCGTGGGGCTCATCTGTGGGGTGTTATGCAATTCTGTGTACCTCTCTAGCTGCAAACACCAGTGTCAGCTGGAACCCCAGAGGTCACCCCCCCCCTCAAGACAAATGATGCTTTACCCTGTAAAACCCAGCTGGTGGCTATCAGTCAGTCCCTATGCAGCCCAGAGAGCAAACATACCAGCGCTGTTTTCTTTCCTTCCTCCTTCCTCAAGTACTGAGGCTTCCGGCCTGCACCCCGGGGTTAACTCCAGAGCAAGGAGCCAGGAAGTGGTGGTTTCTGGGGGAAGAAAAGCAAGGTGGGGGTCGGAAGAGGGGCTGAAGCACAGGTGAACACCATCTATGACCTTCCGTCACCCATCTTTCTTCCCAGCAAGGACAGGGGTCCCCATCAGGGTGGCTTCAGGACTGGCCAAAAGGCCAAGGTGGTAGAGCTTCAACCAGGGAGAACTTGGATGCGTTTCTCTTGCTGGTTTTCTGGTTTGTGTTTGCACCTCACCGGTCAGACTGGTCCACCTTCATTTCCGGCCTCCCCAAAAGAACGGGTTAGCAGCGGTCCAGGGTCCACCCCCTGGGGCATCTCCCTCACTGGCCGGGCTTATTCTGATTGTGTGGTCTGGTGGATACCTGTCTGAGGCTATGGCTAGATCCTTCATTTTGAGACGCTTAGCTAGAGCCAGGTCTCAGAGACCAGCCAGAGAAAGGCATCCCCTGCTGTTCCAGCCAGGCAGGTCTGAGACCCGGGTCTCACTTCTGTGTCCAACTGTCTTAAAGTGGCTGATAGAAACCATACATTAGCACCTGGTCCCTTCCACCTGTCAAGCCTTGTGGCCTGTGCATGTGTCCCATACTTCCTGGGGCTGGCTCTGCCCTGAAGGCCACCTTTGCCACCCATTTGTGCTGGGGAGCTCTGAGCCTGGGGCGTCACCCGAAGAAGCCTTGCCAATCACCTCCACTCCCACTTACAGAGTGGGGTTTGCCTGTCTGCACCCAGAGTTCTGTTCACATCTCTGCTTAGAGTCTGGGCCAGGAGCTTCAGGTGGGGTGCCCTGGGCCCCTTCCAAGCCCCTCTCCTGTGCTCTCAAACTGCTTTCTCAGCCCCCTTGCAGCTGCAGTTGCTACGGGAGGCTGTTTGGGCTGCTTGGGTCCGTGCTAAACAAGCAGAACGCACTGGGGATTTCTGGAAAGACTTGGCTTCTTTGGCCCTGGGGCTGCTGCTTTTCTTCTTCCCAGCTGGAACTGTCATCTAGAAGCTCAGAGGGAGAGATAAAGGGAGTCAGAGCCACAGACAGGGGTCTGCTGGGCTGGATGGGAGGAGGCAGGAAAAGCCCAGCCCTTGTTTAATGGTAAATTCATTGTAACAAATATAGCTAATGTGGGGGTGCATGGAGGGAGAGACCCTGAATCTGGGCTCAACTCTCTGATGCATTCCGTTGGCTGCCTGATAGCCAAAGCACAAAAACAAACAAACAAACAAACAAACAAACAAACGATAAAATTGGAAACCTTAGTTTATTCACAATTCCACCAAAAAAAAGGAAGCTAATTCCCCAGAACCTCAAATGCACGGAAATACTTTAATTTATAGGAGGGGTAAAAAAAAAAATCCAGGAAATGTGCTGATATGTAGATTCAGCCAGGCTTTAACCCACCCAGTGAGCCCAGAAAAAATGTTGAAAGTCTGGTTCTCTTTAAACTTCCCTGGTGCTCAGGCTGGGAGTGGCAGCTGTCTCTCAGCATGAGGAAATGAGACCAATAGCTGAGTTTTAAAACTCCTGATCTTGCCAGGCATAGTGGTCCCTGCCTGCAATCCCAACGCTTGGGAGGCTGAGACAGGAGCATTGCCTCAACTTTGAGGCCAGCCTGGGCTACATAGTGAATTCAGGGCCAGCGTGAACTATATATAATGAGCCCTGTCTCAAAACAACAACAACAACAATAACAACCAAAAAAAAAAAATCCTAATTTTTTTTAGTACTGTCCTGGGGATTGAACTCAGAGGCCTTTACACTGAATTATATCCCCCATTAAAAAAAATTTTTTTTTTTTGAGACTAGATCTTACTAAGTTACCAGGTTACCCAGGCTAGGCTTGAACTTGCTAAAAATTCTAATTTTTATTTTATTTTTTTTTATCGGTACCGGGGATCGAACTCATGATTGCATGCTTGCAAGGCAGGCACTTATGCCGATGAACTAAATCCCCAGCCCCCCTAATTTTTAAAGATTCATTTAAAGTTCTTCATTTCATTAAGGTGTCAGTTAAGTCTAATTCTTCCTGGTGATCTGTTTTCAGAGAAATTACTAATACTAACTGTGGTTAGTCATCTTTATTGCTGACAGAAAATACCTGAGAAAACCAACTTAAAAGAAGAAAGGCTGGGCCAGGCACAGAGCTCAGTGGCATAAGGGCTGCCTAGCAAACGCAAGGTGGGGAGTTTGATTCCCAGTAGCCTCCACCTCAAAAATTGGCCAAGGATATGGCTCAGTGGCACAGTGCCTGCCTGGCAAGCACAAGGTTGTGAGTTTGATTCCTGGTACCAAAAAAAAAAAAAAAAAAATCAAGAAGAAAGGTTTATTTGGCTCCTGGCTTCAGAGGTCTCAGTCCATGGTGGGCTCCCGTTATTGCCTATAGGCTTGTGGCGAGGAAGAGGACCCTGGCAGGAGGGCACAGCCCAGCAAAGTTCTTCTCACTGCGGTAGCTGGAAGCAGAGAGACTCTCAGGGAGGACAAGACATAACCCCCGAGGCACCGCATTATCCACTTCCTTCTGCCGGTTCGCCTCCTAGGTCTCCATTACCTCCCAACAAATGCCTTCAAGTGAAGTCATCAGTGGATTCACATCAGCTGGGAACCAAGCCAGACTTAGACTTGTGACTTGCCTGTATGACACTCTTTATTTTCCCCCTGAGACAAAGTTTTACTCTGTAGTCTTGGCTAACCTCCAACTTGCAATTCTCCTGCCTCAGCCTCTGAAGTGCAAGTGCTGGGATTACAGGCACACCCTGCTTGCCCTTTGCTTTTTGTGTGTGAAGGGGAATTGCTTGGGCTACACACACACACACACACACACACACACACACGCACGTGTTTAGATAGAATTAATGTGTATAGTTAATATATATAATGGAGATTTTTGTAACATAGTTAATGCATATAAGTAACAAAACATTTTTTTGTCTTTCATATTTTTTATTATGACATTTTTAAAAGGGGAAAGGGAAGGCAGGTCATAGGTTGGATGTGCCTGGCCAGCACATGGCCTTCGGGAGACATTCTAGATGCAGATTGTAACACAAATCCTTTTGTTTTCAGGAGTGTTCTGGGTTTAGGGGTTAGTTATCTCTGTGGTTTTTGTTTGTTTTGTGTTAGACTTGCCAGTGAAACTTTGTAGGTATTAATGCATCTTCCCTGCATCCCTCCAATGCCATTAAGGGTGACACAGTCACTGTGCTGCGGCTGGGGCCTGGTAAAACCGTGTTCTACTCGTGGCTCAAGAAATGTTGACCACTGCTGATTCTGATGAAATGAAGACCAAAGTAGGCAGCTCCCGTGCCCTCCGGGTTTAGCACAGCCTGGGCACCCGGGCGTCTTTGGAGGTGCTGCTGTGGACCCTGTGCTCTCTCCCTTCCCACCAGTCACTTGGCTTCAACCTGCAGAAATGCAAATGTTTTCTTCTTTGTTTCCGCCTGACTCTCTCTGCTCCGAATGATCCCATTAACTCTTACCTGGGCCGTGACCTCTCAGAGCAGGCCCATTTGCAGCACCACATTTAAGGAATTTTTCCAACAGTGTTAGAAATTCTGAGCTCTAAGTTTCCCTAGATACCTTCTGCTTACTCCAAGGTATTTTAGGGTGAGAAAAAGGGTTCTCTTGTGTTAAGTGTCTGCAGAAGCCCAAGTTCTCTCCAGAAGTACTCGGATGCGTAATTGAGCTGGATTCCTAGATTTTCCCTGCTGGCCGAATCGCGGGGGTGACATCATCCCTTTCCCTGGCTGACGTCAGCCTGCCTCTGAGGCAGCGGCTCTGATCACTTTTAGAGTCCTTCTGGCTAGAGAAAGGCTGACCTCCGTCCTGGGTGCCCACACCTCTGGGGAGGTGCACTGAGTCACAGCTAGTCGGGAGCTCACCACTCTAGAGCCTGAACTGTGCTCCGCACTGTGGCTGGGATCAAAGCCAAGGCTCAAGTTCAAAACCAAGATTGATTTAGATGTGTTTCCTGCACCAGTCCAAATGGACAGCTCAACAGGCCTCCTGGCTTGAACTCTGGTTACCCCCCACGTCAATACAAGAAAAACAAAACCCTGAAGCGATGCACGGAGACTCGGCTGGGAGAACAGGAAAGATGTCTAAATGATGGCACCTTGTGTGTCCCCACCTGGTGCTCTCGAGAGATCAAGAGATTGAGAGAGGGAGCTGACCTGCCTCAGGGCACCCCACCGATTTTGATGAGATGAGGAGCAAAGTGGTTCCCACCCCAGGCTGAGCTCACTCTGCTCAGCACTGGAGAGGAGGGAGGCTGCACCAGCACAGCCTGGGGACCTGAGTGTCCTTCCTGCCATGCGTGCTGTGAACCCTGTGTGTCCTCCTCCTTCCAGTTAGACCTGTTAAACGCTAAGCTGGGGCTCGGTGACCACACACCTGTCATAGTTCTTGGCTACAAACCGTGGACACAGACTAATCGTGAAGCAGAAAGTGTAACAAAAGGCAAGTGGGCTGCTCGCAGAGCCTCACCAGGCCAGAGAACTAGGTTTGAAGTGACGCAGTTGGGGACAGTGCCCCCCATCTATGGAACATATCTGCAGGGAAACTGAATGTGCCCAAGCCAGCTACCTGCCTCTGCTCTGCCAGGAACTGAGATTTGCTGCACTTTGTGCCGGCAGCAGGGGGCATTCCTGCGATGGCCCCTTGGACTGCCCAGCTGGGGTCATGGGCCTGCTCTAGTTGCAGTGGGGAGACTGGGAAAGGAGAGAATGAAAGTTTTTTGGTTTCTGTAGAAGGTGGGGGCCTCCTCCCAATAAAACCATAAAGTGGGAGTCCCCCAAGCATGCAGAAAAGGTTCAAATGCTGGGTGGCCCCAAACAGGAAGATAAATGCCCTCCACTGACTGGCACTGAGCAGTGCCCTCCACTGACTGGCACTGAGCAAAAAAGACATTGGATCTTAAAACTGGGTAGGGAGAGGAGACCCTTAGCAGGACAGGAGCTGGGAGGGCCAAGCCAATAGTGCAGTGGACTTGGTGGTGCCGAAGTGTGGTGTGCAAGGCAGCCCGCCACTGTCCCCACGCCGACAGGACGAGAGTTGCCAAACAAAAAGTCACATGCTTGGGGAAATTGCAACACAGGAAGGGAAATTGAGTTTAAAAATGTTTAGGGAAGAAGGAAGGGTTTTTCTCTCCCACCCCTGGTTAAGACTGCATGGAGAAGAAAAGAGAATCTGGGGAGAGGAGAGGAGGAAAAGGAGCTAGGCTATATTAATCATCCACTCCCCCGCCTGGCCGGCCCTGGACGGCTGCTGATGGGATCACTTCAGTGCCAAGAAAGAGAAATAAGACAGGAGATTTGTTAGCAGCACCCCCCGCCCCCCAGGCCCCTCTCCCTTCCCCAGCCTCTCTGGGAAGGTGGAGGGAAGGGAGCCTGGAAGGAGAGCTCCAGTGTAGCTCTGCCTGCCTTCTGTTTCCCTTTGGGTGTGACCACCACCAACCAGCCAGCTTCAGCCACACTAAAGGAAAGCCAGTGCCCCGGGGGTCCTGAGCTTTTGGGGCTGCCTTGGACCAGGCAGGTTCATTTTTGTTTGTTTGTTTTTATATTTGCGTTTTTGAATCTGGGTCTCACTATGTAGCCCAGACTGACCCGGAATTCATGACAACCCTCCTGCCTCAGCCTCCTGAGTGCTGGGGTTACAGGTGTGCACCACCACGCCCAGCTGCTTTATTTCTGTATGTCTCAATGGTTCAGAATGTTGATGGAGGGAAAGGGGTGCCTGTACCGACTCAGGGACTGTGCACAAGTTACTTTCTCTAGAGCTTTTCATCACTAACACAGGAATGGCAGGGGTCCTTCCTGTCCTTCCTCGTGCTCCACAGGGAGAGTGGGAGAGAGGAATCAGCCAGCACGGAAAGCAGCAGGCCAAGGGGGAGCCCTGCCCGGGACAGGCTGAGCAGGGCGTGGTCTCCCAGAGCTCCCAGAGCCCAGAGCTGCAGGAAGTGTGTCTCTGCCTCTGTGCTGGAACCAGGTCACTTCCCAGGCTGGAAGTGGGAGGTTTCGCCTGGGAAGGGCCCAGAGGTCCTGTCCATGGAGGCTTTTTTTTTAACTTTTTATTTTATTGATAAATTTTAGATATACATAGTGATATCATCCATCATAGGGAGTTTGCACCTGTACTTGATACATCTTACTTCTTTTTAGCCAGTCCCCTCCCCTCCCTTCAACCTCTCTTCCTTCTTTGTTTACAAAAGCTTTGTTTCCATTTTTCCCTTTTATTCTTTTTTTCCAGTCCCTTCTTTCCTTTGTCTCTCCCTCTCCCTGTCCCCCTTCTTGTTTGAACACTTTCTTCCCATTTCTCATTACCCATTATGCATTTTGGTCCTTATTTACACTGCTGGTTTCTCACACCAGAGAAGCCATAGGATATTTGAATATGTGTGTCCAATTTGTTCCTCTTAAGAGTACGGTCTCAAGATGCATCCAGCTACCTTGAAATGTCTCAAGCTTATCCTTCTTTATGGCAAAGTAGTTTTCCATTGCATAACAAAACCACATCTTCTTCATCCATTTATTGGTTGATGGTCATTTGGGCCGCTTCCAAGATTTAGCTATTACGAATTGTTCTTCTATAAACATGGGTATGCAAATATCACTATGGTATGATGCTTTCAATTCTTTTGGAAAGATACCAAGAAAGGGAATGAGACCTCTAGTTTTAGATTTTTGAGGAATTTCAACACTGATTTCCACAGTGGTTGTAAACCAATCTACACTCCTAACAACAATAGAGAAGGGTTCCTTTTTCCTTATAAGCCTCCACCAGCATTTGTTATTGATTGATTTCTTGATAACAGCCATTCTTTCCAGGCTGAGATGGAATCTCAGTGTTGTTTTAATTTGCATCTCTCAAATGACCAGTGATGTGGTCACATAGTTGTCTACCATTTCTGCTTCTTCTTCTGAGAAGTGTCTATTCATTTCAGATGCCTATTTTTGGATTGGGTCTTTAAATTTGGAGTTTTTTTTTTTTTTACATATTCTTAACATATTCTAGATATTAATCTTGTCTGAGGAAGAGCTGGCAAAAAATATTTTCCCAGTGTGTGGGTTTTCTCTTCACTCTGTTGGTGATTTCTATTGCTGTGCAAAAGCTGTTCAATAAAATGAGATCCCAGTTGTTGATTCTTTGTGGTTGGTCCTGTGTGACCAGGGTTTTGTTCATAAAGTGTTTGTATATACCAGTGTCTCCAAGAGTTCTACCTATTCTATCTTCCAGCAGATTAAGTGTTTTTGTTTTAATATTTAGATCTTTGATGCATGCTGAAAGATAAGGGTCTGGTTCTAATCTTCAGCATGTGGAAAGCCAGCACCATTTATTAAAGAGGCCATCTTTCTTCCAGTAAAGGTGTTTGGCTGCTTTGTCAAGGAAAAGGTGGCTGAGTGTGTTTGGAGCTGTTTCTGCATCTTCTGCTCTGCTCCACTGATCTGCACAGGGCTATGTTTTTTTGCTGGTCCTGGAGCCTTGGGAAGGGGCTCTCTGGCTGCTTCTCACGCCCCGATGCTGTCACCTGTGAAGCAGCCACCTGGTCACTGCGCTATTGACCTAATTTGGCAAGGACAGTGCAGAATTGTCAGGCCCGGGGCCTGGTGCATCCTCCGAATGTCACTGCAAGGAAGATGGGACTGTGTGGGCCGGGTGGGTTCCAGTCAGCAGGAAGATAAATGGAATAAAGCAAATAGGAAAGAGCGCCCTGTCCTGGAAACAGGAAGGCTTCTGGCTGTGGCCACTGCGGGGGAGAGGACTTATTTATTTTATGGACAGCATCATTGGTATGTAATTTCTACACCATACAATTCACCATTTAAAGTGGATAATACAGGGGCTGGGGTGTGGTTCAGTGCTAAAATATGGCTGGCATGGGCGAGGCCCTTGGTTAAATTCCTAAAACCACCACCAAAACAAAAAAAAAAAAAAAAAGAGAGAGAGAGAAGAAAAAGTGGCTTGTTTTATGGCTTTTATTATGTTCACAGCCTGTGTGCCATCATTGCAAACAAGTTTTGGACATTTTTGTCACCTGGGAAGAAAACGCCATGCTGCCTAGCAGTCACCCCCCAGCCCCCCAAACCCCCGATCCTGTCTCCACCTCTTCAGCTCGAGGCACTGCAGTGTGTGCTCCGTCTCTATGAATCTGCCTGTTCTGTGCCTTTCATAGGAACAGAATCACACCCTACGTGGCCTTTTGAGTTACTTCCCTTAGCGCTGTGCTATCTATATGTAGGAGCATATTGCTAGGTCGCGTGGTAACTCTATCTTTAGACCTTTTTCCTTTTCCTCCAGTACTGAGGACTGAATCCAGGAATGCTCTACCACTAAGCTACCTCCACCCCAGCCCTTTTGGTTCTGAGACAGGGTCTTGCTAAATTGCCCAAACTGGCCTTAATCTCGTGATCTGATTCTCCGGCCTCAGCCTCATCGGTAACTAGGATTACGGGTGTGTACTGCTATTCCTGGTTTACAGTTGGCGGGAACCGCAAGGCTAGTTTCCAAAGTGACTGCAGCTCCCATTCCCATGGTAATGTATGAGACTCTGATTTGATTTGATTTGATTTGATTTGATTTGATTTGATACTGGGTCTCGCTATTAGGTCAGGCTGGCCTTGAACTCATTATGTAGCCCGGGCTGACCTCAAACTTGCAGCTATTCTCCTGCCTCAGCCTCCGGAGTGCTGGGATTGCAGGGCTGCACCACCACACCCCTAAGGTTCTGATTTCTTACTTGTTATTTTCTGTCTTCATGATCATAGGCATCTTGTCATGTATGAGGTGGTTCTGATTTGCATTTCTTTGATGACTAGAGAAGTCGAGGAATCTCTCAAGTGCTTATTGGCCATTTGTATATCCTCTTAGAGACATGTCTGTTCAAGTCCTTTGCTCATTTTTAATCTAGTACTTTTTTTTTTAAATTAGGGCTCTTTATATATTCTAGAGAAAACCTCACTTTAATCTTCTCAAAATTACAGTTTTCTTACCAGGCATGGTGGCACATGCCTGTAATCACACTCAGGAGGCTGAGGCAGGAGGATCACCATGAGTTCAAGGCCAGCCTGGGCTACATAGTGACTTCAAGGCTGGCCTGTACTACATAGCAAGATTTTGTCTCAGAAAACAAATTACAGCTTCCTCAGTCAAAATACTCACGTCAGAGTATTTTGACGTGTCTGAACCCAAAGAACACAGAGGTGAGTTTACTGGGAAGCAGGTTGATAAAACATCATAGGAGGCTGAGACCTCAAGAATCTAGGAGACCCATCAGCAGCTACAGAAAAATCTCTTTCTTCTCTGCACACACATATCCTAGGCTTATTTCTACACGTCTCCTGGCCAGAGGAAATATAAGTATCCTACCTCCTCAAGTCCGAGCCTAGAGTAGAAACTAAGGCATGTCCATGGCACGGGGGATGCCATGGTCCCAAAAGGGCTTTTACTATTTCATTTCATCTCACTTAATTTTTTATTTTTTTCTTCTCATTTTATTTTAATAAATAAATTGAATGAGGTCTTCCTCTATGACACCTATAGAAAATTTACAGGCAAAAAAGTCAGAGAGGGAAAAACAGAGCCACAAACCAATGACTGCCAATTGCAGGAAAGCAGGGCTGAGGCCGAGGCATGCCGGAGGGCCGGGGAGGTCACGCGGCTGAGAGTCCAGTGTGAGAAGGGCTATTGGGAATCCAGGTCCCCCCATAGGGAAGATGCTGTTAGAGCTGGTCTGGTTTTTGTTTGGTTTGGTTGTTTTGTTTTGTTTTTGTGTGTTTTGTTTTATTTTGTTTTGCTTTGGATTTTTTTTCTCTTTTGCCTTCACACCGAGTTTTAGCTCCAGCCCCTTTGACTCATTTCTTGGAGACAGGACCTCACTAAGTCACTAATTTGTGCAAGTGGGGCTTGAACACGGATTCCTCCTGTCTCAGTCTCCCAGAGTACGATGACAGGCATGTGTCACTGTGCTCATCTTAAATTGGTCTTGAAGGATGAGTGTGAGCCTGCTGTGCGGACACAGAGGGTAGCGGGTGTCATGCAGAGCATGGCAAGGTTCTATTGCACCTTTGTAATAAGTGGGTTTGAATGAATCAAGATGTTTGTGCGGGGCATTCTGATTCTGGCCAATTTTGGGTATCGGGAATCGAACTCACGACCTCGTACTTGGCAGGGCAGGCGCTTACGCTGCTAAGTTAAACCCCCCACCCATCTTGCACCCCTTCTTCCACTGTGCTGTATCCCTCATCCTTGTGTGTACTTGGGTTCCCAGTAGAAGTGTGCAGCTTCAGACAGTGCTGGAGCAGAAAGTTGAACCCACAGCAGAAGGCTACAGAGACTTTAACGGTTCTCATTGCTTAGCTCTCTGCTGGGTGGAGCCAGCCCGTGTACCTGTGCATAGTCTGCCTCCTTTCGGTCAGCAGGACCTGAGCCGGTCCCTGGGAAGAGGGGAGGGAAAGCACCTAAAAGGAGGATTGGAGAAAGCTTCAGAAGGAGGAGTCCCAGAAGACAGCCAGCTCTGTGTATTCTACACCTCTGCCTGCTCTTCCCCCTCACCTAATGTCCACAGACTTGTAATGAGTAACTAAACAAATGACGTCAAAAGCTGAAGCCCTGGTGTAAAACAGGTTCTCTTCTTCAATTGCTAAGTGCCAAAACCCACCCCATTGCCCCTGGACCCTGTCTTCTGGAGTGGGAGGGACGCCAGCCAGCAGTGGTTTGCCTAGAAGCTGCAGGCACACTCCCAGAGGACCGTGCAATTAGTCCCTGCTGCCCTTTCTGGATTTGACCTGTGCCCTGATGTGTGGGTGCATGGCCCGTCTGTCCCATGGAGCTTCCCTTTGCAACCCGCCAAAGGCCCTGCTCCAAGTGGTTTGAGCGATGGTGAAAGCTGTCATCACATATAACAGGTCTCCAGAGGTCTTTGATTTACCAGCAAAATTGAGCCACCAAGGGCTCAAGTTCTGCCCCTCTCAGCTTCAGTGTAGGTGAAAACTGGTAAATAACAAACAAGCTTCTTGGCATTTTGGGGGAGTAATTAGTAGGTGGTAGGGAGAGCGTCTGAGAAAAAACTCAGAAAACAGATGTACCAAATCAACTTCTTGGATCTCCAAATATGCTGGATTCATAAGGGAAAATCGCAAAGAATCTGGGCAGAGAATCCTCCAACTTCATCAGATACAAGATCTTAAAGAAGGGCTGGGGATGGAGCTGAGTGGTAGAGCCCTTGCCCAGCATATGTAAGCACTGGATTCAATCTCCACAACAAACAAAACAATGCAACAAATTTTTAAAAATCCCCAAAACAACTTTCTTTTTTTTTTCTTTTTTTTTGTGACAGGGTCTCACTATGCAGTTCAGGCTGGCCTGGAGCTCACTTTGTAGCCCAGGCTGGTCTCAAACTTGCAACAATCCTCCTGTCTCAGCCTCCTGAGTGCTGGGATTATAGGCGTGAGCCACCATGCCCGGTTTAAAAACAGCTTTCTTCCCCTAACAAATCCTAATAAAGGTCCCCAACAACCCAAGGTTATGTTTAAGGCAGAGGAATTCCTCTGGTCCTGCCAGGAAGGGAATGTTTACAATCTCCACATCTGGCCTTAGTGACCACCCTGAGAACCTGCTTCCTTTGTTTCAGTTTCCATTCGCAGGAGAACAGAAAGGACCAGCGCTGTCCCAGGAGAATTTCCTGTGAGGCCAACCGTATTCTTTATTGGGCTGTGCAGTGTAGCAGCCACTAGCTACGTGTGACTAGCGAAGACCTGAAGTCTTGAAATGGGGTTAGTGTGACAGAGAAACTGAACTGTTTCTGTTTTGTTTTTGAGACAGGGTCTCGCTAAGTAGTTCAAACTGGCCTTGA
This sequence comes from Hydrochoerus hydrochaeris, assembly GCA_004027455.1. Taxonomy (NCBI): domain Eukaryota; kingdom Metazoa; phylum Chordata; class Mammalia; order Rodentia; family Hydrochaeridae; genus Hydrochoerus; species Hydrochoerus hydrochaeris. Next base: position 128,540 of record PVLA01002586.1, on the reverse strand, counting down.
ACTCACTATGGAACCCAGGCCGGCCTCGAACTCACGGTGATCCTTTTGCCTCAGCCTTCTGAGTGGCGGGATTATGGGTGTGTGCCACCATGCTTGGCTGAGAAACTGTGTTTTTTAAAAATGAAATTTGCTTGATTTAAATTTAAATTGCCACCTCTGGCTGGAGGCCTAGGGGGACATAGCAGCTCTATGGAGACTGATTTAGGAATTTCTTAGGTACCAGGTCTTTCTGGTTGAGGTTGACCATAGCCTCTGGACACAATTGGGGTTGTTGCTAATAGACGTTGGTGTTGTACAGGCTCAGATTTTTATTTTTATTTATTTTTCAAATCCATTTTATTCAAACGTAAAAAAAAGGAAAAAACTACAAAGCACATCAATCAGGAGGCAACAGTCGTACATACATTGACCATTGTCGGCCCCAAATCATTCACCCAGAGCACAAGACATCAGCATTCGATTGTACAAACACTACCAGTACAAGACTTTCTCTTCAGCAAACTCAGAGAAATCAGTAGTATCACTATCGTAACTATTTTTATATATACATACAAAAATATTTTTACATATATGTAAAAATATATGTAAAAATATTTTTACATATATGTACACATGCTCATGTTTTTTCCTCTGGCTTCTCACACTAATGAAACAATACAATGTTTACACATACGTGTTATTTCTTTCACTAATGAATATGTTCTCGAGGTGCATCCATTTACCTATAAAAGTGTCCAGTTTATTGTTCTTTATGGGGGGGTGGTACTCCGTTGTATAAAAATGTCACATCTTTTTTACCCATCCCTCAGTCAATGGGCATTTAGGTTGTTTCCAAGATCTGGCTATTATAAACTGTGCTGCTATAAACATGGGTGCACATCTATCACTGTGGTCTGATCTTTTTAATTCTTTTGGGAAGATGCCTAGAAGGGAAAAGCTGGGTTGAATGGTACTTCCAAGCCCAGTTGTTTTTTTGTTTTTTTTTTTTGTACCGGGGATTGAACTCACAAACTTGCGCTTGTCAGGCAAGCACTTATGCTGCTGAGCTAAATCCCCAGCCCTTAATCCTAGTTTCTTGAGGAATCAACATGCTGATTTCCACGCGGTTGCACCAGCCTGCACTCCCGCCAACAGTGGAGGATTCTTTTTTTCTCCACAATCCCTCCAGGATTTATTACTGGATGATTTCTTGGTATTAAGGCTCAGATTTTTATACAAATACATAAAATAGGGTGCCAGGCATGGTGGTATACACCTGTAATCTCAGTCACTCTGGGAGGCTGAGACAGGAGGATTGCAGGTTTCAAGCCTAGCCAGGGCAACTTACTGACTTAGTGAGATACTAGAAATAGAAACTAAAATAACTGGGGATATAGCTCAGTGGTCCCTAGATTTAATACTCAGCATCACTATATAAATAAATAAAAAAGAACAGTATAGAGATTTCTTCTTTTACTATTCCAGGTTCCTCTCAAGTGCAAGACTGTGCCTACCACACTACATAAGGAAAGCTAGTGTTGCATTGAGATCAAGAACTTTTTTTTTTTGAGACGGGTCTCCCTGTGTAATGCAGGCTGGTTTGAACTCACTGTGTAACCCAGGCTAGCCTCAAACTCATGGAGATCCTCCTGCCTCAGCCTCCTAAATTCTGGAATTACAAGCACCAGTCCTTATTTATTTTAAACATCAGAAATGGTTTTCAGGATAGGCTTCCATATTACAGCTTTCTATTGATTTGGCCAGGAATGCTCTTCACATCTACACAACCAACACAGCCCCCTCTCCAGTTCAAAAGTTTGTTTACCGCCTTGATTACTAGGTGTGTTTCAAGGTTCTTGTTTTTTCCTCAGTAACATTAATTTTGCATCTCATCCTTATCTGTTTTCTGTATTTATCATCTCTGCTCTCATTATCTTGATCTTATCTTTTTTTTCCTGCTTCCACATTGTGGATTTGATTTTCTGTCTTGTTTTAGCTCAGAGATTATTGCTTCTCTTATATTAGCAGTGACCTTGTCCCGGTGGTGGTGGCACAGCGGGAGAGCCTGTTCTTAGCATGTGGGAGACCCTTAGTTCAATGTAAGGCCACACGCACCCCCACTGCGTTTATTTACAATACTTTCTTATCTTATTCAGTTCTTCCGCCTCTCCTCCAGTCACGTTTCATCTCAGGCTACTCTGAGAGGTCTTTTTGGTAAGCGATTGATTTACAAATTTCTGTTTTCAGTTTAGTAGGATGGTAACAAGATTCCTCACCTAAAACTGACCTCAGGTTTCTCTCATAACTCTGCCAGCTGGAATCCACCCGTGCCTGTAGACCTAGACAACCTCGGGTCTACCTCCCACTATTGGTCCCGAAGGAGGGTCAGTGCTGAATGCATTTCTGTGGGTTCCTTGTGGTCACCACTTGCTCTGATTTTTTTCTTCCTGTTCCTCTGGAACTCACGTTTTTCTTTTTGTTTTTGTTTTTCTTTTCCCTCAGGCATATTCTCTTCTCTGCCTAGGGCTTACTTTCTCCCCAAGAATCTTGAGCTTGTAGCTGCCCCTCTTTCCAGACTCTCTGGTCTGCTCCAACCTTCTCCAGTTCTGCTTCCTCCTTCATCCCTTGATCTTTTTGCTCTCCAGACCATCACGACCATGCCTAGAAGGTTTCCTTTTCAAAGCTAGCCAAGTTTTGCAAGTAGTTCTTAAACAAAGATATTTTCCTCCCCCAAGTAAATTAAGTATTTGGTTGTATGTATGTGTATGTGTGGTTTTATGAGACAGGGTTATTATTAAGTAGTCCAGGTTGGCTTTGAACTCACTGTGTAACCCAACTGGCCTCAAACTTGCCAGAGTCCTTTCCTCAGCCTCCCGAGTTCTGGGATTAAAGGTGATAAACATGTTGCCCTGGTAAACCCTGCTCTTTCCAGTAAGGGATGTTAGTAGACTCTAAGATCTCCATTGGCTATTCCAGGACGCTGCTTCCAGCGGAGGAAGGCAGGTCAGGACAGCTGAGATCTTTTCCTTCAGTGCAGGTTACTTGCTATACAGTCCCATAGGAATTCTGCAGTGTTTCTGAGATGCAATGGCGTTCTTTTCTAGCTGTCACATATTATTCGCTTTACTGGTTGTTTTATTCCTTTCAATCAGGAACTGCAGTGTAGGATAGAAGGTGATCAGATATTAACATTCAAAGTCATCATCTGATTCAAAAGTGCCAGTAACTTCTTGTTTCTCTTGCTTCACTTCCAGCGGAGCTTTTTAGAAGCTGGGGTGACGGTGCAGGCCCGTAATTCCAGCAGAAGCCGCAGGATCACAATGGTTCAAGGCCAATTTAGGCTGCATAGAAAGTTCAAGGCCAGCCTGGACAGTAGAGTGAGATGTTGTTTAAAAACAAGGAAGGAAGGAAAGAAAGATCTTTAGGCTTAAGCCAGAGCCCCACACCATTTCAAGTCCGGAATATATCTAGGGAAAGGGTCTACACCAAGATACCATCATGGTTTACCTGCTTGAGCAGACATGGAAACTGGCTAGCAGTGCCTCTATTTTAGTTAGGATGATTTTCGAATTTCTTCACTCTTAGTTTATTAAGGGCATGAAATCAGCTTAGAGAAATCTGAACACATACCAAAAATAACACCCAACTGGAAATTCACTTTGCTAGAGCGTTCTCAGGAAGCAGAACAAGACTTTCCATTTCCTAGCAGATCCCTCAAAGGTCAAAAGAACTGGGAATGTTTGTAAGGGCATCTTGTGTGCTTTTGTTCTCACCAGCCAGGAGTTCTCCTGGGAATTCCAGACTCTGATAAACAAAATAATCTAAGGGGTGAAAAAAACAGCAGACACCTTTCAGATAGGATGCACTGCACCAAGAACCTTGCCAGGGTCTAGTTGAGCACCAACTTGTTTTGAATTTGTAAAAGTTCCACCTGGCAAGGCATGGTAGTGCATGCCTATCTATAATCCCAGCACTTGGGAGGCTGAGGCAGGAGGATCCCTGAGAGTTTGAGGCCAGCCTGAGTTGCAGAGAGAGCTCAAGGTCAGCCTGAACTACACAATGAGACCCTGTCTCCAAAAAAGTCTCATCTGATTGGTAACCAGAATCCTGCTCTCAGTAAACTCAAAATGGCATTGGCAGAAAAATTCCTTTTGCTAGAGCATTCTCAGGAAGCAGAGCAAGCCTTTCCTCTCTGACTCCATGGCTTTACTCGTGGCCTTCAGCTCCTTAACTGATCCCCTGTTCAGTTTCCTACTTCGGTGTGTGAGTTTGCTAGGACGAGTCTGGAATTGTGAATTTCACTCATTTCTATTCCTTGTTATTGCTCAGTTTGGACAGAGACTAGGAGGTGGATGTGCAGTAGATAACAAAAAATCCAAGCTACCTCTAGGAAAAAGGCCATCAAAAGAGTGTGTCACCCTGGGATCACTGGCCTAAATTGGTCTAGTATAAAACCTCTGTCCTTGTGTCACCTCCATCCTATTTCATGCATAAGAATATCTTAACAAAAGAAAAAGATAGAAAATAAAAGAGAATATTTTACTTTGCATGCTGTAGCCCATTTCTTCGTTAAGAATTAAACAGGATCGATCTTAAGCATTACCCTGTGGGAGTGAAAGGGGAGGAATAGTCTAAAAAAAGAAGGCAGAGGATATTGTTAATAGTGCACCGGGATTTAAAACCCACATTACTCTCACCACTCTGCTTAGATGGATTATATTCTGTTCCAGTTTGTCTACTTGTATTAGATTTGAGGGCACAGACAGTTATCCTGAAAATAACAGGATATAGTATGGTAATCATCCTTAATTTCCTATTAACTTAATCTGAAGCTCTGTATAACTTGTACTGTTTTACCATGACTGATTGTAATCGAATCTGGTGTGTTGGATCACTGTCTTGTACTGATAGATTTATTCAAAGCTGTTATGATTGATAGTATCAAGTCTGAGAGTATAGGCAACTGCACTTAAGATGACAAGATCCACTAGAATATCCACTCTGGTTTGATTATTACCTGCCTTTGAAGTTTTACATTGTCTACAATGTTTTATTTTTAATAATATTGTTATGTACTGCTATATTCAATTATACTGCTATATTCAATTATTCCTGATGATAGAGACAATTCTATTGAAAATAACTAGAGAAAACACAGTAACCATTGTAGATCACCTTGTACTGTGGTTTTATATGACTTTTAGGTTTCACGTTTTATAGGAATTTGTATTGTTTTGTCTTGCTAAGTTTTGTTTTTCCCTCTAATACAGAAAGGATAGAAATACATGTAGAGGCTCATGCATGGGTAGCTGTTCACAGTCTCACTGTTTGAATGTCTACTTTGTATGCTTTAATTTTGTAACTTGAGCAACTATTTCTAAGAGGACACTATGTAATTTATCAACTAGTGATTTCTTACTGTTTATCTTTTTTTAAAATTCTGTATTATTTCTACCCTTTTCCTGTTTGTTTTTCTCTTTAAAAAAAATTGGCAATTAATGTCATTAAAAAAAAGAATACCAGCGTCAACTTAAATGATACCAATATTAAATAAGCATATTCGAGAAGTTTAATTCTATCATCAAAAGGGGATCTAATAAATAAAACGAGCTCCGACCATACAAAACATTGTGACTAGTGCTACAATAATCTTCAGTATGATTTGTTCAGCAACATGTCCGATGGGTTTTGCAGCGTCAGCCATCCGGGCTACTGTGTAAACTTTGTTCAGTGTCACTCCTTCCTTATCAGTGTTTCCCAAGCTTCCCTAATGATCCAGAGTCACCTGGGAATGCACAGATGCCTCTGCACCCCAGGAGCTGGTGCCCAGCCTGGCAGAGGAGAACGGGCGGCTCAGCAGCTGCCAGCAGCACTTAGACACAGGGTTGGCAACGCGTGTTCTTTGTTCCCTGCATAAAGTGTGATGGAGAGCAAGGCCTTTGCAGGCTGGGCAGCGGGGCAACAGCAGGCATCAAAGCTGCAAGCTGCCTGGAGCGCAAGGAGGATTTTTAGGAAAGAGAAAGTCCAAACAGACTCACCTGTGAAAACTTTCCTCTCAACTAGAAAGCCCACGACTGAGGGCGGCTTCGGAGGGGGCTGCTGCTCAGGAGCGCTGAGCCCCATTTTCTTGTTTGTCTTCGGGTTCCTGTTTGCGGTGGTCCTGGAGGTGCTCAAAACACCTAGGCGCTGGCCAAGATGCACTTTCCAACAGCACAGGGTGTTCAAACACCTCTTCGGTTGCATCTAAACAAGTGTGTGAAGTGTAACAGTGCTTGTTTGCAAAGGCTGCTGCCTGAGCTTTGAATTCTAGAAAGCAGAGACTCTTCCCACCCTCTGTAGCCCTAGGGATGGAACTCACAGCCTCACACATGCTGAGCAAGTGTTTGCCTCTGAGCAACACCCTCAGCCTAGTGCAGACTTTTTTTTGTGGGTGTGTGGGTACCGGGGATCAAACTCATGACCTTGTGCTTGCCAAGCATGCACTTATGCCACTGAGCTTAATCCCCAGACCCAAACTTTTTTTTGAAACAGGCTTTCACTACGTAGTTCCGGCTGGCCTCAAACCGGCAACCCTCCTGTTTCAGCCTCCTGAGTGCTAGGATTACAGGTATATACCACTCATCACAGTGAAGTCGTTTAGATTTTTAAATGAAAATAGTTGACATGACTTAGTTTTCAAAAATTTAAACAAGCATTTCTGCTTTCTATGTAGTCTCAATTTAAAATTTTTTATTCACTAAGTATTGGGGCTGGGGATTTAGCTCAGTGGCATAAGCGCCTGCCTTGCAAGCTTGCGGTTGTGAGTCCGATCCCTGGTACCAAACAAAACAAAACAATTTAGAAACTAAGTATTGCTTTTTGATGATACTAAATAATGTTGACTTTCAGAATTGACACTGTTTGTTTGTTTGTTTGTTTGTTTGTTTAAAGCCAGGATCTTGCTATGTTGCTCAGGCTGACTTTGAAATCCTGGGTTCAAGTGGTCCTCCTGCCTCAGCCTCCTAAGTGCTGGGACCACAGATGTATACCAATGTACCTAGATAGATAACTATTTTGAAAATGTATGAAAAGCATTTTATTTTTATTTTATCTTTTTTTGGACAAGAAACATTCAAATATTTACATTTTGAATACATTTATATTTCTTAATTCTTTTATGGGGGTGTGTTGGGACTTGAACCCAGGGCCTTGTGTTTTTTAGGCAGGTGATCAACCACTGAGCCCCACTCCCAGCCCTTCTTTAACACCTAAGACCACTACTGCCAATATGGTAAGTTACATGGGAAAATTACCTGCCTTTCTAGTAATTTTGCTGAAATGAAAGTAAGAAAAAGATTCATGAAATAAATATGTAAACTAATACATATATGGACTAATAAATCTCTAATTGACACATGATGCTTGTTTTACTAATCTGAGGCATGAACTGAACACCAGCAGATAAAGAATACTGAGTTCAATCCTGTTTGGTAATTTACTGATTTGGGCATATAAAATCAAAATAGTGTCCTTTTGGAGATATATTTCTCAAGGTAGAAGAGCATTTAGCAGTTCCTTCCTGGTTACGATCTGAAATATTTGGGGTAGGCGTGCGCACCCCAGACCTTCACTGTGCTTCCTCCCAGGGAGTGAAAGCCTCAGGGATGGGGTAGCTGGCGCTTCCTGGGGTGGCCGTGTGGCCGAGCTCTGCGCTGACAGGCTTTCCCTGGGGGACAAGGGCTTCTAGAGTTCTGAAAAATATAGTATCTTCTACTGTTACACAGAAACGAAGCTGATTTCAAATCTCTTGGACATTGGCTTCTAGTTTTCACACAGTATAACTACTCTTTAGTAGTTATACTGTACAAAAAAACCCCCAAAAACAAACAAACAAAACTGCCTAAGGAAAAGCAGTTAGAACTAGAGATGAAACTGAATCCCCGCAGCCCTTTGCTACTCAAAATAAGGTCAGCAGAGCGGAAGCCCTGGAGCTACCTGGAAGCTTGTTAGAGACGCAAACCTTCTCAAAGAAGTGAGCATTGTAACAAAGTTCCACTTTTACCTCCAAGGTTTTTGTTTGTTTTTGTTTTTTGTTTCAGCTTTTTAAATTTTTTGATGCTGAGGACCAAACCTAGGGCTTCCAGCTTGCTGGACAAATTTTACCACTGAGCTAAATCCCCAGCCACCCCCAGTTTGTATTAAAAGACGAGAAGCACTTCCAGGACCTCCGGTGTGAGCCTGGTAAAGGAAGAGAGGGACACCAAGGACTGTGGCCCTGCTGGGTGCTGGGGCAGAACAACCTTTACAAATATGCAGTCCTGGGTTTGATTGCCAGCAAAGAGATAGGGACAGCATCATAGGACACCGATAGTTACGACCTGGTCACAAATCCTACAGTGGAAACGTGTACTAAAGCTATTTTAGGATTTCTATCCACTCACTCCCTTCCAGGAAACACCTGCCCCTGAGCAAACGTGCAGAGCACCCTGTAAACTGAGCCCACTGGCCCTAAGCAAAGGATTGGGTGGGGCCAGACAGCAGGCCAAGAGGCAGCTGATTGCAAATGTGAGCTACACTGGGCATGGTAGCCTATGCCTGAAATACCAGCACTTGGGAGCCTGAGGCAGGAGGATTGCCGCGGGTTGGAGGTCAGTCTGGGCTATGTAGTAAGTCTCTGTCTCAAAACAGACAAAACACAAGCATGCATGCGTGCACACAAGTAGGGATGAGAAAGAGACAAGTGGGAAAAGCAGACAGCAGACTTAACTTCTGTTCTTAGCAAACATAGTTCAGTTTGTTCTGACTGTAAACTTTTGATGCCAGCAATCCTTGTCTAGAAGACTACATAAATTTATTCCTAATAACCTAATTCCAAGGACTAAGGATTTAGCTCAGCGGCTCAAGTAATTCCCTGGTAAGTGTGAGGTCTTGAGTTCAATCCCCAGTACAAAAAAAAAATTGAACAAATAATTCCAAATAATCCAAGATTGTTGATTCATAATCCTCTTTTTCATATTGGCTCAGGAACTGGTAAGACTGAGAAGAGTGAATTTCTCCTCTCCTCCCCTCTCTCTTCCCCTCTCCTTTTCTTCTTCCTCCTTCCTTTTCCTCTTCTTTTCTGTCTTTCTCTCTCTCATTTTTTGAGACAGGGTTGCAATATGTAATCATGGTTGGCCTTGAACTCATGATCCTCCTGCCTCAGCCTCCTGAATGGTAGGATTATAGGCATGGGCTACCATATTCAATGTCCCCTTGCTTGTTTGTTTTTCTTTGAGACAGCATCTCATTGTGTAGTTCAGGCTGGCCTCCAGTTCTCTATGTAGCCCAGGCAAGCCTCAAACTCATAGCAATCCTCCTGCCTCAGCCTCCTGAGTCCTGGGATTACAGGCATGTGCCACCATTCCCAGCTCTTTGGTTTTGTAAAATTGAGGAAAAGCACTCAAAATTGTAATGAAAAGCTGAGATTTCAGTATATTTCTTGTGAGCTTAGAGTATCTACATCAATTTTATTAATGGGATATTACTATTTTAACATGTTTGGAAAGGTCAGTTAGTTTTAAGAGCATATCAGTCTTGGCTTTGGCTTTAACCAAACTGGGTCTATCACTGGGCGGTTGAGATCTGTGTGTACAGTCACAGGGAGGGTGGGTACAAGCAGGGGTCCCTAAGGACTTATTTCTTGACAGTCCATTTACATGAATTGTGGCAGAAGGTACATAAATGCTTGTCCAAACCAAAGACCAGGGAATCTTGGGACAGCAATGTTGGTCTGAGCTCCAAAGGATGGTGTCTTAGTTACATTTCCCGTTGCTGAGACCAATACCCCACACACCCACAAGTTAAGGCAGGGAAGGTTTATTTAGCTAACAGTTTGTAGAGGTTTCAGTCCATAATCAGCTGGTCTCAAGGCAAGTTGACTTGGCAGAGGGGCAACAGAGGAGAACCAGAATGATGAGCAGAAGACAGCAAAGCAAGCAAGCAAGGAAAAAGATGAGCCTCTTACAAGCAAGGAAAAAGATGAGTCCCTTAGGTTGTATCCAGGCTACTGGGATTAAAGCAGTACCCAACTAGTCCGTGGACTAATTTAGTGATCACCCACCCTTAATCCTGGCATCACACAGTCTGGATCCAGCTGCCTCAGAAAAAGCCCCACCTGTGACCACATGAGACTTTGGGGGGGCATCTAGGCACAAGCCATAACAGATGCTGATGGCATTATCCCTAAGAGTCTAAAATATCAGGCAAAAGCTGCGTTGATGCCCAAGTGACGTCAAAATACGATAAAAATTGAGGAGTTTCTCCTGTGGCATCAGAGCCTCATCTGGGCTGCAGGCACCGAGGCACCATCATCGGTCTGTGATGATTTGAGCCTACTGGGCAGTGTGGGGCCCGCTGGCCTGTAGCCTCTGTCTCTTGTGACCTGGTTTTACTCATAGTCTACATGTTTATTTATTTATCTTTTTTTTTTTTTTTTGTCTTTTTGAGACAGGGTCTTGCTATGCAGTTCAGGCTGGCCTTGAGCTCACTTTGTAGCCCAGGCTGGTCTCAAACTCGCAACAATCCTCCTGCCTCAGCCTCCCGAGTGCTGGGATTACAGGTGTGAGCCACCATGCCCTGCAGTCTACATATTTAAACGTCTGTCCAACATCTATTTTAATTTTTTTTTTCAGCTCCTGAAATCACACATGTCCCAAATCTTTACTTCTCTGCTTGTTTTCAAAAAGACTTACTTAGCTGGTCATGGGGCTGCCCACCTATAATCCCAGCACTTGAGAGGTTGAGGCAGGAGGATTGCTATGAGTTTGAAGCCAGTTTGGACCACATAGTGAGTTCAAAATCAGCTTGAACTACATGGCAAAACCCTGTGTCAAAACAAAACATACAAAACAAAGACTTTCTTAGATGTCTTCTTACCTGGGTTTCCTGCTGCCATTCTTGACATGGTGCCTTCCACGCTCAGCTTACTGGCTGGCAGGGATCCTATGATCAGGAAATCAAGCAATAACAAATGCTGGAGGGGCTATGGGGAAATCCTTCTCCACTGTTGGGAGTGCAGACTGGTGCAACCACTGTGGAAATCAGTGTGGAGGTTCCTCAAAAAACTAGGTTTAGAGGTCCCATTCAACCCAGCTAATCCCCTTCTGGGTATCTTCCCAAAAGAATTACAAACATCAGACCACAGCGATATATGTGCACCCATGTTTATAGCAGCACAATTTATAATAGCCAGATCTTGGAAACAACCTAAATGCCCATAGACCAATGAATGGATAAAAAAGACCTGGTATTTTTATTTCTATTAATTTATTTATTTTGGTGCTGGGGATCGAACTCACGACCTCGTGCTTGCCAGGCAGGCTCTTACACCGCTGAGCTAAATCCCCGGCAAGACATGGTATTTTTATACAATGGAGTACTACCCAGCCATAAAGAAGGACTAACTGGACACTTTCATAGGTCAGTGAAAGCAACTTGAGAGACCATACTCATAAGTGAAATAAATCAAACACACGTGTAAACATCATATTGTCTCACCTCACTAGTGTGAGAAGCTGAAAGAAACAACATATGTATATGTATATAAAAAGATAATTAAGATAGTCCTACTTGTGTACATATGTATATGTATATAAAAGAGTTAAGACAGTTTCCTTTCAGACAGCCACGGCTTCTTCCCTTTGCTTTCACGCATTCCGTCTCCTGAATCCTGACCTGCAGGCTGCCCCGGGGTCTGAAGGCTGGAGCAGCTGACATCCTTGACTCATGCGTGTCCACCCACACGCACACCCTGCCATGATGCAGGAGGATCGTTGTGAGTTCGAGACCAGCCTGGGCTACAAAGTGAGCTCAAGGCCAGCCTGAACTGCATAGTGAGACCCTGTCTCAAAAAAACAAAGCAAAGCAAAACAAAACAAAACAAAACAGATATACATCACATTTACAGTCCAAACAGTGTTGGGGGAGCAGTGCAGCTCAGAGCAGGAGTGCTTGCCTAGCATACACAAGGCCCTGGGTTTGATTCCAGCACCACAAAATGCAATAACATAACTTCAGACATGTTTAATTTTTTTAAAAAAATCAGTTCAAACAAAGGTTACTAGTAAACAGTAACCTTGGGGCTCTAAGCTTTCATCCGCAAAAACCCTAAAGCCATCACCACGTTGAAGAGGCGCCCTGTAAACCATAAACATAATTACACAGCCCAGCGTTCCTTGGGAGAAGTGCGTGTCGCATTTGAAAATTTGAGATTACAGGAACTGTGGTTTAAGACAAATTTGGCTGCTTGGAAAGCTTAGTAAAAATCCAGTTTACTCAAGCAAAACTAGCAAAAACAGCCAGGGTAATGGTACACGCCTGTAATTCCAACACTCAGGAAGCTGAGGCAGGCAGATTACTGTGAGTTCAAGGCCAGCCTAGACTAAGTAACGGAAACCTTGTCTCAAACAAAACAAAACAAAACAAAAAACACTACCCAGAGCAAAATTGAGGTTTTTTTTTTCCTACCAAAATACAGTCTACTAGAACCACTAATACTAGAAAATTGGTAGAGAGTTTGGTGTACTGAGGTATGAGGAATGAGGATATTATTTTTCAAAGATGTCTGTGTTTTCCATCCTCTTCTTGGTCTTCCTTTCAAAGAGGTAGTTTTAGCCAGGTGTGGTGGTGGAGGATGGCAATCCCAGCATTCTAGGAGACTGAGGCAAGAGGGTCACAGATTTGTGCCCATGCTGGGAGGCTGAGGCAGGAGGAGTGAAAGTTTGAGTCCAGCCTGGGCAATTTAGCAACTGAATGACACCCTCTCTAAAAATAAAAAAATAAAGAAGGGCTGGGGTTATAACATATGTGAAGGCTCTGGGTTCGACCCCCGGGACTGGGGAAGGAGGCTCTGCAGTTACTTCTTCTGTGACTTTTTGAAGGACTAGGTGGTAGGGATTGTGGGTTTGCTTTTTCCTCAATGCAACTATTGTTGAAGGTCCAGGACACTTGTACTTTCTATCAGGGCAGCAAAAAACATACAAGGAAAATCTTAGTAGCTCCCAGCTGTGTCCTGGGAAGACTGTGGGTCTCCTCCCACCAGCAGTTTCTTGGCTTGGGGACTTAGCTACTTGGAAAATGATGCAATAGTGCAGGGAAAAAGGGATCTTTTATTCTAACCTTGAAACCAAATAATTTACTTAAAATGGACACACACACATACTCACCTTGGCGCCTCATCCTTGCCCCATGCCCTGCGACAAAACTGTCATTCAGCACCAAAGGAGGACACTACCTGGACAGAGTAATGGTGACCGTGCCTCGGGGCTCTAAGCTTTCATCCGCAAAAACCCTAAAGCCATCACCACGTTGAAGAGGCGCCCTGTAAACCATAAACATAATTACACAGCCCAGCGTTCCTTGGGAGAAGTGCGTGTCGCATTTGAAAAGAAGAAAAGTCAGTTTCCTCCGTGAAAATTTCAGCCCTGAGAGATGGCACCTGTGTCCTGCAGATGCCCAGAAGGCACTGGCTTTTCCAGGAGCCAGAGTGCCACAAATGAAAGAGAACACAGCTTGCCAATTCCTCTGAATCATCCTGGCCTAGATAGGAATTTGTTTGTTTATTTATTTATTTATTGATCTTTTTGAGACAGGGTCTCTTATGTAGTTCAGACTGCCCTTGAGCTCACTTTGTAGCCCAGGCTGGTCTCGAACTCCAGGATCCTCCTGCTTCATAGGATCCTCCTGCCTCAGCTTCCGGAGTGCTGAGATTATAGGCGTGAACCACCACACCCAGTTTGGAATTGATTTTAGTGAGCACAGGGAAGTGATTTGAAAAACCAATGAAGACAGTGTTATTCTTTTGTCTGTTTTTTTCCAAGTAGGGGTGAACAGAAATCCCAGCTATGGTAGGACTGTACAGCCTTTATAGTTTTGGAGAAACTATAAAACTATTGTTTCGGCTCTTATGGCCAGAAAAAATAAAGGCAGACACACTGGCGAGAAGCCACCTCTGGAGGAAATACCTGTGGCAATATAGTGTCCTACCAGGATCCCTGCTTGTGCTCTCCTGACCTTCACATCCTGGAGAGGTGTGCTAAGCTTCTGTAGAATGCTTTATTTTTTGTTTGTTTGTTTATTTTTCTGAAACAGGATCTCTTACCACATAGTGCAGGCTGGCCTTGAACTCACTATGGAGCCTAAACTGGCCTCAAACTCATAGCAATCCTCCTGCTTCAGCCTCCCTACCGCACCAACACACCCAGCTGTAGAATGTTTTAAATGTATGTTTGTGGGCTAGGGATATAGCTGAGTGACACAGCACCTGCCTGGTAAATGTGAGGTCCTGAGTTCAATTCCTGGTATAAAAAAAGTATATGGGGAACTTTCCAGAATGTGTTGCAAGGAGGAGGAGGAGGAGGAGGAGGAGGAGGAGGAGCCGTGCTGCTCGACCTGCGCACAGCTACGTGCTCCTTCCTGCTTCTCCCACTCTGGCCCAGCCCGCCCACTGCCTGTAGAAAATGGTGAAAGAATCCACTTACTATGATGTTTTGGGGGTCAAACCCAATGCCACACAAGAACTGGAAAAGGCTTATAGGGAAAAGGCTTGAAGTACCACCCTGATAAGAATCCAAATGAAGGAGAAAAGCTTAAACAGATTCCTCAAGCTTATGAAGTTCTCTCTGATGCCAGGCAAAGGGAATTATGTGACACAGGAGGAGAACAGGCAGTTAGGGAGGGCGGGGCGGGTGGTGGTGTTGGATCCCCCTGGCTATCTTTGGTAGTGTTTTTGGAGGAGGAGGAAGGATGCAGAGAGAGAAGGGAGAGGTTAAAATGTGGTGCATCAGCTCTCGGTTACCTTAGAAGATTTATATAATGGTGCCACAAGGAAGCCAGCTCTGCCGAAGAATGTGATTTGTGACAAATGTGAAGGCCGAGGTGCTAAGAAAGGAGCTGTGGAGTGCCGTCCCAACTGCCCAGGTACTGCAATGCAAATAAGAATTCATCAGCTAGGACCTGGAAGGGCTCAGCAAATTCAGCCTGTGTGCATGGGGGCCAGGGCCATGGGGAACGCATCAGCCCTAAAGATAGATGTAAAAGCTGCAATGAAAGGAAGATAGTTAGAGAGAAGAAGGTTCTGGAAGTTCATATTGACAAGGGCATGAAAGATGGTCAGAAGATAACATTCCATGGTGAAGGAGACCAAGAACCTGGACTGGAGCCAGGAGATATTATCACTGTGTTAATCAGAAGGACCATGCAGTTTTTATGTGACAGGGAGAAGACCTTTTCCTGTGTATGGATATGCACCTGGCTGAAGCCCTCTGTGGCTTCCAGAAGCCAATATGTGCTCTCGACAACGGAACCATAGTCATCACTGCCCATCCAGGTCAGATTGTCAAGCATGGAGACATCCAGTGTGCGCAAAGTGAAGGCGCCAGTGTATCTCGCAGACCATATGAAAAGGGGCGTCCAATCATTGAAGTCAGGCAGCCACCAGCATGCTGCTCTGGGAAGCAGCTGTGGCCTGGCAAGTCACAGCTGCCCCAGAGCGAGAATCATACCAGCGTTTCCTGAGATCCACGATGCGACATGTTGGACCTTGGGGTGCTGGGAAAACAGGCAGCCAGTTCACCCCTCTGGTGGGCGGCTGTGAGCCTAAACGGGGTGTGGGCTAAGAATCAAACATCCACACACCCCACCCCCGCTAGCAAGTGAGAGCCAGAGATCTGAGCATGTCTTGCGAGTCTGACTATATGCGATATAGCAAATAAGGGGGATTTTCTTCTGCCATCGATTTGAGGGCAAATATTTTTATCTCTGTTTTGCTCTGTTTTGATCAATGGTATTGCTCTATTCAATATTCTGTTCTTGTAATTTCGGTATTTCCTTTGATATTGCTCTGCCTGATTGAAGGAACAACTATTGTGAAGAGAACCAGATGTACTATTATGCCTATTGCTGTTGTTCCAGTGGCCTGCTGTGAGGTTCTGTGCCAATTTCACTGCACTGCCTCAGTTGGCTATGTCCTGTCTTGTTCTGCTGTATTTTACTACCTTCAAAATAAAATAGATAAATAAAAAATAATAAATAAGAAAAAAAAATTTTAAAAAGTAAATAACAACAACAAAACAAATCAGTAAGGTACTGAGCAACCTGAAACATGATATAACTAAACAGATAATGGACTTAAAAAGCAAAAGGAGGAAAAGCAAGTGCTCTAAAGGATATAACTGCATGCATATTTAAGGGTGTAGAATTGATAATTATGTGGCTAAGTTTTTGTTGGATCAGAGAACAGAGCTGTTTGCAGCCTCACTGTTTGAATGTCCACTTTGTATGCTTTGATTTTGTAACTTGAACAACTACATCCAGAAGACAATATGTAATGTATCAACTAATGATTTCTTACTGTCCGTTTTTTTTTAAATTCTTTTTTTGTTTTGCTTTATTTTTCCCCTCTCTTTAAATAAAATTTAAAAATAACCCACGCAGTTCAGGGACTAAAAGTATTTTGGAAAAATAGAGCATAGTATGGAGAAGTAATAAAAAATTATACAAAGCCAAAAAAAAAATCATTGAATTAAAGGTAAACTTTCCTGAAAATGGTTTTCTCTCTCCTGATAAACTGTCTTTGCTGGAAAAACTCTTACCCGAAAGGAAGTAGAAGAGACTGATGAAATGGATCAGGTAGAACTAGTGGACTTTGATCCAAATCAGGAGAGATGGTGCCATTACAGTGGAGAAGCCTGTGAGGGTGGCGAGCACCGTCATCCCAGAGGTGGTGTCAGGGTCAGACCTCCTAATGGGGCCGGTGGACAGCACTCACTGCTGGCATCCGGTGCAGTAGTGAATGCCTGAAGGACAGTAATCATCATATGCTCACTACTTGCTGTTGTTTTTGTTTCAATATTCAATTATAGTAGTGTTTTAAAAGTCAAATGAAGAATAAACACAAATACAAAAGCTCTGACTTTGCCCTGTATGTTTGATGACTTCAGTGTGTAAGATGAAGTTTAACGCTGGTAAAAAGTATCAAACCAAACCGGGCGTGGTGGCTCATGCCTGTAATCCCGGCACTCGGGAGGCTGAGGCAGGAGGATTGTTGTGAGTTCGAGACCAGCCTGGGCTACAAAGTGAGCTCAAGGCCAGCTGACCTGCATTGCAAGACTGTCTCAAAAAGACAAAAAAAAAAAAAAAGAAATGTATCAGTGTTTCCTTAATATACTGATTACAAAGCAAAAAAAAAGTATATGCTTATTTATTTATTGAAGTGCTTGGGCTATAACTCAGACTTTGTACGTTCTAGGCAAGTGTTGTACCCCTGAACTGAACTCCCTGCTCTTTATGGGACATTTGTATGATTATTGCTTGAGTCCTAACTTCTGCTGACATGGAGAAGGCTAAGGGGAAACTGGTTAAGGAGTTTAGGTAAAATGTGCTGAGTTGGTGTGATATAGGGGAATGAAACTCCGAACTTACTATATTCCTGGTACAAGTTTGTGTTCTCTAAAATCAAAGAATGAATTTTAGGAACAACGGAGGTTAAGAGCAGAATATATTTATTGAGGGACAGAGATTTAGCTCAGTGGCATATGTGCCTGCCTGGCAAGCTCAAGGTCATGAGTTCGATCCCCAGTGCAAAACAAACAAAGACACTAAAAAAACAATTTATTTATTGAGAGAAAGAAAGCTTCTGTCTGAGAGAGAGACAGAAGGGGTCCTGAGTGGGTTGCCAAAGATTCTATATTTTCTCAGGATTTTTATAGAGTAAAACCAGGGGTGGGGGTTTAGCTCTGTGGCTTAAGCGCCTGCCTGGCAAGTGCGAGGTCGTGAGTATGATCCCCAGTACCAAAAAAAAAAAAAAAAAAGAATTTATAGAGTAAAACCATGAGGTGAGATGGGTCTAAAATTGGGGAAAACTGGGAACTTGCAAGGCAGATGAGCATGAAGTGGGACAGAGCTATGATTAACTAGTAAGTTTAATTGTTCAGGTAGAATTGACCAAATCAGGGACAAATGGGAAGCAAGTAACATCAGTTGACTCTTCCCATAGGGGTTGGGATGGTGACTCCTGGCTTCTCGAGGTGATCCATACCTAATCCCTAAGGTTTATGCTCATTAAGGGTGTGGTTGCATTTGTTTTTGCCTTTAGTCCTGAGATCTGGCCCACAGCAAGAGGTGTGTGTCCCCTCCAAGGTCATCAGACATCTGGTCCTCGGTGCTGGTTTCCTCCAGGGCCCAGCCCTGTCTGACTGCCTATAGTATTTCTAACTAGCTCAGCTGCCTGTAACAGGTGTGGTGATGATTTTGAGCTGAAGCCACTCAAGGAACTGCAAAAGCCCACTTGGCCTGTCTTCTACTACGTGCAGCAAAACTACAGTTCTTTAAGGAGCAGTGTCCTTTACAGAGCAAGGCGGGAAGAAAGCCTCAGTCGCAGTTTGACCGAGGGGGCTGCAGCGAGCTGAGTTAACGGAGTCTTTGGTGGAAGCGTTATCTTCCCCTCCCCTCCATGTCCCCTGTGGGTCTCTCTGTAACATCCCTGGCGTGTACAGTGTCACCCTAGTCCGGAGAGCCACCTCGCTGTCATTCCTTTACAGACTTCTTGCTCCTCTGTTAAAAAACGTACAAGCATCATGTTTTTGAACATTTCTTCAGGCTTCACTTTCTTGTGAGGCTCCCCCTGCATATATAAAGCTAATAAGAAGTGCATGCTTTTCCCTTGTTAATCAATCTTTGTATTTTTTTCTTTTTAATCAGTGCTGGGGACCAAACTCACGACCACGTGATTGTAAGGCAGGCGCTTATGCCGCTGAGCTAAATCCCCAGCCCAATCAATCTTTGTATTAATTTGGTTTCCTGGATCCAGCCAAAGAGACCACAGATGAACCAAGGGCTGGGGGAGGGCATCTGTCTATCACACGGATGCAGAGCTGGGTGTGTTCTTTTGTTGTTTTTGCATTTTTTTTTTTTTTTTTTTGGTGCCAGGTATTGAACGCACAACCTTGTGCTTGCTAGGTAGACGCTTGTGCTGCTGAGCTATATCCCCAAGTCCTTTTGTGCTGGTTTTTAAAGTCTATTGCTTGGAGGTTTGCCTCAAGTTCAAGGCCAGCCTGGGCTACATAATGAGCTCAAGGCCAACCTGAACTACATGGCAAGACCCTGTGTCAAAAAATAAAACAAAATAGATAAAAAAATCTATGGCTTATGGGCCATGTCAGACAGTAGGGATGATGCAAGTTTTATATATGAATAATGAGAGAAGGGGAGAAATAATTTAATTTATAATGAAAATTTAGGTATAGTCTGCTCCTTTATGTAGCATCCCGCTGGCTGGGGCTGGGGTGAGGGTTCTGTTATGTGGAAATACTTTGTTCATACAAAAGCATTAATTTGTTTGGCTCCATCGGGGCACTTTTCTTTCTTTTTTTCAAATTTTTATTTTTAAGAGATAAAACCAAACAAAATAAAACAGAATAAAGCCAATCAAAACAAAACAGTGTAACCCACAGAGGGCTTCAAAACAAGATAATAGGAAATCAACAGTAGCTACCATAATGCCTCATGTTATCTTTAAAATAGCTGCCCATGCCATCAGACCTAATAAAATCAAATAAAGCAGAACAGAATAAAAGCAATCAAAACAAAACCGTGGAAGTGCTATGGGATTTCAAAACAAGATAATAGGAAAACAATAATGATCACCACTACCATAATATATCTTGTTATCTTTGGGCACTTCTCTTAATACTCAAAGTCAAGTGCATGCCCCGCTTTACCTGCCCTCTCTGAATGGTTTTCATTATTCTCCCTCGTACAATGTCGTAAACAATAATTCTTAGATTCTACTGTGTTAGTGTGGGACAAACTTAAACCTTTTGTACTGACTTTAAAATAAAGCAAAGGAAACCATAATTCATTTAAGTGCCAAAGAGGATTCATCTGGGAGCCCTTTAGATAAGATGCTGACTGAGGGTCAAAGGGCTCACTGGCCTAGTGGCCCGTGCCCGAACACAATCCCAGCACTCAGGAGGTTAAAGCAGACAGATCACTGAAACTTTGAGGCCAACCTGGACTGCACAGAGGGACCTGGTCTTAAAAAACCAAGGGAGAAGCTGGACATGATGGTGCACACCTGGGATTCCACTGTGTGAGAGGCTGAGGCAGAGGGATCGCTTGAAGCTCAGCTGAGGCTACATAGTGAGTTCAGGGCCAGCCTGAACTGTACCATGGGACACTGCCTCAAAAAAAAAAAAAAAAAACCCAGGAAAATAAAACTAAACAAAAACAAAACTCAGGGTAGAAAAGAAAAAGTAAGCCAGACATGGTGGCACATGCCTGTAATCCCAGCACTTGGGAGGCTGAAGCAAGAGGATTGCAGTGAGTTTGAGGCCAACCTGGGCTACATAAGCAAGTTCAAGACCAGCCTGAACTGCAAAGTAAGACCCTGTCTCAAAAAAGTAAAAGAAAATATAAAAGAAAATGAAAGGTCTCTGCATTAAAACTGAGCTCTGTTGTGTTTTATTACCTTATGATATAGAGAATGCAATTTCAGGACTGTGGGATTATCCTGAAATTATCTTAATTTCTGCAGTAGTGAAAGGAGGTGGGCAAATATCATGGATGGTGGACTTCTGGGTAGTTTTCAGGAATTAAAAACCACCGTATATCTTTTTTCCTTACAAATAATATTCCCAAAAGAAGTTACACAATACTAAGAATGTTAGATGATGCTAACATTCGGGAGCAGGATTTGAATCCTGAACTATTTTAATTACTATTTAAATAGTCATAAATAATTAGAAGAGTTTTGAGAAAGGAGGAGCCAAGGGACAGCCTATCCCAACCAGATATTACAAAAGTATATTACCATCATAGAAACAGGAAAATAGACAATGGGATAGAATAGAAAAAGAAAGGCCAAGTCTTATGTAGGGAAAGGATGGAGAACTGAGAAAACTGAATCATTAAAATATTAAAATAAACAAACAAACAAACAAGGCCTAGTCAGGCATGGTGGCATTGCTGTAATCCCAGCACTCTGGAAAACAGAGAGAGGAGCACTACAAATTCAAGCCCAGCCTGGGCAATTTAGTAATTGAGTGAGATTTTGTTTAAAAATTTGAAAAAGGACTGAGCATATATCTCTGCACGAAGACCTTTGGTTCAATCTCCAATACCACATACACAAAATTGTTTTCCTATTTCACACCATAAACAAAATAAACTTCAAGTAACAGAGGACTGGAGATTAGCTCAGTGGTGGCGTGTGTTCCATGTGTGTAAGGCCCTAGGCTTGATTCCTGGTGTCACAAAGAATTAAACAAATAAATCTATGACCTTATGAATCCATTCATAAGCAGTGGGTTAGCAGTGGGTTAGGAATTGCAGGAGCCAATTCCTGACAGAAGGACGTGTTTGGCTTGTGTCTTGTTCGTTTGCTCACTTGACCTCCCACCATGTTAAGACGCAGCAGGAGGGCCCAACCCCATGCCAGGCCGATGCTCTTGAAGGACCCAGTCTCCAAAACCACGAGCCGAATACATTTCTACTGTATACAAGTGGCCCAGTCTGTAGTATTCTCTGAAAGAAAATGCACTAAGGCACGAGGATCCACAGGTCTAGAGACCAAAGGACAAGACTGAGAGTGGGAAGGGGTCCTCCCTCTGATACTCTTGTACTTTTCATTTCTGTGACCAGTCTGGAGACCTCGGTTTCTGGAGGGATGCACTTTTCCCCAGGGTATGCGATGATCCCACTGAACCAGAAGTGCAGGCCACACTAGCTCCTTGTGCCTCTGAATCAACGGGCAGAGAGAAAGGACCGTGGTAATTGCACCTGACTATGAAGGCAAAAGTGGATTGCCCTTACGCAGTGAAGTAAGGAGGACCATGACTGGAATGCAAAAATCACCTGGGGTTCCCCTTTGTGCTCCCCTACCCAGTGACTGAAGGCAACCAAAACTGTGACCAGATTAAGGCCGATCTTGGGCTGGTCCAGGCTGATTAGGAAGGAAGGTTTGGGTTACAGCTACAGGCAGGGAACTAAAAACAGCTGAGATGCTTGCTGAGGGTTAAACAATTAGGGAATCGGTAGAGAAATAGGGGAAAACCCGGTGTGGTAAACTGCTCCCTCTTGCAGAGTTTATCTTTCTCCTTTTTGCCTTCTTTTTCTTCCCCCTCCCTACCCTTCTCTTATTTCTTTCTCTTCTTCTCCTTCCTTTTCTCTTTTCCTTCTTGTTTCTTATTTTAGAAAAGTGAGCATAGTTGGATGCGGTGGTGCACACTTATAATCCCAGTACTTGGAAAGCTGAGGCTGGAGGACTGCCATGATTTCAAGACCAGCCTGGGCTACATAGAGAGTTCAAAACCAGCCTGAATTACATAATAAGACCTTCTCTCAAAAAGCAACAACAACAAACAAATAAACAAACAAACAAAAAAAGCCAGCATAAAGCACTTTTATTACAATAAAAAAATTTCAAACTCGTGTGGTAGTGGGAAGTGAGAGCAGGTGGGGTGGAAAATAAAGCAACAATATCTCTGACAAAATCACTACCCTGGCTAGGTGTGGTGGTGCACACCTATAATCCCAGCATGTGGGAGACTGAGGCAAGGGGATTGCTGTGAGTTCAAGGCCAGCCTGGGGGGATACAAAGTGAGTTCAAGACCAGCATGAATTGCATAACAAAACCTTGTCTCAAAAAAAAAAAAAAAAATCTGGGTGTGGTGGTGCCCTCCTGTAACCCTAGCACTTGGGAGGCAGGAGGGTCGTTGTTAAGTTTGAGACCAGCCTGAACTGCATAGTGAGACCCTGTGTCAAAAAGACCAAAAAAAAAAAAAATTACTACCCAGAATAGCGAACACTGAGAAAGGAGTAAGGGAAGGAAAGCCAGGAAGCATGAGCAAAGAGAGCTAAGTGTCAAAAAACAGGAGGTGCTGAAGCTGTGACAACCAGCATCACTTTTGACAAGAACATTCAAACGCGAAGGAGAGGAAATCCTCAGGGATTTGTGCTGACATCTGGCTTTCATTAAGTGATAAGTCTACATACAGTGCCTTCAACTTAAATTTTGGATTAAAGTTCTTAAAATTTGGGAAGCATACCTGGAATAGTTCTGAGATTAAAAATCCTGAAAATCCATTAGAAAAACCACAGGATGGGGTGGGAGAGAAAGGCCAATTCATGAAGAAGTCTTCAGTGGTCCCTGCTGACCCAGGGACAGATACCTATAGTGTCCAACATCAGTGAAAGAGATCTACTTTCAAAAGGCAGAGTTTAGCCAGGGTGGTGGAGCAGGCCTGTAATCCCAGCACCTGTAAGGCTGGGGTAGGGGGATTGTTGTGAGTTCCAGGCCAGCCTGGGCTACACGGTGAGACTCTATCTCATTAAAAAAAAAAAAAAAAAAAAAGACGTTTCAGGAGAGGTAGGTGGGGCCATCAGAGGCAGAGACTCCTCCTTACTTCAGTTTCAGGTAGGGTTTTTTAATTTCACCCAAGAACGGTTGTCACATGGGAGAATTCAGCCCTCAATAGCGTCTCAAATCAGCCTATACCTATGCAGCACAGAAACAAGGATGTTTAATACATAATGGATAAAAATGTCACCTAAAAATAAAAATTTTTTGCAAATCCTGTCCTCCCAACACTAATTCCTATTGTAAAGTTAATCCATTACTTGTGCTGTTAATATTTGACGACATACCTGATGGGAAAGTAGATCGAAAATACTGAAACTCCATCTTCACTCCAAAATGAAGACGAGAGACGAGGAGTAACTGGAGGTTTATGGCGTATACCTCATGGAAACACACTCGGGGAGAGGAGGAGAGGAAAAGGAGGTGTCAGAAGCAAAGCGCAGTGGCAGGTGCTTGTACAGAGATAGTGGGACGTCAGGAAGAGCTCTGTGTGGATTCCTGTGGGGCCTTCCACGGCAGATCCAAGTGCAGGGAGCAAAGGCAGTGGGCCACTCCTGTCACTCCAGTGTCAGAAGGTCCACGCGGAAGACAGAATAATGCGTAAGGTCTGTGCCCAGGGGCCCTGCAGGCGTGGTCTTGGGAGACCGTTCTTTGGCTCTCTAACCCACAGTCCTCTGGGTTACCCCTTTTTCCCAGCCTTGGATCACCGCCTTCTTGCCTAACATAAACCCAAAGGGCTTATTTTTATTCTGGGAGGAATCAAAATTTTTTCCATCTTCAAGCACCTGAGCAGGGATGGGCTTGGGGAAGGTGGTGTCTCCTGGAGAGGGAGAGATGGTCTTCACCTGCCCTTGCAGGGCTGCAGAAGGCTCTGCGCCTCCCCGACCCTGCGCACGCGTGGAATATATTCCCTTGTTCCCATGAGTCTGAAGCACTAGTTTAATAAACCTCAACAATATAATTAGTTGCAAAAACAAGCCCTCTGGGCTGGGGATTTAGCTCAGTGGCCTAAGCACCTGCCTGGCAAGCGCAAGGTTGCGAGTTTGATCCTCAGTTCCAAAACAACAACAACAACAACAACAAAAAACAAACAAACAAAAACCCAAGTCCTCTAGTGAGTATTTTCTCTTTATTTTCACATGAATATGTTTGTATCTATATGCATACAGTTTTTTCATTTTCTTCTCTCGCATGCTTCACCATGCCTGCCTCTTATCTATATAGATTTCAGTCTGAGTTGTAAAATATCAAAGAGAACGTGAGCAACTAGAATAAACACCACCCAAAGACTAAAAACAGACTCTGTATGTTCTTTTGGAGAAAAGATTAGCTTCATTTTACTTGTACATGGCATTGTTGTGTCATGTCAGGCAGAGATTTAGCTTTGTTGTCGTTCTTCTTCGGAGTTTAAAATTTTGGGGCCAAATTAAGAAGGGGTAGATAATGTTTTGTGTATTTGGCTAGGTTGAACTACATTTCCCAAAATTCCATTCCCAAGTTTTAAATTATGGTGGGTCACAAGAGACATGCTTATGCAGATTTGGAACCCTGAAATGAAGCCACCACCGTTTGGTAGTTCGTGCTATTTATTACCACTGGTTTACTTCACTGACACAGGGAACAGGCTAGGCCTATGACTACTGTTCTTCCTTCCCCTAGATCCTGCTCCGGCGTTCCCAACTCTTGATCTAGGTATCACTCCTTGGGAGGCAGTGAGAACTGACATGATTTCAGTTTGCCCTGGTAGGTTCTGGCCTATATTTCCTACCTTACATCTGTGTTCCTTCTTTCCTGAATTAGGCATGATGACAGTGGTTTTATAGAGATTGCTTAAACAGCTTTCACAATTATGTAAGATTATGATTTGACAACACATGTGCATCTCAGTAGGTTTTTTTCTCTGCTTGAATCTCTGCTTCTGTGATTAAATCATGAGCTTTTTTTTTTTTTTTTTTTTGTCTTTTTGAGACAGGGTCTCACTATGCAGTTCAGGCTGGTCTTGAGCTCACTTTGTAGCCCAGGCTGGTCTCGAACTTGCAACAATCCTCCTGCCTCAGCCTCCTGAGTGCTGGGATTACAGGCGTGAGCCACCACACCCAGCTAAATCATGAGCTTTTTATAATGATTTTTTTTGGGGGGGTGCCGGGGATCAAACTCACAACCTCGCATTTGCTAAGCAGGCACTTACGCCGCTGAGCTAAACCCCTGGCTTTATGATGATTTTATAGTTGGGTAAAAGCATTATTTTTTTGAGTTTGCACTTCCAAAAAAGGTTATATTCAGAATATGCTGTTTTGTACTTTTTGGGGGTTGAGGTGGGGATAGCTAGGTTTGAATTAAGAGCCTCATATATAAACATGTGACCGAACTACATCCCTAAACCTAGACTTTTATACTTTTAAATAACTTTTATACTTAAATAAATGATCAGATACACAGCTTATTCACATCATTAAGCTTTTAAAAATTGACTTACAAAAATTACTATGTGACAAAAACGATCTACTACATATATTTGTTAGAAATATATGGAGATGGCGCTGGGGTTGTAGCTCCATGGTAAAGCACATGCCTAGCTTGTTTGAGGTCTTAGGCTGGGTCCCCAGCAGTGGAGAGAGGGAGAAAGAGAGCAAGAAGGGAGGAGAGGAAGGAGAGGAGAGGGAGGGAGAGAGAAAAATATAACGACAAAATCGCTAAGTGATGGGAAGTATTAAATGGGGTGGGAGTGGAAGATATCAAGATGCATTTGCTTTTAAGATAAGTCTTCTTATTTTTAGCTAGTTACATAGCATGCTTTGATAAAAAATAAAGTTAAAAAATAAATTTTAATTATGAAAAAATTTTAATAAAAAGCAAAACTCATCTTCTGTTTGTAAAAGGGCAGGCAAGGAAAATGAGAGAAGAAAGATTATCTTTATCAATGGATTTTAGTACTGGAGAGATTCCAGTATAAATTTGCGGGGGAAAATGATGCTGTGAGAATTTAAAAGAGAAGAGAATGAGCTTTTCCTTCTTGAGGAGACATTTGTTACAAGAAGAAAATCTTGGCAACTGGTCTCCAACTTTTCCTCCCACTTCTCTGCCTTCTCTTGTCTATATTTGCTTGCTAAACGAATCCAAATCTCAGGACCTATTGAAACAAGATAACACACAGAAGCAGTTCCCTTCAGAACTGTGTTTCGGAGACTTGGGGAGCACTGAGTTCTGAGACTGGTATAGTAATGGTCTAAGCAAATAATCATCGCTTAAGAAAAAACCTCATGTGGCTTGATTGTATTATAGTTTTATTCATTTCTTTTTTGTGATCGAATCATTTGGACTTCAGCTAGCTGCCAATTCTTCTATATCCCCATTTGACCTTTCCACTCAGTTATTATTTCTCCACCAAATTTCACGTGTAGAAAGATGATTTGGAGCCAGTGATGGTGGTGCATACCTCTGATCCTAGCACTTGGGAAGCCAAGCAGGGGATTGCCAATTTGAGGCCAGACTGGGCTATATACAGTGGGACCCTGTTTCCGACGAACCCCACATAAACAAACGAAACAAAACCCTCAAAAATACAAACAAGCAAAAAAGTAGATAAATGAGATCCTTAAATTTACTGACAAAAAGGAATATTACTGGGAAAAATTTAGCTTTGGTGTGGAATAGGCTGTAGTGGGGTGAAAAGAATGGTAGATAATTCATCCAAAATCTATGATTGCATCAGATGAGCCATTAAGAAATAAGGGATATGTCACTTGCTGGCTTCCCATGTGCTATGGGTCCAATTGCTCACATTTGGCCACTGCTCTAAAATGACAGCATGATGCAATATAAAATGATGGCCACATGAATGGAATTTACACGGGGAAGACAGGAGTTCTGCTTGTGTGACCACTCAAGGGGCTGAGAAGGCTAAGACAACTCTTTCATGGCTCGGGCTGATGGCATTTTTTTATCAGCATTACATATCTGATTTGGTGGAAAAGCATTCCGGAGCCCAAAAAGCTCTCCAAATTCATAATTTCATAGCGTCAGCAAGACACATGAACTCAGACAAGAACTGGGGTTTGAATCCCAGATCTGCTTCTTAGCAGAAGTGTGTGGATTTGCAAAAGTTACCTACCCTCTCAGGAACTGTTTCTGTAGAATGGAGATCTGTTTGCTGGGAGGATTAAGTGGGCTGACCTGGCAAAAGGTCAGAGAGAGTTTAATGAGCCTCCGTGGATAGCTGGAACAACACTGTTGAGTTGTGCAATTCCTGACTCCCAGATTCCATCAAGAGGAGGAAGACAGTCAAATCCTTATCGGGAATTTAAACTCCTAGTTTATTTACCTCTGCCTTAGTCATACTTATGTACTGTGCTAGGAGCAGTCTCCTAACCTCTCTGGAACTGAGCTCATTCTTCCGTGGGATGAAAAAATAACAATCCATGTCCTGAAGACACGCCATTAAGTAAGAGCCAAGTAATGTGTCTAACTTGCAGTGCTACTCAAGAATAATGGTGCTCGGAGTTAAAACGTATTTTCAGTTAATGCTGCTATTGTAAAGAGCAGTGTCTCCCAAAATGTGAGGTATGAGTTGTGGGTGGTTTACACACCAATTCAAACTGGCAAATAGCTATAATAGCATAGCATAAATTCATATTAAAATACATTTTACTTTAATTGCACCAGCAGTCTCTACTTTCATTTTTTAAAAAGAATGTAGAAGCCAGGCTTGGTGGCTCACACCCATGATCCTAGTATTTGGGAGGCTGAGGCAGGAGGATTGCTTCGAGTTCCAGGTCAGCCTGAGTGACATAATGAGGTCAAAGCTAGCCTGAGCTACATAGTGAGACCCTGCCCCCAAAAATGAAAATGAAAACAAAACAAAGCAGAGGGTAGGACTCTTACAACCCAAGAGTCTCTTATAATACCCAGCCTGGGTAACTTAGCAATTTAGGGAGACTCTCAAAAACAAAACCAATCTGGAAATGAATTTCAGTATGAAGACCCTCAGTTCAACCCTCAGTTCTGTCCATAAAAGAGAGAGAGAAGAGTATCAGGGACTTGGTTTAGCTCCAATCTCCTAGAATAAGTGCCTGGCAAATGGCTTAAATAAAAGAGAGCAGTAGTATGATGTTAAAGGCTCCAGGAAGATCAAAACTCCCTGGGAGTAGAGACAAAGAACTTCTCTAGACAGGAGAATTTATTTGTTTTTTAAACAAAGGAAAGGAATACTGACGTAAGGTGGGGACTGAGCAAGACCTTGGGAAGTTAGTTCAAAGACTCCTGGAAGTAGTAGATTTTGTCACTTAGAGAACTGTTTGATCTCCAAGGCTAGCAGCTTGATGGCTCTGGAACAGGGACTGTTAGCAGCCCTAGTCCTTGGCTTCCTCGGCTGTGGTGTTATTTTGACTTCAGAGCACTGTGCATATGCTCTTTTCCCACACAGCCAGAGGTCTCTGTGTTCAGTAACTTACCCCTGTACATCCTGGTCTGGTCTCCAACACAGGAACTGCCTGGGGTTGTAGCTCAGTAGTTGGTTCCTTACCTAGCATGCTAGGGGTCCTAGACCTTATGTATGATCCTAGCACTGAAAGAGAAAAAGAAAAAGAAAGAAAAAAGAAAAGAAGAGAAAAAAGAGAAGTTGTCTCTTTTCCTTTGTATTGTGTTACATACAATAGTAATAATCATTTTTTTAAAAATCTTTTAGCTGGGTGTGGTGCAAACGTATGTCCCAGCACTTAGGAGGCTGAGGCTGGAGGATTTCTGTGAGATTGAGGTCAGCCTGGGCCACATAGTGCACGTGGTGAGTTCAAGACTAGCCTGGACTACACAGTGAGATACAGTGTCACAGAATGGTTAAAAAAAATTGGTGCTGGGGATTAAACCAGAGCTCTGCCATTTAAACTACACATCCAGCCAGGGTGTACCGGGGATCAAACTCATGACCTTGCACTTGCCAGGCAAGCACTTATGCCACTAAGCCCAATTATACTTTAATATAGACCCAAATTTGAAAGAAGAACCTCATTTTGAGCCTGACATAGCATTTGGTGCATAGTAAGATATCGATAAATATTTAATGAATAAACAAAGGCTTACTTTCCCATGAACATGAAGTCAGGCAGAATCATATTTCATTAAGTAAGAAGTTAATCCAAAAGGAATCAAGTGCCTACAAGTGCAACTACATTTGCTAGGCATTATTTTATTTTTTGTCAGTACTGGGCATTGAATCCAAGGCCTTGAGCATGCTAAATAAGTGCTCTACCACTGAGAGTGCATCCCACACATTCTGCTCTATATTGCAAAAAGATCAGTTTGAGAAGGACAGAGTCTGTCTTCCACTAACTTATAGCTCCTTTGGGACAGATGGCATGCATACAAAATCAATTAAGAAAAATGAGGGCCATGGATGTTGTTCAGTGGCACAGCACTTCCCTGGCAAATATGAGGTCGACTTCAATTATTCCTGATACCAAAAAAAAAAAAAAAAAAAAAGACTGGATTTCTTATAAGGAAAACTGTGCCTCACCTTCCTTCTTCCACTAACTGTGTGACTGTGAAAAAGTCATGCATACAAAAAGACACCTGTTTCATGCTGTGTAAGCTAAGGCTACACCACTACAGGATATCTGAGTTTCCTTTTTTTGGGAGACAGGGTCTCACTATTCGAGTCAATCTTTGAACTCACTATGTAGCCCAAAATGATTTTGAAATCATGGCAGTCTTGCCTCGGCCTCCTGAGTGTTGGAATTATAGGTGTGTAACATCACACCTGATCTAAGGTCCCTTTTAGCTATGAGTCTGAAAATAATGCAATGCCTCATTAGTTAGATGCTTAGTCTTTGGGATTTTTAGGGGTTAAGGGTATATTTCAGTGTGAGAGTACTTGTGTACTAGCATGTGTTGAGGTCCTGGGTTCAATCTCTAAAACCAAACAAATGCAAAAAAATCCCTAAATATATATTGGACAGGATCTCTTTAATTCGCTTATTTTTCCATGTAAATTTAATAAACAAAATCACACAATATGTTTTTTATTGGCTTATATCCACCATTGTCTCAATCTTTTTCATTGTCTCAGTCTTTTAATTCATTTACAGCTTTATTTTTATGAAGACAATAATAGAGATGTTTGCATTTTGAATTAACCCTAGACTCCAGACCCACCAGGCATAACAAACAGGCATCCTCACGGTCAATCTAGAGTTCGAGAGGTATGAAAAGCAAACACAAGCAACTCTCCTATTACACAAACAATGTGTGCTCTTCAGGGTTTAGCTTTGTTTGGTCTTGGGCAGTACAGAGTCAAAAAGTATAGCAATCTTTTTCATCTTTGAGATTTAACTACATTAAAAAACAATAAAATGTTTGGCATTGTGGTTTTAATGTGTGTGTGTGTGTGTGTGTGTGTGTGTGTTGGTAATCAGTGTAGCCCCAAACAATTGTATAATTTATTATCTCTTTTTTTTTTGGTGCCAGGGATTGAACTCATGACTGCATGCTTGCAAGGCAGGTGCTTATGCCACTGAGCTAAATCCCCAGCTATCTCTCTCTCTCTCTCTTTTTTTTTTTTTTGTCTTTTTGAGACAGGGTCTCTCGATGCAGTTCAGGCTGGCCTTAAGCTCACTTTGTAGCCCAGGCTGGCCTCGAACTCGCGACGAGTTGTAATCCTCCTGCCTCAGCTCCTGAATGCTGGGACTATAGGTGTGAGCTATCACCCGCAGCTTATCTTATGTTTTATGCATGGTTGGTTGTTGCTTTTTTTTTCTGAGACAAGGTCTCACTATGCAGTTCAAGCTGGCCTTGAATTTACTTTGTAGCCCAAGCTGGCCTCCAATTTATGGTGAGCTTCCTGCCTCAGCCTTCCAGTTTCTAGGATTACAGGCATGTGCTACCATGTCTGGCTAGGTTGCTGTTTTGAGTAGATATTATTTCCCTTTAGTTAAATAGAATGGTTACTTACCTTCTTCTCTAAGATAATAGGCTTAGAAATCAGATTCTGGATTTGGGGATATAGCTCAATAGTAGGGCATGGGGCTGGGGATTTAGCTCAGTGGCATGAGTGCCTGCCTCGCAAGTGCATGGTTGTGAGTTTGATCCCTGGTACCGATTAAATAAATAATAAATAAATAATAGTAGGGTATTTACCCAGCATGCACAAAGCCCCAGGTTCAATCTCCAGCAGCATAAAAAACCAAAAACTAGAACAAAACAAGAAAACCCTTTCTCTAGGAAACTTTCTTAATGCAAAACTTATTTAGTGATTTGTCTATAACTTTAGAGACCTATATGAGTGCACATGCTGACAACAACTCACCCCAACTGCTCTAATTGTGGAGAATATAAACTTTCAGGAAGAGTTCATTATCATGAACTGGTTATGTTCATGACATCAAGGGAAATAGACCATCCATGGAGTGACAAAAAGTCACAGGAGAAGCCCATCCTTCTAGTATTATTCTGTAGTTTAGGGTAGAAAAGGAAAAAGTTCAACTCCAATAAAGTTAAGGCTATATACAATGATATGCTGAAAAGTTTTGTTAATATAAGAAAATATTTTATCATCTAAAAATAAAAAGATATGGCCTTGAATTCATACTCCAAGTGCTGGAGTTACAGGCTTGTGCCACATAGCTAACACAATTTGCATAGTCTTTAAAGTCCCACATAGATGATATAGTAGTCTCACTTTTCTGTGATTTTTTCCCCCCACTGTTTCAGTTATCATGGTCAATCACGACAACTCATAGTTCCATTTGCTTTTTATACTTCTAACTTGAACAAATGAAAACTTTTAAAAATAATTTGGCTGATTTAAGTTTTTAGTAGCTGGGCACGGTGATGCACACCTATAATTAAGATACTGAGCTAGGAAGACTGCAAGTTCAAGGCCTACTTGGGCAACTTAGCAAGATCCTATATCAAAAATTAAAGGGGCAAATCAAACACCGAAACTTAAAGGGGCTGAGGGTGTGACTCAGTGGTAGGGCACTTGCATGACATGCAAAAGACTCCAGGTTTCTTCTCCAATATTGCAAAAATAAAGTTTATGCTAAACTTTATTAATTCAATGCCCAGACAAAAAACAGTAAAAATGTAATACTATATTTTATAGTGATGTTACCAAATTAATGCTTTGTGGGGATGCCATAAAGATTAATTATCTTAAGAATGTAAAGAGATTCTGTTTTGTGTTAGGACTGTTACATTAGTTAGGCCTCATGAAACATAAGGTCTCTCTCTTTTTGAGACAGGGCATCACTATGCAGTTCAGGCTGGCCTTGAGCTCATTTAAAGTCCATGTCATAACTATTCAGTCCTGCAATTGTAGCACTAAAGCAGTCTCAAAAGATATTTAAAATATTCATGGCTGTGTTCCAATAAAAACTTTATTAACAAAAAAAGATAAGGCATGAATTTTTAGATTGTAATCTACTCCCAAATGCATGCTTGCTTTCTTTCTTTCTTTCTTTCTTTCTTTCTTTCTTTCTTTCTTTCTTTCTTTCTTTTCTCTCTTTCTTTCTCGTCTTTTTGAGACAGAGTCTCATGTAGCTCAGGATGACGCTGAACTCACTTTGTAGCCCACTCTGGCCTCTAACTCACAGTGATTCTCCTATCTCAGCATTCCTCGAGCTGGGATCACAGGTATGTACCACTACATGCAGCTAATTATTTCTATACGTGTAGTTATACTCACTCTTCCTTTGAGCAAAAGAATGTGACAGTGGATTATTCTACTTCTCTTATGTTTATGTCTCTTCCTATTAGGTAAAAAATGGTGTAGAAAAAAACCAAAGTTATGACTACATGAAAATTCCAGACTCTATTAAACCTTTGGGTAAGATGAGAGGAAATGGATTGGTAAGTGGTGGGTGCTAGATTTGAAACCAGACTTGTTTCACTACCCTGCTTCTTGCTACCTTGCTTTTCATCAGTGAATCCTAGGTTTTGTGACAGTTCTCAGGTTACTAAGCACAAGTGAACCGTGAATATGGCCCATACTCTACTCACTGTTGTGTTCAGTGGATTGACTCGCGAGAGCACATGCACAGCACTGTGTTGGAGTAGGAGTCCAGGGCATGGCAATGTGGCTGGAGCAACTGGGCACGACCTGTCAGCTGAAGAGAGTGTCAACCACGGGTGCACAACAGCAACTCCCAAGCCTGACCGCAGATCAAGCCGAGCCTGGCACCTGGCTCCGATCTTCTGCCACAAGACCGGGCTGAACCTGGCACTTGATGCCAGGCTCTAGCACAGGACCAAGTGGGACCACCCCAGCCTCAACTGGCAAAAGGAGCTAATGGAAGATGGCAGCAATGAGTGTGGCACTGCCCTTTGCACTTGCAGGACAGTCTTTTCTTTTTCTTTTGAAGCACCCTTTTCTCCTTTAGTGCTTCTTTTGGTGTTTCTTTTCTTCTTCTTATCTCTGCCCTAAAATAGACAGCAGTCATTCCCATCCACCATTGTCCCAAGCTATTCATTCAATGGGAAATAAGAACTTGGAAGAGACTGCTGGTCCCTGCTCCACTCCTGGATATCAGTATTAGCAACGACTACATAAATCATGACTGTGTTTTTCACGCCACATCGTACTTCGCCAGTTGAGAAAATGCTTGGCAAGCCTGTTGCCTAGTGAGAATAAAGTGGGAGTTAAACAACTGTATGGAAAGGCCACCAAAATAATCCAGAACTAGATGCTCAAGAACTGCTATTTTTCTGTTGAATTTGTTTGGAATGGTACAAATAAACACTATTAATTTCAGTTGGTTTAAATAAGTAACCGGGAATGATACAAATGTTGGTATATTAGCCTCAAAACTACATTCAGTTTTTTTCTTCTGTTTTACTTTAAATATTTAGCCTCTAGTTCCAATGCCACATCCTCAATAAACATGTTTACTGAAGGTAACAGAAATGATTTTTTTTTGAAAGAGAGGGGAGATAGTTTTTCTTCCCCCCAAATCCATTTTATTTCAAAGAAAGAAAAAAAAACTCCAAAATTTCAAGACACATCAATAAAGAAGCAGCAATGGTACATAGATTATGCATTGCCATCCCCAAATCAGTCACCCAGAGCGCAAGACAGGGAGATGGTTAAGATTAAGTGTAGAAATGTCTATGATTATTATTATTTAATACTTCTTTTTGCTGGGTGTGTTGGTACATGGCTGTCATCCTAGCACTTGGGAGGCTGAGGCAAGAGGATTGCTATGAGTTCAAAGCCAGCCTGGGCTACAAAGTGAGTTCACAGCCAGCCTGAACTGCATAGTGAGACCCTGTCTCTAAAAGACAAAGAAATAAGATAAAAACAAACAACCTTTTTTTAATGTGGTAAATTTCAAAGCATGGAATACCACAAAGCAGTACATCACATGGGACCAAAAAACATCACGTTTTTCTTTAATCTCCTTGTTGTTTGAGCAGCAAACTTTGCAGCAGCTGGGTGGATTTTGTCTCTCATGTTGGTGGTATGCTCTTGGGGAAATGTCTTGCAGAAAGGTAGAAAAGATGTGACATCATCAGAAAACAGATGACTTCCCAGATGTTGGTGCCCTAGCCTGTGATGCTCTTCCAGCATTTTTTCAGTCAACATCAGCTGAAGTTCACATGGCTGATCATGTGCTCAGGACTGTCCTCCTGAACAGGATGTAGGACTTCAGCACTGCCAATGTTCAGAAGGTGGTGAAAGAATTTCTTATACCAAACTTGTGTCTTGTGTGCTCAGTTGGTTAAGAAGTAATTATCTGATCAGCCTAGTCCACTGCTCCACAGTCCTGTGATAATCCACAGTGACACAAGGCTTTGGTTTAGTTTTATCATTTCTGTCCTCTGCTTCAATCACAGTAACTTTATAGAAGGTTGACAAGATTGCCACCACCTGCTTGTCACACCATTTCAGTGCCATATGTTCACCACAGAATCTGGCTAAGTTGTCTCTTTTGCAATTCTTCTTTCCCAGATCACTTAGCATTTGTTTTCTGTTCAAATGAGCTGTACCAACCTCATCAGCCCTGTTTTGATGTATTTCTCAGAAAAGCATGAGGGCCAGGGATTTAGCTCAGTGGCACAAGTGCTTGCTTGGCAGTTCGAGGTCATGAGTTCGATCCCCAGTCAAAAAAAAAAAAGCATGAGAAGAGTAAAAAAGTTACTGAGGAAGACACAATATCCTTGGTCAAGAAAGTCCATGACTAAGGTAAAGACAATGTGTTAGGATTTCAGATCATCAGCTGAATCTTTCGAATTCATTCTGGACTCCATGTGAACAAGCATATTCCATGCATAACCACCCTGCCTTTCATGAAGTTGCGTAGCTTGAGACGAAGTTGTGCTCATTTCATCGGGATTTATGCTTCATGCTAATCATTCCTGAAACAGTGTCAATGATTTATCAATTGCCATGTTCCTGATTGGAGTGTATTGAAAACTTATAAGAAAGTCGAACACACATTTGATCTTTGCAGAAGGCAATGATAATAGGGTCTTTGATCAGCAGATATGGAAAAATTATTGACAAAATACAGGAACCAAGTAAAAGTAAGTCTTTTGCCAGTCATAATTTGCTGGAGATAAGATACAGCCAAGAGGGGCCTTGTTCACCAAAATTTCTCCAGTTCAGGTTTCTGCACAGTACTTTGCAGTACTGCTAATGAAAAAAAAAAAAAAAAAAGACTTTCAGGTCATCATTGTCAAGTGTTTTTCCACTGAAACTATTTGAGAAAATCCTTTGGGACCAGGTGGCTCTGAAACCAACAAGGAAGTTTGGATATTTGTTTTGTTGGTAATTTAAAAAAAACTAATCCGTCTGTAAAGCACAGTTCAACATAATGGCAGGGTTTCAGAGGGATCACTGACATCAATTCTGCTGGCTTTGCTGGTAAAGTTACACCTGTGTTGTGGAATCATGAGCTGACCCTTTCCCAGCATACCCAAGTCAACTGCCACAGGGCTATTTCCATCAGATTTCAAGTCTGATGGAGACCTGACTCTGCCACCTTCTGAAACACTAGTGGGAAAATCATCAGAATCATCTGTTAAGAAAAATTGGATTCATCAAATGACTCTTTGGCTAACAGCTTGTTTGAGAACAGTGCTATCGTGTGCAGGAATGTTATATCTTCTAGGATTTCACATTTTCAGTGATCAAGAATTTCTGTACTTTGTAAATAGAAAGTACTGAAACTACTAAACACTATTAAACTAGTAAACTAATAAAAGCAGAATACTATACACAGAATAATATCTTTGTTTCCAAAGATTATTGAAATAGTAGAAAGAATACTAATAAAAGAGATATTTCTTGGCAAACATTAGGGGTAAGACTAGGAGTTTAAGTTGGGATAAACAGTCCAGCTGAGGTTGCTGGCAAGTATTCTCTGGGCAAACAGGAAATGGGGCATTCTCTCCTCTTTTTTCTTTTACTTCTCCTCCTCCTCCTCCTCCTTCTTTCCTACAAATTTGAACCTAAGCCCACAGTTCTTTTTATTTTTTTAATTTTCAGTTAGGATTTCCATAAATTGGTAAATTGCCCAGGCTGGGTTCAAGTTTAGGCTCCTCCTCCTTCATTCTCTCTGGGATTGCAGGTGCCTGCTACTACAACAGCTTCTGTTAAACATTTCACTCTTTGAAGAATTACATACATAAACATGGCGGAGTAGACATGATAAAGTGGTCATGTACTACGTGTTGTCAATTGAAATCTCTCAAGAGTTGAGCCAGGTGGCTCCTTCTCCCAGGTGTATCTGTCAAAATGACTGAAATTTACAGTCTTGTATGGAACAAGGTTTAGAGTACAGATAAGGGTCACTAAATGCAAATGTCATCTACAAACTGGAACCAATTGGCATCCCACTCACACCAATATGTTTATCAGCTCTGATTCATGAGTAGCTAGCTTCCTCCCTGAGGCCCAGGCCCAGGCCCAGAGTAGAGGAAGTGCGGTTTTTGAGCTGACACAGAGAGATCGCCTTGGCCAGTAGCAGGACTCAGAAGACCACCGGCTCTGGGGCAGGACTGGACCAATCAGGAGAGAGGTAGCCGGGAGGCTACGCAGTGAGGCACGATATCCCTGGTCTTTCAGTTCTCCATGCCCTGTCACCTCAGCACGTCCTAAAACCCGCTGGCTTGCCTCAACACAGTCGCAAGCTTACAGATGGCGCACAACGATGCGACCCTCTGTCGTCACTGTAATTTGCACACAGGGGACGGGGAGGTGGCCAAATGGAGTTAAAAATTGAAGTATCTTTTTTTGTTCTTTTTGGTCCAGCCAATTTAAATTTCATGTAATAAACAATTCTCCGGTGGCCTTTTGCAAAGACATTTTGACTTGTAAAAGGCAGATTAACGCAATCAGAAGACTCCTCTTGGGCGGGCGGCGGCACATCAGCACCCCCTCATCTCTGCACGCTCCCCGCTCCGGCCACGCCCGCGAGGGGGACCCGGGCCGTCACGTCCCCAGCGTCGGGAGGCGGAGCCTTTGCCCATGACGTCACATAATCACGCCCATTCCGTCCACATATCGCTCGCGCCGCCCGCCATCTTGTTCCCAGTGTCTTTTTGCCGTCGACTGTGTCTAGAATCCTGTCTACGTCTGTCGGCAGGAGGCAGGGCGCCGGGTCTTTTGTCTGTTCGACCCCGTAGTTTGGTTCGAGGTCTCCCGGTGTTTTCCCTGGGCAGCCGGCAGAAGCCGAAGCGGCCGCCCCCGCCCCTCCCCTCGTCCCCGGGCCGGGAGGGACCGAGTCCGCGTCACGCCCCTCAGCCATAGCTACTTCTCAGTCGTTGCGTCCGCATCTTGTCCCCGGAATCAGACTGTGCCCCATAGATGGCCAGCTTTCCCCCGAGGGTCAACGAAAAAGCGATCGGTGAGGAACGGGACGGTGGGTGAGCGCGCGGGGGCCAAGCAGAGGCAGGCACTGCCCGGAGGAGGTTTGGGAGGAAGGAGCTGGGTCTGAGGGAAGAGCTCGCGGGCGCGGAGGAGGAAGCGGCCCCGCGGGTGGAGGGGAGCCGAAGGGCGCGGGCGGGCGTGGATGAGCGCGGAGGGAGCGTCCAGGAGGCCCCGGCGCGCGGGAGCCGGGCTGGGGTAGACTCGGGCCGGCGCGCGGCGTGGCCGAGGCGGCCACTCATCCCCGATCCAAGGCCTCTCGGGCGACCGGCGCGGGGTCCTTATCCTGGGATTCCCTAGACGAGGTTTGGGCGTCCAGTGGACTGGGGAAGGTTATTTCCCAAAGGTTCAGAAGATCTTTGTGGATGTGAAGGGGGATGAATGCGTGTGTCCTGAGCTGCCATGAGTGGAAGGGGTTCTTGTATAGTGTTACTCATTAAAATGTACTCGGAGGGGTGCCAACGGCCTGGAAAACGCAGTTTTTAAAAAATGATAAGGCCTTCAGAAAAGTCTGCGGTTCAGGGGAGGAGCCTCAGGATTATCTTTCAAATGCTTGTGGGAGGAGCAGAGGGCTTGGGTGGAGGGACCGAAGGGAGGCTATTGTAGTGTAGAGCAAAGTCTGGGAAGGCTTTGTAAAAGCTGTTCTGGAGCTACCCTGCCGCGCTGAAGACGGGACAATCCGGTGGCGATGACTGTGGTCCAGACCTGTGGCTCCGCTTAAAGCACCACACATTAATTTTAAATCCTCACAAAGTAAACTGAAACAACCTTTGCTAGTCTTGGGGTGTTGTGCAATCACCTGTTTAGTAGACACTGACTTTTATGGTACAGTGTTACTTAAGAAAAAAATTAGCAGTAGCAATTGAACCTATGCGTTTCTTGCACTTGAAGTAGGTGTACACCCTTACTAAAGTTGGAGAAGGTATTCCAGAGCAGAGAAACGGAAGTAGCCAAAATACCTCTCATCTGGTATGTGGGCGAATTTCTGTAACAGAAACAGCTGTTGTAGGATTTTGGACTTTTGCTCTCTTAGGGATAAGGCTGAATGGCTGATTAGGTGACTAACGCTTGTCTTAATAACTTCTAAAGATACAGGGAATACAGGAAATTCCTGTCCAGTTTACCAGTTGTCGTCCATCCGTCCTTGTCCTTCTCCCCCCCACCCCCGCCCGC
Organism: Hydrochoerus hydrochaeris; assembly: GCA_004027455.1. Classification (NCBI taxonomy): domain Eukaryota; kingdom Metazoa; phylum Chordata; class Mammalia; order Rodentia; family Hydrochaeridae; genus Hydrochoerus; species Hydrochoerus hydrochaeris. The sequence goes on along the minus strand of PVLA01002586.1, from coordinate 89,160 downwards.
CTCTGCACTTTCTGAGACAGGATCTCAGTATGCAGTGGAACTCAGTAGCCCAGGCTGGTCTTGAACTTGCAATGATCCTCTTGCCCCAGCCTCCTGGGATTAATCCAGGAATTTTTTTTTGTCCTTTTCCACCACGCCCACACTGTAGTATTATAGGTGAGTGATCTACCATTCATTAACCTGTATTTTAGTCTTCATAACTCACTTTGAAAACTTTCCAGGCCCCTTTCCAAAGGGATAAATAGAACGCCTTAGCATGCCTGCACAAGTACCCTTTCTTAATTTTTAAGCATTTTTGTTTCATTATCTTCTGGCTATAGTTTAAAAAAAAGTCTAGAAGTTTGGCCTTTCGGAACACTTACTTATTTTTTGTTTTTTTGAGGCAGGGTCTTTGCTGTATTTCCCAGGCTGGCATCAGAGTTGCTGTGATCCTCCTGCCTCAGCCTCCAACTGGTTGGATTACAGGATACATCCATACCCAGTTTTTAAAACCTGTGTTTTTGGGGTGGAGAGGTTGTCTTTTTGAGACAGTCTCACTATGCAGTTCAGGCTGGCCTTGGGCTCACTTTTTAGCCCAGGCTGCTCTCAAACTTGCCCTGATCTTCCTCCCTTAGCGCCCCCCCCCCCCAGTGTTAGCATCAAAGACATAAGTCACCATGCCCTGCTTTAAAATCTTTTTTAAACCCCAGTTTTTGTTTCTTTTTTGAAGTATGATTTGGATACAAGGTTAAACATTTGTTTCTCTGTGTAGCTTTGTATCTGTGAATAAGGAGTATCTCTTTTTTTCATGGGTTTTAGCTGTAGTTAGGGGCAGTTTGACTTCTCAAGTACAGACTGCAAGAGTCCCTAAATGAGTAAAGATTTCTGTATGACAGGAATTCAACAGCCATGAGCTACTGCTGCCTTTCACAAGGCACAGCCACAGACCCTCCCTTTTTGGCTATAAAACTGTAGGGAGGAATGTGAAGAAGTAGCTAAATCTGGTTTGTTGAGTTCGTTGGTGACTCATGGTGTGACACTCCTGTACAGATGTTAATAATGCAGTGTGGTGTCTTGTCCATTTCCAAGGCAGGCAACCTTTCCCATATACAAGGTCATTGAATTTCTTTCTTTCTTTCTTTCTTTCTTTCTTTCTTTCTTTCTTTCTTTCTTTCTTTCTTTCTTTCTTTCTTTTTGAGACAGGGTCTCACTGTAGTTCAGACTGGCCTTTACTCCCCACAGTTCTCCCATCTCAGCCACTTGTGTGCTGGGATGACAGGTGTGTGCTACCACGCTCAGCTTTGTTAATAATTCTTTAAACAAGAGTTTCAGAATTGTGGCTGATATAAAAAAGAAAATCACAATCTGGCGTTGTAGTGCATAACCCCCTTCAAAGCCAGCCTGGGCAGTGTAATGAGACCCTCTCTAAAATAAAAAGGGACTGAGAGCTCAGTGTGAAGGCCCTGGGGTAACAGATTTATGAAATGAGTATTGTGTGAGAAATTTAGTACAGTATTCTCACTTTATTTTTATTTATTTATTTTTAAACCTCACATTTTATTTTATTTTACTTACTTATTTTTGCAGTAATGAGGATCAAACGACCTCACACTTGCCAGGTGGGCACTTATGCCTGCTGAGCTAAATCCCCAGCCGCTTCTCACTTAGTTTAACTGAGGACTTTCTCTTTAGGTGGATTTTGAAACTTGTTTCCTTTATCTGTGAAGTTTGCTATTTTTCTCCCTAAAATTTATGGATGTATAAAAAGATAGATAGGGTTAGAAAGACATCCAAGTTAAAAAATAAATTTAGAGTGTGGGCATGGTGGTGCACTCCTGTAATCCCAGCACTCGGGAGGCTGAAGCAGGCAGATGGCTGCAAGTTCAGGACCAGCCTGGGCTACAGAGTTAGCTCAAGGCCAGCCTGAACTGCATAGTGAGACACTGTCTCTAAAAGACAAAAACAAACAAACATTAGGCAGAAGTTGCAAATACAGAGGCCAGACATAAAAGAACCCTATTGGAGACCAGCCTGGGCTACAAAATGAGCTCAAGGCTAGCCTGAACTGCATAGCGAGACCCTGTCTTAAAAAGACAAGAACTCTAATGAAGTGAACATAAAGACTGGGTTTGGAGTTGGGCTTGGTGGCACATGCCTGTAATCCCAGCACTTAGGAAACTGAGGCAGGAAGATTACCTTGAGTTGGAGGCAGCCTGGGCTCTGTAATGAGTTCAAGACCAGCCTGAACTGAATTTGGAAAAAATATAAGGAAACCTAGTGTAGTAGTCCCTGTCTAATGTGATCTGTGTATTTTAAAAAGTCATTCTAGCCTGCCATGGTGGCATGTCTGTAATCCTAGCTACTCACAAGGCTGAGTCAGGACAATCACAACTTTGAGCCCTTAGCTTTGAGCCTACCCTGGTCAACTTATTGAAACCCTTTTTAAATTTAAAAAAAAATTTTTTTTGTTTAGAGAAAAAAATGAAACAAAGAGGATAGAAATAATATAAAATTTCAAAAAAAAAACCAGTAAGAAATCACTAGTTGACAATAGAGTAGTTGTTCAAGTTACAAAAGTAAAGCATACAAAGTGGACATTTAACAGTGAGACTGCAATCAGCTCTGTTCATCTATCCAACAAAAAACTTAGTAATATGGTCATCAGTCCTATACACTCAAATACATGCAATTTATCCTTTAGAATACTTTCCTCTCTTTTTTTTACAATAACTAATCAATTCTTGTAAACAGTTTAGAAGTTCTACACATGTATAAGTCTCTACATGCATACCTAGCCTTTCTGTATTAGAGGGAGAAACAAACCAAAACAAGTCAACAATACAAATTCCTAGAGCAAAAAATAATTCCTAGAGAAACACGAAATAAGGACATATAAAACCACAATACTAGGTGATCTACGGTTGTCTTCATGATGTCTCCTGTTTTCAATAAAATTGTTTATATCGTTAGGCATAGTATAATTAAACTTAGTGGTAATAGCACTATTAACCTTTTTTAAATTAAAAAAAATTTTTTTAAAAAGTATGGTGGAGTGGTTGGGACAGGAATGTAAGTTCTGGAGTAGAAAACTTGCCTGCTTTTTTTTGTTTTTTTTTAGGTTCTGGCTCCAATTCCCAGTTCCATACATAGGCACAAAATCACTCTGCACGCATCTGAGGGTTACCCATTTGTGAATATTATTTTAAGGAAGTCATGTGAAAGTGAAATTAATGTCATGGTATGAGGGCCATTACTCACTGTAGTTGATTTGGAAAAGTATGAAGTTAAGAGGGAGGATGGACTTGAAACTTGGTAATCTGAGGAATGATGGAAAGAGCTAGAAATAATTTAGACCAGCAAAAAGACTCAGTGGATGTCCTGGCTGTGTGTTAGATTTGCAGGCTTAGTGGTTGATTTTCTTAGGTCAGAATCAGGACCAAGTGGATGGAAGGAAGATTTTTACATCATTAAAAGGAAAAATTTCGGGCTGGGGATATAGCTCAGTAGCACATTGCCTTTCAGGCAAGCATGAGATTATGAGTTCAGTCCCCAGTACCAAAAAAAGGGAAAAATTTCTGATCTCAACTGAAGCAGAATAAACCTTATTCTTATTTATGACTGTCCCTAGAAAAATAGGCATCTTTTTGTTGTTGGGTTTTTTTTTTTGAGACAGGGTCTCGCTGTGCAGTTCAGGCTGGTCTTGAGCTCACTTTGTAGCCCAGGCTGGTCTCAAACTCGCAATGATCCTCCTGCCTCAGCCGCCTGAGTACTGGAATTACAGGCATGAGCCACCACGCCCAGCTGTTGTTGGGTTTTAAAGCCTACTCAATGTATCAAAGGATTGATTGGACAAAGAACATTTAAATCACTTAAGAATGGGAATTGGTACACATGCTTTCGTATTGGTCCAGTAAATATTTACTTGAGTCCCTGTCATATGCTAGGTGCCATACTAGCTATTGATGGAGCACACTCAGACTAAAGTGTCCCTAAATGAGGTTTGTGTGTATAGATCTGCTCTAGGTATGGTGGGGTAAGTGGTTCATACCCATACATAGTCTATTAAAGTTTAGTTGTTGGAAAGTTTAGGACAGAAGCATATAAAAATACTTTATCATACACTATAGAGTTGATCAACAAGCCTATAACAGAAAGGAAAAGTGGCAAAATTGAACTCAAGACCAATCCAACAAAGAAGTGATGATACTCTAGTGAAGGCCCTTTTCCAAAATTAAGAAAATTTCATTTCAGTCAGCTCATACATATTGAAATAGGATTTTGTTGATTATGCTTTTTGCTAAATATGGAATTAATATTCTCATTGGAAATATGCCAGGGTGGTGGTAGAGTTGTTTTGGATGTGTGTGTAGTTGTTTTTGGAGACAGGGTCTTACTCTGTTGTATTTTATAATAGTTAGTGGTTCTTGAAAGCTAAAAAACTTGATTTGGAGGCTGGTGTGGTGGCATACACCTATAACCCCAGCACTCAGGAGGCCGCGGGAGCAGCATCACTGCAAGTTTGAGGCCAGCCTAGGCCACATGGTGAGTGTAAGGCCAGCCTGGACTGCACAGCCAGATGCTGTCTCGAAAAAGTTTTTTAAAAAAAATTTGTAAAATATTTTTCTTGGAAAGTAACTTTAATCTGTTTCATTTTAAATGTAATTTGGTAAAAACATAAAGCAGTACAAAAATTAGGATCTGAATTAATTGCTAAGTTGAATTGGTCACTACATTATTACCTGTATAATTTTGTTTTGTTTTGAGACAAAGTCCTGCTATGTGGTTTATGCTGGCCTTGAATTCATTATGTATCTCAGGCTGGCCTCGAACTTAAAGCCGTCCTTCTGCCTCAGCCTCCCCAGTGCTAGAATTACAGACACGCACCACCGTGCCTGGCCACTTGTAGTTTTGATCAGTGAAACTTTTCTTAAAGATTAGCATTGGGAGATTTTTAGGAAAATCAGTTTACCAAAAATTGAAAATAGTCATTGTCATTAAGGGGTCTTTACATTTTGTACAAATCCTTCCTTTTAGCTAGTAGGAAGCAAATTTCCCTATACTGTGTGTGTGTGTGTGTGTGTGCGTGTGTGTGTGTGCGCGCGCGCGCGCGTGTGTTTTCCGGTACCAACAGTCAAACTCAGGACCTTGTGCTTGCCAGGTAGTTGTTGTGCCCCTGGCCATACATACTGTGTCCAAAATAAGTGAAAAAATTTATTGAATCCCACAGAAATATGGAAGCAATTTGAGACTCAGTTTGTTCTATGTGATTTCCTGTGCTTTTTCTTTTAGTGAGATCCCGTACTATAGGTGAACTTTTAGCTCCAGCAGCTCCTTTTGACAAGAAATGTGGTCGTGAAAACTGGACTGTTGCTTTTGCTCCAGATGGTTCATACTTTGCTTGGTCACAAGGACATCGAACTGTAAAGCTTGTTCCTTGGTCCCAGTGCCTTAAGAACTTGTAAGACTTTTTTTTTTCTTTTTTAATCTCTGGAATTTATTGATGTCATTAATGTGGGGTAATAAAACATTTCGGTATTTGTTTTTCTTTTACAGTGTTGTAATGTGTTTTAACATAGGCTGAGAATATTTATTGGAAAATTTGTGTAGTAAAGAGTTGTCTAGCCTTATTTATATACATTGTAATATTTTCTTGGGTGTTTGTCTATTTTTGTATGAATTAAGGAGCAGATTAAGCCAGGGATAGTGACACATGTCTGCAATCTCAGCGTTTGAGAGGCTGAGGCAGAAGGATCTTGAGTTCTGGCTAGACTGGGCTACATAGTGAGTTCAAGGGCAGCCTGGACTGTATATTGAGACCCAGTCTCAAAAAAATAATAATTCAAAACTGATTAATTATACCTTGTTAGGGTATATGTTCTGCTATACGAGAGCAGATGACCTTGTTATGTGAAGTTTTCTGCATTCACTTTGGGTTTTACAATACTTTATTGGATAACAGTGGTATGTAGGTCATATAATTACTTTAGATCTGTGATATCTCTGCTTGAATTGAGTTTGAATATTTGTGTTACTGGATTATTTATTAATTTGTCTTTTGAGACAGTGTTTCACTATTCAGTGCAGGTTGGCCTTGAATTCATGGCAATCCTCCTTCCTCAGCCTCCCAAGTGCTGGGATTACAGGCGTGTGCCACCATGCCCAGCATTGCATTCTTATTTTTACTTCTGTGTTTAGGTTAAAGGAGTCTCAACTGATAAATTGGTTTTGATCAAAATTTGAGAGTCAAATGAGTTATAAAATTGCTTTATTATTGCACTACTGAAACTGAAAACTGTTAAATACCTAATTTTATATCCTGTCATTCTCTTGTAGTTCAGCTAGCAGGTTTTCCCCTTCCTATCTATAGGATTCTATTTTTATTCATTATCATCATAATCACCTTGAGGTTATTTTGATAACTGGTTATTGTTAATGTCTGCAGGGTTCCAGAATAAATAATCATTCAGTTTCACTTTTCTCCCTCAGTCTCTTGCATGGCGCGAAGAACGTTGCTAATTCAAACAGCTTAAGATTGTCAAGACAAAATAGTGATGGTGGTCAAAAAAATAAACCTCACGAACATATTATAGACTGTGGAGATATAGTCTGGAGTCTTGCCTTTGGGTCTTCAGTTCCAGAAAAACAAAGCCGCTGTGTAAATATAGAATGGCATCGATTCAGATTTGGGCAAGATCAGCTGCTCCTTGCCACAGGATTAAGCAATGGTCGTATCAAAATATGGGATGTATATACAGGTACAAATTCATAGTTTTAAAAGTAAACTTATAATGTAAAATACTGCTCATGTGCACTGAAATAAATGATTTGAGGATTTTAACTGAAAAATAAGACTTGCTGCTTTGAGTGTGTCTGTTTTGGTTTGAGACAGGGTCTCACTGTGTAGTTCAGGCTATCTTTGTATGTATCTGTGTAGCCCAGGCTGGCCTCAAACTCACATCTGTCCTCCTTTCTCATCCTTCTGAGTGCTGGGGTTATAGGTGTGTACCACCATGCCTGGTTTAAGTAAGTGTGTCTTTAAAATTGGCCTTGATAGCATTTTTAGCTCAGCTTGTGGTTTTAATTTAGGAAGACAATATAGAATTTCCACTGTTTGACCCTTCAGAAAATAATATAGTAGAAAGGTGAGTGTAGGGAGTGTTTAGTTAGTTATTATTTATAAATAATTTAGTTTGACTCAACAGGTGTTTTCTTACATACTTTTTCAATGATGGTTTAGAGCAGTGATGGCAGACCTCTTAGACACTGAGTGCCCTAACTACAAGCCAAGATCCACTTATTGTTGCAAAGTGCCAACTCTGCAATTAAATCCAAATACTGAGATTTTAGTTTAGAAAATGCAACTGTTACCTGAGGCTCAGCTGCTGGGTGACTGAGCTCACCTGCCAGCATGCCTGCCATAGCACATGTGCCATAGGTTTGCCACAGCAAATTCAGTGGTTAGGTTCAGTGTTGACCATATGGAGAAATTTGATTCATTTCTCATCCAATTTGGTTTCTTTTTTTCTTTTTCTTTTTTCTTTTTTAAATGGAGCCAGGCAGGACAGAGCCCCTGCCCCCATCCCAGAACACACTTATTGTCTTAGATTTATTTGAATATAACTTGAAGGGCAGCAATTCTTTTTTGTTTTTTTATGGATACCAGGGATCGAACTCTCAATTGCATGCTTGGCAAGGCAGGCGCTTATGCCGCTGAGCTAAATCCCCAGCCCTTCCAATTTGGTTTGTAACCAAGAATTGTAGAAAGAATTAGGTTGGTAAACTGAGGTACCACTATAAGTCAAAATTGGGAGCCTTGAGAAAAAGAATTTAGGTAAGCACCTAAGTTTTTGAAAACAAGACTCTTTCTTAATAGTAGTGGGTAAGAATTTTTAAACTGAGATTGTGTTCAAGAATTAGTTGTGGTAGCTAGGCGTGGTGGTACATGCCTGTAATACCAGCACTTGGGAGGCTAAGACAGGAGGATGTCCCATGAGTTTGAGGCCAATCTGGCCTATGCAGTAAGGCCAGGGTAAGCTGCATACTGAAGCCCTATCTCAAAAAGACCAAAAAAAAAAAAAAAAAAATTATGGTACAGTAGTATCTTTTGGGGAACTTGGGAAATAAAGACAAAAATTTGTTTTAGATTTTAAAATGATACAGAGATTTAGGAGGTGATAATATAAAGGCTTTTTTGATATTACCTTGATCCCTGAGTTTGTTTACATTTCAGGAATTGTCTTTTAATTTTTCTAATAAACTTAAGACTTTGCTCAACTAGAAAGAATGCCTTTTAAAATATTGTAAATAGTTTTGCAAGTAACAGTGGCACTAATAATAATTGACACCAATAAATACTTTGCACTGATCAACCGACAAGAATTTATTTTTAAAATGAAGTTAGCAACTCTATTTTTCAAAAGTAGAAGCTGATATATAATTGTCTTTTTTTCCCCTTCCATTGTGTTTAGGAAAACTCCTCCTTAATCTGGTAGATCATACTGAAGTGGTCAGAGATTTAACTTTTGCTCCAGATGGGAGCTTGATCCTAGTATCAGCTTCAAGAGATAAAACTCTTAGAGTGTGGGACCTCAAAGATGATGGTATGTCTTTATTCTGTGCTGTAAAAAGATGGGTTTCTTGGTATTACTGTCGAGACGATTTGGGAACAAAATCTTGGTATTCAGCTGTACAAGTGATGTTTGATCAGAATTTCCTCTTCTCTGTTTAACAGTTTGATCCTTTTCCTATGTAGATCAAACAGAAACATAAAATGAGCCAGGATAGGAGCCAGCAGTTACTATAAGTAAACAATCTGATACTACTCAGAAACTAGCCACGGCAGATCCGTATCAGTTGTTGGGCAAATCTGGATGGTTTTAGGGTTGTAGTTTGGTTGTAGGACAGTTTCCTTTATCTTAGGGTTATTACCTTTCTGCATGTGCTTACTGAAAATTTAAGTCGATCTTAAAGCAACAAATTCAGTAATTAATAAAATTTAGGCTTAAACAAGATTTGTGTGCCAGAATTAATAGCATTGTAAATGCTAGTAAGCATAGGCTAAAAATTTTTATAAAAAATACAATTTTTTACACTTTAATACAATAGAAAGATATGTTCATTTTTCTGAAACTTGGTATTTGTAATACAGAGTTTTAGCAAGGCTATGTTTGAGAGGCCTTCTGATCTCCTAAGGAAGTAGTTTATATTTTAAACTAAAACTTTGTATTTGAGTAGTATGTGTTGGTGCTCAACAGTCTGAAATTGGAAGTTGACAGACTTGCCTACCAGTAATATTATAGTATGTGTAAATTTTTTTAAAGTATGTGCAAATTAAATGTAAAAGAAAACAAAACTCAGATTTAGAGCCATCAGATTTTGTTCACCTGATGGATAATAACAATAAAGTACTAATATCCCCAAATCCTGAGGTACCTATCCACATTTTATCAACTCTCTGATTGCTCAGCTCTCTTTTTACTCCCCCCAAATACTGGGGTTTGAACTCAAGGTTTTGCACTGAGCTGTAGCCTCAGCCTGTCCTTTTATTTTTTATTATTTGAGACAGGGTCTCACTAAATCACTAAATTGCCCAGACTGGGCTCAAACTTGTTATCCTTACCTCAGCGCTGGCCCTACAATCATGTACCACCATGTCTGGCTGATTGCTCAGCTCTGGAGGGACAGTTAAATAATTTTAGCAGCGTAGTTGTTTGCTGTGGGTATAAGGAAAACGAGGACTTGGAAATTGAATGTAGATTATCAAAGTGGAAGAGGATGAAAAAGCTTTTTGAAGATGTTCTGTTCAACAAGTCTTAAATTTGCTATGTTTCAGTTCCTTCCTTTGTACAAATAAGGGAATTGCACTAAAAGAATTCTGTCTCCTACAGATGAAGGGTCACAGGCATTTAATTAAAGGGCTAGATGTTACATATTTTAGGTTTGTGGGCTGTACTGTCTGTCTGTAGTAACAGTATAAACCAGCATGATTATATGGGTAAAATTTTGTTCATGAAAATAAGCAGCTGGTAAATATTGCCAGCCTATTAGAGGTATATAACTTTCAGCTGTGAACATTTGAAATGCATTCTAAGGCTGACACAAATACTTGTTTTTGTTCAGGAAACATGATGAAAATATTGAGAGGGCATCCGAACTGGGTGTACAACTGTGCATTCTCTCCTGACTCTTCCATGCTGTGTTCAGTTGGAGCAAGTAAAGCAGTATGTGTCAGAGTTCTTACACATTCCTTATGAATTGAATTATAATGATGTATGCATAATCATTTTAAATCTAAGCAACCTATTAAGTCTGTGCTCGGTGTCATGAATATCTTAATTGTTTTATTTCATGATGGGGGAGAATTTGCATGAAGGAAATTAAATATAGTTATTGCTTGTGAAGTGAGAAGTTGGGTTGCTCTTAGAGATAATATTTATAAAATGGGGGTATATCAAATTTATTTTCTGTAAGGTCTAGAAAAGTTTATGTGCTATAGAAGAGTTCTAGTTCATGTTAAGACATTCTCTTGCTAATTATTTTCTTCTCTGTTGTTCTATTTTTGTCCAGTTTGCTGTTTTTAAAGTTTTGAATCCCAGCTGGTCCTGGACATTTAACTGAAAAAGTAACATAATGATAATAAAAAAAGCACTCATGTATGTCCTAGAGTGAATTATAGATGGAACTTAAATGTTGTCTGTCTTATATAGCATACCTGTAGACAGCTTAAGTCAAATGACTCTTACGAACGTTATGCAATTTATTGTTAAACTCCAGCACTGAGTTAGTAAAGGAATCTTAATAGCTTCAGGTATTTATGAAAAGGTTGAAGTCCAAATACATAGGATCACAGTACACTTTGAATTAAGGTGGGGGGTGGAAACTAGTTAAAATGCATTTTATTTAGCAGAGAGATATGTTATAATGATAGTTAGAAATGTTGAAAGTTAAGGACAATAGTTTAGTTCTTTAAAAATCATAAAAACAACAAAGCTAGATATTGACATTGCTATTTTAGGCTGTGTGTTTTCCATATGCTTCTTGCTTTCCCTGTCACAGGTGGTGGCAGCAATATTGGTGTGATTGAGGTTATGCTGGCACCACTCGCACACAGGCGCACAATGGTGTTAGCTGGGCAGAAAGAGTGGCATCTCTGGCTACCGGGCTGGGGGCGACCTTTACCATAGGATGAAGTAACCTTGCATTCGGCTGCAAGGTGTACTGTACGTACACAGGTGCTGGTCGACGTCCACTTTCTGCTTTTCTTTCTTTCTTTTTTTTTCTTTTTAAAAATGATTTTCCCCACAGTGAAATCCACTGACTCCTTCAAGTAAATTGATCTTCCAGTTTGATGGAATTGGGAGTCTTTACAAGTAAAACCAATTTAATTTGAAGTAATTGGCTTTTAAATGGTTTCTCTGTGCTACTTTTTGGAAGATACTAAATATTTAAAGTATTTGATTCAACTTGAAATGTGTGCTTACTATCCTTTGGAAATAATATGTTGTGTCTGTGCAGAAAAAAAGTAGAAAAAAGATTACTCCAAGAGGAGAGATTATTATATTAGGATCATTATAAATTTCTAAGCTCACATTGAATATGCCATTGAAGTGAACAATAGAAGTTTGTTTAGGGCTACTCTGCACAGTCTATTGATGTTTAAAATCTAAAACTATATGTGAACTTACTAAGTAATTTAATTGTTTTATACTGAAAATGATTAATAGATTATAGTTTGGGAAAAATGATTGGTATAAATCTTGATTCACAGAAATACTGTAATTTTTATAGAATAGCATTTCATATTGTAATGTGGTTTAACATCCTTGTTTGCCAAAGAAATTTGATTTGGCTGTGAAAATTCTCTTTGCTTGCAGTATCTGTTTCTCTTCCTAGGCTCACGTTGGTGATTCAAGCCTATTGTAAACAAGTGATTATCTCAAAGGGAGATGCCAATGGAGTAACAATTTGTTAACCTTACGTTTTCTGTCTGTATATTTTTTAAAAATTTTGGTAGTTTCTGGAAAAAAAAAGAAAGGGGTTTGTAGTACTTAACCCTATTTATTTCTGTATATTTTAGTTAATTATTTTCTGGAATAAATGGATTTCAGTATAACTGGCTAAATTGCATTGCCTTTATGTTTAGGCCTATATTTTAAATTAACATTTAACAGAAAAATTTGAAATAGAATTTGCATGTCTGTTTTAGTTAACTTAAAGACTGATTTTAATCTGTGACACTGAGCATATTCTTTAAATTACTTATTTACAATGTTTAATTTAATATAATTTTATTAAATTTATCAGTTTTAATTTAAGATGTACCATTTTGTCCTCTGTGTATCTGAATGAAGCTATAACATTGTCTTTTTATTTCAGGTTTTCCTTTGGAACATGGATAAGTATACCATGATACGGAAACTAGAAGGGCATCACCATGATGTTGTAGCTTGTGACTTTTCTCCAGATGGAGCATTACTGGCTACTGCATCTTACGATACTCGTGTATATATCTGGGATCCACATAATGGAGACATTCTGATGGAATTTGGGTGGGTACTGCATGAATTATTTTAGTCTGTAACTATCACTGACGATCACTGTACTTTTAAGAAATAATTCGAGTACTCTGGGAGACTGAGGCAGGAAGATTACAAATTTGAGCCCAAGCCGAGCAACTTAGCAAGACCCAGTTGCAATATAAAACTTAAAAAAACAAAAAACAAAAAACACCTGGAGGCGTAGCTTGATACAAAGGCTCTGGTTTTCATCCTTGGTATACCCCTGCCCTCCAGGAAAAAACCAAAACCGCCAAGCTTCAGCAGTTATGCTGACTGTGTGCTGAGTTTGTTGACATACACCTGTAGTTCTGGGACTCAGGTGGCTGAGGTAAGAGAATCAGTTAAGCTCACGAGTTCAAGACTAACCTAACAACATAGTGAGACTTTGTTTAGTTAGAGAGAAAAGATGAATACTTAGAATTGTTAATATATGAAAACTAAAATTACAGTGTATGGTAATTTAAAAGTTCAATGTTAAATAATTTAAGTCCTAAAATAATAAAAGCTTTAGATGTGAATTCTGCAAATCAGTTTGGCTTTCATGATAGAGGTCTAACAATATCCTTTAACAATATATTTAGTTTTATATTGGGGAAAAATAGTTAAAACCAAAGTTTTACTTAATCTTTGCATCTCAGTTATACTGTGAAAAAGGTCCCTGTCATTTAATTTGCTGTATCAGCTCGACCCAGTCTTCTCAGTTGCATTCATTAAGGTTACTTTATTCAAAGACAGATGTATGTTGTCCTTGGGTAATTTGTTTCTTGAAGTGACTCTAAGCCATTGAAAGGAACATGTATGTGTTTGACCTCAGGCACCTGTTTCCCCCTCCTACTCCAATATTTGCTGGAGGAGCAAATGACCGATGGGTACGCTCTGTATCTTTTAGTCATGATGGACTGCACATTGCAAGCCTTGCTGATGATAAGTAAGTGTTCAAATTACGGCTTATTTTTTCTTAATTATCTTTCATTCTTCTACTTAATGAAAATACTCAAGTTAACACCCCCCTTGTGTTTTAGACATAAGTTTCTTATATTTTAAAAAACCTTTCTTGCCAGGCATGGTGGTACACGCCTATAATCCCAGCACTTGGGAGGTGGGAGCAGGAGGATTACTGTGAGTTCAAGGCCAGCCTATCTCAAAAAAGAACACCTCCCCGCCAAAAAAAAAAAATTCTTTTTTTTTTTTTTTTGGTTCTAGGGTTCGAACTCACAACCTCCCGCTTGCCAGGCAGGCGCTTATGCCACTGAGCTAAATCCCCGTCCAAAAAAATCTAAGTAGTGAGCATTTAATGACTGTTTCTCTCAACAAGATCTTAGGAGATACCAGTGTGTCTTAAAGAGTACTGGTCTAGTGTCTCTGTAAGCTAATGGTAATGAATGCCTTTATCTATGTTCACTGTTTAAGTGACAGGCAAACTGAGTAGATCATTAATCAACTGTTAGCCCAGCCTACAGAGATTTTTTAGAAGTAGTATCCTATCAAGAGTGAAGCAAAAGGAAACTTCTATGCTGAAATAGTAAATGCAGAGTAATTTATATCTACTGCTGAGACTAGAAGATGAAATATTATGTGAAAGAAGTGTGTTGCTTATTGGTAAGAAACAGAAATTAGTTACAGCTATTTCATCTTTTCATGTATTTATCATTTATGTTCCTGGGCTTGGCACTGAGCAGTTCGATCACATCAGTTCATAAAACTATTCATTATCATTTTTCCAGAATGTTAGCAAACATACAGGAGAGTTTTTTATTTGCCAGTAGCCATTTTGCTGTTTGCTCACATTCTTGAATATAGTTCTTTGCTGTGTTTCTAGATACACTTTACCTAGGTAAAAGGCTTTATTAATGCCTTGGAAAGAGTAAAACATTCAGATTTTAAGGGTAAGTAAGTAGAAAACTTTTTAATAAGTTATCCTAATTACCTGTTAGAGCAACTTGCATATTTTATGATTCAACACAGTGGCATTTCTTTCTGCTTTTATTTTAAACTTCATATAAGATGCTCACTTGATAATTTGTTTTCCTTCCAGAATGGTGAGATTCTGGAGAATTGATGAGAATTATCCAGTACAAGTCGCACCTTTGAGCAATGGCCTTTGCTGTGCCTTTTCTACTGATGGCAGTGTTCTAGCTGCTGGGTATGTTTCTTTTCTTAGAAGGGCAAGTTAAGATGGCTTTTAAAGGAAGGCAGACAGATTTAAGTCTCTCACAAGTGTTTTTTATGTTAGTGATACTTTCTCTTTACTGAGCCACAATACCTGATCCGCACAAGTTAAAGCAGGAAAGATTTATTTTTGTTGACTGTATTAAGGTTTCAGTCCATAGATGGCTGGCTCCAAGGAAGGGCAGCATGGCAGAGGCACATTGTAAAGGAGAAACAGTTCATGGCGTGGTGCTGGGGGGAAGTAGAAAGAGATCAAGGGAAGGGGAAGCTGTGTGTATACACACACACACATACACACACACACACACAAGTCACGCCCATGGTGAACCTACCTCTGCCCAACAGGCTTCACCTCCCAGCATCACATTGGGCTATAAACCCATTCATGGTTTGACTAATCCACTGTCACATGCTTGATTCAGTCACTCCTAAAACCCCACCTATGAGCACATGAGGCATTGAGCGGACATCTAATATAAACCATAACACTCATTGCCTTGTTATTGGGTAGTTCTCCTTAAATTAGGTTTTAAAGTAAAGTTTGTGATTCTAATAAACCGTGATGATAGTTGCCTGAACTGTAGGGACTTTGAGATATATGTGCTTATGCTTGTTATTTCTTTTTAGAACACAGGATGGAAGTGTTTATTTTTGGGCCACTCCAAGACAAGTTGCTAGCCTACAGCATTTATGTCGCATGTCAATCCGAAGAGTGATCCCCACTCAAGAAGTCCAGAAGCTGTCAATTCCTTCCAAAATGATGGAGTTTCTTTTATATCGTGTTTAGAAGACTGCCTTCCCTAGTAGTAGGGACTTAATATGAACCTCAGGCTTTACTGATGTCAAGTCTCTGTTTTTAAAGGTGTAGAACACTTAATTTAATCTGATACATTCTTTTATTGCATTTTACCAGTTGAGCTTTTAAAATATTATTTATAGAATGTAGAAATATTTCCCAGCATATTAAGTGTAATTTTTTTAAGATTGACTGTGAAAACATATACATACATGTATATATTTAGATACAAGCTGCTATGTGTTAAATGGACCCTTTTTTGCTTTTCTGATTTTTAGTTCTGATCTATATATACTGCTTCAGTAGAGCCACAATATGTATCTTTGCTGTAAATTAAAGGGAAAACTTTAATTTGGGACTCTGAATTTGGTGAAAAATATTGACTTAAGAAACCTGAATTGACTCATTCAGAGTGAATTTAGGGCAGGAACAGACTGACCCAGCTAGTGAAACAGTTTTTGTAGAGGAAAAAAATTTTGTTTTCCTTAGAATGGCATCTGAGAGGTGGTGTTTGAATGTGACATTTTTTAAAAAGCCAGGATAAAGCTAGAGAAGAATGTCTTTACCCCATTAAGTGTGGCTGCAGGCCTTAACTTGGGAAAGCAGCCTGCTACTTTACCCCTGTGATATAAAGTGTTACATGTTTTAGTTAGTTTGAAAAATCCACCTACTGTATTATTGTGAAATGTTTTGTTTATACTAAGGGACAATTTATTTTAAGAGCACATTTTTGTTTGTTTTGTAACACATATATATTCCCGTGTTTCTGCAGAGGATGATATTGGTACCTCACCAAAGAGAAGCAATACAAAATACCTGCTTTTTGCCTTTTGTTATTTATCTTATCTGCAGATACTAAGACTGTATGCATTATGTAAAATGCTTGGTTATATATTTTTTTGAGTTTTTTATTAAAGGCTTGTGTAAAAAAAAAAAAAAACATTGTGAATGCTTCTTAAATATGTTGAAGCTACAGTACTTTTTATCTTATTTCCATCGCAAGATTCCTGGAGCACTCCAAGCAAATCCAGGAAAGGCTGATGAAGAAATAATGCAAGACGAAGGCTTTGCTTTAGAGCAATTCTCTGCTTCCTGAGTGTAATTGCGTTTATGTTTTGTTTTGAGAGAATTTTTATGGTAATGCTAATTTTTTAAGAAAAGTACTAGATAAGGAAAGCACTAAAAAAAAAAAGATCTTTTAGGGAAACTGCAGGCTTCTTGTAAACCTGTTTGGCTAAGGTGGGTGTAGGAAAAGTAGTAGTATGGGTCCTTTAAGAAGGTAGACACCAAAAAACAAAAGCCCTGGCATTGTTGCTTCTGCCTGTAACCTCAGCCACTCTGGAGGCTGAGGTGGGAGGATTTCAAACTCAAGCCAGCCTCAGCTTTAACTTGAGACATTGTCTCGTAAGAAGGTCCTTGAATGTGGTAGAGCACTTGCCTACTATGCGAGAACCCAGGGTTTAATCCCTAGCACTATAAAACAGTCATCAAAAGTAACCACACATGACAGAAGCAATTTTTTTTTTTTTTTTTTTTTTTGCTTTTTTCCGGTACTGGGGATCGAACTCATAACCTCAGTGCTTGCCAGGCAAGTGCTTATGCTGCTGAGCTAAATCCCCAGTCCCAGAACCAGAATTTTCATCAGCCATTGTGGCCTTAGACACTTAGTTCCTCTGAAAAGTTTGGAATTCCTTAGGGTTGGTTCTAGTAAGTTTTTTTTTTTTTTTTTTGAGACAGGTTCTCACTGTGCAGTTCAGGCTGGCCTTGAACTTTTGATCCTCCTACCTCAACCTTCTGAGTGCTGAGATTTTTTAAAGTATATGGAGGTAGCTAGGCACAGTGACACACACCTATAATCCTAGCATTTGGGAGGTTGGGGCAGGAGGATCACCAAGAATTTGAGACCAGCCTCAGCTACATAGTTCAAGGTCAGCCTGAAATACATAGAGAGCAAGACCATGTTTCAGAACACCAAAAACAGCAGCAGCAACAAATGTGCATAGATGTAGGTTGTGAACTTAAAAATCTGCCTGAGTAACTTTGAGAATCATATATATTTTCCAAAAAACCTTTTTTTTTTTGGAGACAGTTTCACTGTGAAATCCAGTATATAGCCCAAGTTTGTCAGGAACTTGTGATCTTCCTGCCTTAGTCTCCAAAGTGCTGGAATTAGGAGCCTGCCCCACCACACCTGGCACAAAAAGCGTCTTTAGGGCCCCCCCTTTTAATAGACTGGCCTTGAACTGTATAGCCCAGGTGAGCCTCAAACTAATGGCAACTCTCCCAAGTGCTGGGATTACAGGTGTGTACTACCTTTCCTGGCTTTCCTGGCTTCAGGCCTTTTGTGGTTCCTTGATTGGGCATTTTAATATATCTACTTTGAGGGCTGGGGATTTAGCTCAGTGGCATAAATGCCTGCCTGGCAACATGAGGTCATGAGTCAATCCCTGGTACAAAAAAATAGATACAAATATATATATGTGTGTGTATATCTGCTTTGTAATTTTGAAACATGCAAAGCCTGTGTCTGGTAGTGCATACCTGTAAGGAGACTGGGCCTATGAGTAGTGAGAGTTTGAAGCCAGCTAGGACTACTTAATGAGGCCCTATCTTAGAAAAAAAGATTGCTATTCACATCATTAAATTACTTTCCACCAATACCAAGATACTCTTATTTTAAATGTCTACACTTGCTTGCAACCTTTTTTTGGGGGAAACCATAATGCCAGTATGAAAGGAAGATGGTAGAGTATCTGTCAAGTAGAGATATACTTCAATTTTCCTTTTGTCTAGAGGTGAAGATAACAGGATAATAATAGTTGGACCTAAAGGAAGGTAAGGAAGATGTGAGTGGGTTCTTGAGTCAGATTCTAGCTGCATGGAATTATTAGTGCTTTTTAGAAACCTGTATTGGGAATTGAACCCCAAGGGCTTTGCATGGAGCTACATCTCCAGCCATTTTAAATTTAAACATTTTTGAGATATAGTTTGTTAAATTGTCCAGGCTGGGCTTGGATTTGTAATCCTCTTGGCCTCAGTTTCCCACTGGGATTACAGGCGTGTAACACTGTGCTCAGCTGGTAGTGCTGCTTTTTGGAGAACTGGCAAGAAGTCATCTTAAATTCTTGCCCAGTATGGTGGTATACACTTCGAATCCCAGCATTTGGGGACTTGAAGTAACTTCAAGGCCTGTGATTTGATCTTAGGTTGGCAGATCTTAAGTTGATGATCTTTGAATTTCCCTGCCAGTTTGCAGCTGAGAGTTGGATTTGTCTAGTTTCCACTGCCCTCAGGGCAGCCAGGACCTGAAACCAGAAAAGTGACCTAAGGACCCTAGCCAGCTTGCTTCTTGGGTGAGGCAGTGGTAAGGACCAAAGCTGGCCGCCAGCCGGCAGAGGATAAGCAAGTGGCATGCAGAGTTAAACATTGTCTCAGGTTCTGGCTGCGGATATTCTAATACAGTTTTATTATGGTTGTATACAGTAATGTATGAGTTTGCTATTGTCAGTGATAAAATCATAGATAAAACATCATTGGAGCAAAGTGGGTTTTTTGTTTTTAAATTCTTGTCCATCAAAACGAAGAACTATAGGCAGCCAACAATAAAATGACCTGGAGAAATGGTCATCATAACCTTAGCAAGAAACTGGTCTGAACCAGATATGTGAATTACAGGTTGCTGGGTACCTTTGTGTGGTTGTGTTGGACAGTCATAAAAGTAACAGTTGAATCAAAAACATTAAGACAAATGAGGGGAGTAGCTTGAGTTTTTATTAATTTCAGCATTATTTTTTTTTTTTTTATCCTTTTGAGACGGTCTTGCTATGCCGTTCAGGCTGGCCTTGGAGCTCACTTTGTAGTCCAGGCTGGTCTTGAACTCACAATGATCCTCCTGCCTCAACCTCCCAAGTGCTGGGATTACAGGCGTGAGCCACCACGCCTGGCTTTGTTTATTTCTGTAAGTACAATTATTTTTCCTTGTGATTTAATGATAGAAATCAAGAACTTTTCCCACCTATACTATCACAGAGAAGTAGTTCTTTGAAACTAAGGAGCTTTGTTAGGAAAACCTACAATACAGCATTACTGTGTCACTGCCGTTACAAGTGACTGTCTCCAATGTGGCTGAGGTTCCAACAGCTCTTTTTTCTTTTTGTACCGGGGAATCAAACTCATGACCTTGTGTTTGCCAGGCAGGTGCTTAAGCCACTGAGCTAAATCCCTGGCCCCAACACCTTTTTTAAAAAATTGTCTTTCAGGCTGGGTATGGTGGTACACACCTATAATCCCAGTACTGGGGAGCTGGGGCAGGAGGATCACTGGGAATTTGAGGCCAGCCTGGGATGCATAGTAAATTTAAGGCCAGCCGAAACTGCGTGGTGCAGTCCTGTCTAAATTAATCAATCAATCAATAAATGTAAATATATATAGTGTAAACTATGGAAGGCATCTAGTGCAAGTCAGAATTAAGATTGATGAAGTGGTTGCTCAAGTTATGTTCCCCAACTGTGGATTAATAATGAAATGTCTATGTACAAGAGAATAGAGATAAAAATAGTGTGTTAAGAATGAGGCTTATAACTAGTGCTTACTGGTTTCTCATTGTATTTAGCTTCTGGTTGGAATTTGAAAAAAAAATTGAAAACCTAAATCAGATAGGTGAAAGTTCCCCAAATATTCAGGTGAATACAGAAAAAAAAAAAAAAAAAGGAATAAGACTTATGAGGCCAGGGATATGGTTCCTCAGTGCCTGACTGGCAAGTGCAAGGTCCTAAGTTCGATGCCCAGTAACCCCCACTAAAGAATGAGGCTTATGTAAAACAGACACTATAAAGGTATTTGTGCCAAGCCAGTCCCTGGCTCTAACTATGAAATGGGGAGCCCACTAAATTGAGAGGTTTGCCACATCCATTTTGCAGCAGTGGCTGAGGAAAGGACAGTCACTGTACTGTCTTGGTGAATGTTGTCGCACACGCCCCAATTCATAGTTTGAGAGGAAGATCCCTAATGAGGTATCAGGCTGGGACGCTCGTGAGGGATGAGTGCCTTCAAAAGTGGGACTCCGGAGTGCTCATGCGTCTGCCTTGCGAGTGTACACTGAGGAGGTGGCCATCCATCTTCAGCCTTCAGAACTGAGCCACCCAGCCAGTGACTCTTAAACAGCTCACGCTGTCCCTATAGGACTAGCACAAGCACTGAGAGCCACTTCTCTTTATTCCCCACCCACCCTGGGCCTTTACCATCCTTGGCAGGAGTTACAAGTTCTCTCCCGGATGGCGCCAGTGGAGCTAGGGAGAATCAGCCGGCGTTACCTGTGGGCCTAGTATTGCAAGCTTCTGCAGGCAGGTGCTGGGAGGCAGGACTGGAAAGTCCCCAGGTTAAACCTGCCCCATCCCTGTCCTGACACTACCCTGGCTCACTCCTTTTCAGAGAGGTGTATTTGAGTTTATGACCCATTACAACTGGCTTCTTTTTGGTGATTTACAGATAAGCTGCCCCCAAAGTGCTCTTGGTTGTTTTTTGTTTGTTCTGCACCGGAGTTCTCATTTCTATACCATTTCTTTGGCCTTTTGAATATGCCCTGATGCTAGTTAATCATTCCTAGGTGAGATGGCTCATTTAGAACCCCTGATAGGATTCCAGAACCTTCTCCTACAGGGCCCTGCCCCAGGCTGGTATTTGGATCGTGGTGAGCGGTTGTCACCAGTGAATGTGTGCTGAGGATATTCATTCGGGCCCCTCGGGTTCTGATAATGAGGGATGAAGACTGCAGTCGCGCTCAGTCTGACCTTGGCCTGGCAGTGGCTGCTCTACCCTGGATTCTTGGCATGGAGAGAGACAGTTGGCACTGGTCAGCAGCAGGGGGTTTGCCTGGGAAGCCCAGGGCATACCTTCCAGCCCATTCCTGCTGGAGAAAGTGGATCCCTCAGACTCTGGGTCATGCTGCTCAACCCCTGCCAAGGGCTGGGACTTGGCTTGGCTCTGTCTGACCTCAGATCAGGAGGATGTTCATTATAGTGGGTTGGCCCCGTTCCTCTCCCCAGGGACTGCCGCCCAAGGGATACTGCAGAAGTGATGGCCGAGGCTGCAGTGCCACAGAAGACTCAGGTGATTGCTAGCTTGGCTCCTTAGCAGCTTGTAATGTTGAGAGTGTTGATAATAAAATGCTGTAATAATGCCTCCCTCATATGTGTGGTGTTTAACTGTCATTTCACATCTGTGGGGTTGGGTACATGGCAGGTACTTTACATTTGTCACTGCCACTTGTTAAGCACTGACCATGTGCTGCTTTGTGCTATTCCTGGTGCTTCTCACCTTGGAAAAAAGCGGTGTTATCCTCAGCTATGAGTGCTGGTGATACCTGTACTCCCAGCACTCGGAGGCTGAGGCAGGAGGATCGTGAGTTACTAGCCAGCCTGGGCTATGTGGTGAGGTCAAGGCCAGCCTGAACTGCAGTGACACCCTATAGTGATAGTGACACCTTATCTCAAAACAACAACAAAAAGCATTATTATCTTCATGGCATAGCTGTGGAGATTCAGAGAGGTCAACTCATTTCTGTAGGTCAAAGAGGTGAGAGCTGGTGGCCCTGCCTGCAGAGCCCTGTTCCCCTCGGCAGTGGTCGTGGATGGGCATCAGTGCCAAAAGAATCAGCAGCAGACTCTTCCCAGCCCCTGGGGCCAGCCACAGCACCTGCTAACATTTCCCAGCACGCACTACCTTTAACCGAATCGTGGAAAAAGCAAACAGGGAAACGGACTCTAAATATAACCTGGCAATTGAAAGACACACAGACTAAATGATTATTGTGCCGTGTGCTCTGCCCGCTGTCTGGGGAAATTATCTGGGAAGTTGGTCTGTTTCCCTTCCACATTGCTCTGCTCGGGAACTTGTCTCAAACAGAGCTGTTTTTATTGCCTGTGTGAGCAAATCTAAATCAAATGGGCTGCAGCAGGAGAACACGGAGCAGGAGGAAAAGGGGAGAAAGTCGAGCGAGCTTGCAACTGCTGGTGCTACAGATCCACACCAGCTTGGGGAACAGGCCATCGGCACAGGGTGCGGTTAGTGTCACTTGCCACTGTGGTCCTAGCAGAAATACCAGCCACCTGGGCTGGCACAGGGCTGGAGTCCTGGCACAGGACTGGATACAAGAATTATCCAGGTCAACCAACAGATGCCATCAAAAGTGGGAAAAATTCAGAGCTCAAAGGGCCTATGTCAGTAATAAAACTCAAATCATTCTCATCACATTTCACCAGCCCAAAGTAAGACTTTAATCCCTCTTATGCTTTAACATCTCTGATTGGGCATATTTTATTTTATTTTATTTTTTTTGTTTTTGTACTGGCGATCAAACTCATGACCTTGTGCTTGCCAGGCAGCTACTTATGCCACTGAGCTAAATCCCTGGTCCTTGATTGGGCATATTTTATATCAATGTTTATTTGTGTTAGTTTCTTTGACAAAAAGTTTCACTATGTAGTTCAGACCAGTTCTGAACTCACTACACTGCCCAGGCTGGCTTTAAACTCAAATCCTCCTGCCTCAGCCTCCCAAGTGCTCACGTTACAAGCGTGCACCAGCATATCCAACTAAAAATCTTTTTTTCCCCTTTTCTTTCTTCCCTTTGCAGTATTAGGGATTGAACTTGGGGTCTTCACAACAAGTTATATCCCAGCCCTTTTTATTTTGAACAGGTTCTTACTAAATTACCCAGTCTGTGCTTGACCTTTCAATCCTCCTGCCTCGGCCTTCCAGGGATTACAGGTGTACACCACCAAAACTTTTTTCTTAACTGGTCCACCCTAAAATGGTTCATTATCTATAATGGTACAGATAAAAATTAGTGGTATCTAGGACTGAATGAGTTACAAAGATGAATTTATGTATAATTAAAATGGGACGTTTTCTATGTAACGGCAGGGGTAAAAGATGGGCAGGAATGGACAATAAAAAGCATGAGGCAGGATGAGGCAAGTTAAAGGACGCAACATCCATCAGCCTCTCCTGAAAAACGGCTTGACCAACAACCAAAACATTAAAATCAAGGAAGAGCTAACATTAATGCTTTCTATGAATTAGGCGCTAAGTACTTAATCTGTAGGATTTATGCACAAGAGCCTATGAAACAGATACTGTTACCCCATTATATATGGAGGAATCTGTGGCACAGAGGGGTTAATTAACTGCTACCAAAAACCACTTTATAGTCAATGGTGCAGTCAGGATTCAAACCCAGGCCCTCTGACCTCAGAGTCAAGAAATACTTGATTTGGGCTAGGTATGGAGGCACACACCTGTAAACCTAGCACTCAGGAGGCTGAGGCAGGAGCATAGCTGCAAGTTCAAGGCCAGCCTACAGGCCTTGTAGTAATTTCAAGGCCAGCCTGAACTACAGAGTAAGACTCTGTTTCAAAACAAAATGACTTGACTTTGTTCTAACCATTTCATAGCTGTGTGACCTTGGGCAAGTCCCTTAACCTCTCTGTGAGATAGACAAGATAGCCCAGAGCTGCCAAGCCCACAAAGCACCTACCTCAGAATCTAGCCCAAGCCCAGGAGACAGCTGTTTAGTAACTTGCCTAAAACAGCACATTTCCCCAGCAACACCAGCTTTGGGTGTTTACGGGTATCTCATCATCCATGTGCATTTAAGGCAAACCAGGGAACTTTCCTTCAGGGTGTCGGGCACTTGTTTTGTTAAGTGGGCCCCCCCCCCACTGCTAAAAAATGCAGAAGGTCTTTGAAACAGTCACCCCCACTCTGGACCTCCTGCGAATGTGGGGTGATCAGGGAGGGATGGGAGGGAGGCAGAGAAGAGGATGGAAACCCTTCCTGGCTCCTTGTCCCCAAAACACAATCCCTGGGCCCCAGGAAGAGCCTGTCCCACTGGGAGCTGCCAGGGCAGGGAGGCAACAGCCGGTGGGAACTGGTTCTCAGGTCAGCTCCTCTAGGCCCGGGGTGTGGGCGGAGTGGGGCACAAAGTCCCTGTCAGGCATGAATCTAAGCCTCTGTCCTGCACTGGCTGCTCCACCCTGGGTTCCCTGGCACCCTGTGCCTCCCTCCCTTCAGCCCAGCACAGCACAGCTCACTGACTGACTCATTCATTCATTCATTCATTCACTCATTCTCTGGGCAGCAAGTAAGCACTCGCAGTGGGCCATACTACCCTGGGCTCTGGAGATACTGGGACACAGTTCTTGCCTTTGAGGGATTCCAGCCTTGGAGGCGGATGTCACAGACCTGGAAGCCACTGAACAGCTAAGGGAAATCAAGAGAGAGAGAGACCACCTCGCGACTGCGATACTGGGCCACATACAGGGCAGTCACCACGGCAGGACCCGGTTGCTGGCTGGACAGGCAGCCAAGTGGCTGGGGCCGGGGCACCCCAGCTCCCCACTTACCGTGGGACCTTGGGCAAGAACTGAGCTTCTTTCTCTCTACCTCTGTTTCCTTGGCTGAAAAGTGGGGACAACCACAGTTACATCCTCATGGTGTGTTTAGGAGGACGAGGGCTTAAGAGTTCTAGAACTGAAACCCCGCATGTAGCACAATGTGTTTTTCTTTCTATGCTGCAAGGGAACCCAGGGTTGGAATTGAGGGTTTCCTTCCACCAGGAAGCTGGCTTCTGGACTGCTGGCCTGGCCCCTGGTCTGTATTTATCTCCTTTTTTTTTTCTTTTAGATTGGTACCAGGGATCGAACTCATGACCCCATGCTTGCAAGGCAGGCGCTTATGCCGCTGAGCTAAATCCCCAGCCCCATCTGTCTCCTTTTCAAGGTCATTCCTTGTCTGGAGAGGACCCCCCAATATGTGCGTGTGCATGTTATACTGGGGGTTGGACCCCAAGCTTTGTGCATACCAAGCAAGTGCTCCACCAGTGAGCTCCATCCTCAGCCCCGAGACCCTGCCTTAACCTTCACAGTGCAGGGGCCTCTGACTCTCTCTCCCCGGGAGAAAACAGGTGCCTTCCTCACTACGTATTCATTTCCCAATGTTGGATATAACTCCTGGCATCTACTCTTGCTGATAGTCTCCCACAGACCTTTGTCCACTTTATTCTTTCAAATGCAAATCAAATGCAGGCTGGGCCTCTCTAAACTTTCCACTGGCCTGGGCCCTGCCCTACCTATACAGCCTGTCCAGAGCTCAGGCCACCCGTATCGGCCCCTGTCCCACCTTGTTGTTCCTACACAGCTTTTAAAAAGAATTAATCTGGAGGGGAGGCAGTTATAGTTCAGCAGCATAAGTTCCTGCCTGGCAAGCACAAGGTTCTGAGTTCGATTATCCAGTACCAAAAAAAAATTTTTTTAAGTGGTAAATAATTAGGGCTCAGGAGGTAGCTTAGGGCTATAGCACTTGCCTAGCATGAGCCAGGCCATGAGTTTGATCCCCAGCTGTGCAAAAAATCAATGAGTCCATAGTGAGATGATTGGCAGGTGTAGCTCAAAATGCAAGGCGTGTTTTTTAAAGATCACATGACACCTGATGGAGGGAAGGAGAAAGGAAGTATGGCCGGCTATGCCGGCATCAGCAGCATTGATATGCATAGCCCCAGACTAGGAGGACAGCCAGGGCCAGTTACCTGTTTGTCTTTCAGTCGTTATGGCTCATAAGGCAAACACATGAACATCAATGCCTGAGGAAGGCAGATTTGGACCCAGTACTGAGTTTGGATGGAGGTGGGGGAACGTGGCAGGCTGAGTGAAGGGGCCACAGAGCTATGGAGATGTGAAGCAGTTTCTAGGAATTGTAGGGGAAAAGGCAGTCAAAGCCTAGCACAAGGCACTTCAAGTTCTGGAATCACTCAAATTTGTGATCCTCTTGCCTCAGCCTCCCTGAATGCCTAGATTATAAGCATGAGTCACCACGCCCAACTAGCACCGTGCCCCACAAACAGGCAACCTTTCTCTCCTTCTGATTAGCTTCCCCAATCCGGCTGGATGAAGGAGGAAGCCTGGGAACAGCAGATGACAAGGATGCAGGTCTCACGCACACCTGTGACAAGGGCCAGCATCAGGAGGCTGCCATACTTAGAATGAGGTCTCGGTGTCTAATCTGAAAATGTTCCCTTGAGATGAGGGATTTCAAAGACAAGAAGCACAGACAGAAAGCGTACAATCTCAAGTATAAACGCAAACAGAAAAGGAGAGGGTGGATTGGTACTGTTTCCCCAAAAGTCCCTCCGGAAGAAATATTGCGCTTCCCCAACCTCTCTTCTTCCACCACTGTATCACAACAGTTTATGCATGGCCTGTCTGGTGACCTGACTGTGAGTCTGGACCCATCTAGTTTTCCAGGACAGACAGCGACATCAAGCGCTGACAATGGTGTGCCTGCCACGTGTCCTCTGAACTGGCCACACATGCTCATCCATGAGGCCAGTGTGTGGTAGAGGAAGGAGGGGAAGCCAGTTTTCTGGAAACCATGCCAAGGTGGGACAGCATTCCAGTGTGGGGCAGCCCTGGGCCTCATGCACACAGTCCTGTGGAGAAAGTGCAGCAGAGCTTATGTCCTGCATTTCTCTCCTCTCACCTCCCAGTGCCTGGTCCAGAGTTGGGTACGCTGAGGGCTCCAGAAAACCATACCGCTTGACTGGCCCCCACCACTCACCCTGCACTGCCACAGCGGCCCCAGGGTCTTGTTCTTGTGTTTGGTACAGGGATCCAGCCTGCGGCCTTGTACAAGCTAAACACAGCTGTGCCACTGAGATATACCCCAGGCCCCGGCCCGAGCCCCTGATTCATGATAATAGCTAACACATTTCAACCACAGCTGGGCCAGCCCTCAGCTCTGTGGCTAAAGAGGGACTGCTTTGCTCCTGAAGAAAAGCTGTTTATCTATCTCTGTTGCTGCCTTAGAAGGCAGGGAGTAGGGTGTGTTACCAACACTGGTGCGCAGAGCTGCCAGGTCACAAAAGGTAGACTCAGGAAGTCTGTGGCTAAATGGGAAATCCGGGGATGGGACGCTTGTCCTTCAGTCCTGAGAGCAGAGGATAGTAGAAAGTCATGGGAATCCAGGACCCTGGAGGCCACACACGCACGATCAGAAGCCGTACTCTAGCTTTAGTCCAGGCCCAGGACACGAGGCGGAAGGGAAGCAGGGACAGGGGGCAGGGAGGGCGGCTCGCTGGAGGCTGACATCAGGCATCGTTCAGTGGGGCACTCATGGGACTCAGGGCCTTGCACCTGTCAGCCCTGGCGAGCATGAGCCTTCAGAGTGCCCTGGACTGTCCCTGCTCCCACGGCTCCACGTTCGTGAAATCGGCTCCCGGCCCACTGCCACAGTGCACCGAGTTATTAGCCTGAAGATGAAACCCAAGAAACGCTCCACTGTCCAGGCACCCCCATGTGGCAGGTTTACCGTTGATGGAATGTTAGAGCATTTAGAAAGGAGTTAAAACTGTTGGAAGAGAAAGGAGCCAAATCCTTAATGATTATATCATGGTTACGTAGGTATACGTGTTTTATATGTTGAAAAAAAATTGGAAAGGTGGCTTCATTCCAAGCTGTTAACAGTGAGATGTGGATTGGGGAAGAGGACTCCGTCCTCTCTCATCCTCTGCAATTCTCCTGGTACAGGACACCCTCGTCCATTTAGGCCACACTAGCTTCAGAAGTCCAGTGCTCTTGGGGAGTCATCCAGCTGTCCCCTGTCCAGCTCAACAGCCGCTTCACTAAGGCCCAGGACCTTATACCTTGGAGCCAGCTGACAAAAGCGCTCTTAGGTTTGAGGATGTGGCCCAGTGGCAGAGCTTTCACTTTGCACGCACAAGGCCCTGGTTTCAATCCCCAGCACCACAAAAAAGAAAAAAAAAGTGCTCTCTTTGTTAGCAAAAAGTGAAAATTTTGAAGAGAAAAGGAAATGTTTCCAGACACCTGAAGGCACACGCAAAAGAGCCTGGACGGACTGGGCTGGGCATGGAAGGCAGTGGCCACTGTGGGAGTCCAGCACCGCAGGACACAACAGGGGAAAACAAGCAGGAGGTGTGTACATGGGCATGTGCAGAGGAAGCTGGGGCAGGTGGGGTGACTGGGGACCCCAGGGCTGGGAGGAGACATTCCAGTTTGGGCTGTGAACTTGAGATGACAGGGGGACCATGACTTGGGGACCTGCCCAAGCTCAGGGTCCCAAGAGGTCACATTCCGAAGTCATGCGGCCCACGCTTTGGGGGTTCACTGGAAACTGGCTGTCACCGTGGCCATCCTCCCACTCGCAGGGCCTGGCACGTAGTAGGGACTTCTCAGATGGTCCTTACGCGAGCGAGCCAGGCAGTCAGTCCATCTGGATGTCCTTCGCGTTTGTCTCCTGCCGTTGGCCGGAGCCGCGATCCAGCAAACTAGGTCACAGGCCCGACCCAGTTTCCCCCGTGTGGCCCGCCAAGCCCAGGGCGTGCGGCCGCGTCCGGAGTGACTCGGAGGCTTCCCGCAGCCGCCTTGGCGCGGCCCTTCCCGCCCGGCCTGGGCTGCGCTGGACTCCAGACTCGCGACCGCCTCTCCGCAGCTTGAAGGGGCATCGCGAGCCTCCGCGCCGCGTCTCCTGGGCAGCAGCGCCCCCCGGCGGCCGCGATCCGGCATGGGCCTCGCCCCGCTGCTAAAGGGCCCCCAGCACCCCTGCTGCAAAAAAGAGTGACGCGGCGCCTGCCCTCCCGGGGTGCCGCAAAGGGCGCAGCGCTGGCGGGGACCCGCGCCCCGGCTGCCCCCTGCTGGCCTCGCGCTCTGCAACCCGAGGCCGTGCGTCTGCTGCCCTTAAAAACAGACTGAGAGAACCTCTGCCCTTGGGGAGCTGCCTCTTCCCGTCTTCTGTTGGCTTTTCGGTTTTCTGTTTTTTCTGCTCCTGATTTACGCAAACCCTTTCATGTGAAACCTGTCCCATGTACCATGAATATTCTTCTGAGTTTAGAATTTACCTTCTCGTTTTGTTTTTTAATACATTTTGACACACACACACACTTGGCATTTTTATGTGTCCTTTAATATTTTCCTTTATTCTTTCTCCCACTGACTTTGCTTATAGGACATTCCCATCTTAGTATCAAATATCCCCCAATTTTTTTTCTTCCAGATCTCTATTTTTTCCTCCCCTTCTTTCTCCTTGTTTAGCTTTTAAACTCATCTGGAGTTTATTTTGATGTAGGTATGAATAAAGATTTAAACTTAGTTTTTAAAAAAATCTGTTAGCCAACTTTGTCCACACGTCTATCCCTCGGTGCTTCAGAGCATTAGTTCCTATATCCCTGCAGAAATGGAAACCTCACTCAGTTCCTTATATAAAATGGTGTCATATTTGCATATAACTGATACAACCCTCCTGATATGTTCAATTTTCTCTAGACTACTTGTAATACTTGAGTGCAAATACTATGCAAGTAGTTATCATACTTTAGTGTAGGGAAAAAAATGACAAGAAAAAACTTTGGAGCCAGGGATATGGCTCAGAGGCACAATGCCTGCCTGGCAAGCATGAGGTCCTGAGTTCCATTCCTGATACCAAAAAAACTCCACAAAAACAAACAAACAAACAAACAAACAAAACCCAAAAACTCTGTACATGTTCAGTACAGATCAAATTGGGAGGGAGCTGGGCATGGTGGTGAATGCCTATAATCCCAGCATTCAGGAAGCTGAGGCAGGAGGATTACCATGAGTTTAAGGCCAGGTGGGGCTATATTATAAATTCAAGATTAGCCTGGATTACACATTGGGACCTTAAAAAAAAAAAAGAAAAAGAAAAGAAAAAGGAAAATAAATTGGGAGTGGGATATTTTCTGTCTACAGTTGGTTGAACCAGGAATCAAACACAGGACCTAGCACTTGCCAGGCAGGTGCTGTGCCATTAAGCCTTATCCCTGGCCCTGGGCTTAGAATTATTAATAAAAGTATTTCATTTAAAAAGCTAAAAGCCAGGAGTGGTGGCACATGCCTGTAATCCAGGCACTTGGGAGGCTGAGGAAAGAGGATCACTGTAAATTTGAGACTAGCCTGAGCTACAAAGTGAGCTCAAGGCAAGCCTGAACTACATAGCTTCTCAAAAAGACACACACACACACACACACACACACAAGTTGGGCATAGTGGCACATACCTATAATACCAGCACTCTGGAGGCTGAGGCAGGAGGATTGAGGCAAGTTCAAAGCCAGTCTGATGTTAGGGATCTGGCCAAGATCCCCAGTTGCCTATACGAGGGGTACAGCAAAAGGGTGAAATAAGAAATAGTCACTAATTTAGTAACGCATGATGGGGGGGGGCTGGGAGGTCTATGCCTCAGGATGGACAAAGACAAAGACACCCCAAACCAGCCACTGTTTACTGGATGTATGCAATAATCAGAGGGACTATTGGAGACTCAGAGGGCATCAGTGGCCTATTGCTAACGAGGATCGTCATGTTGATGAGGATGGTAGAGAGAGATAGCAAGTTAAGAAGGAGTTTGTCCTTTCCCCAAGGTGAAACTATTACTATTACTACTGGGCTCTCAAGGAATGAGAATGCCTTCAGCTGGTGCAATCTTGCCCTGGGTTGTCACAGCATCATGGGACCACTGAGGCCTCAACTGTGACCAGAGGCACATGGAGTTTTTTCCCACACACCATAGCCGGCCTGCATGGCAAGGCACTAGGCTTTGAACAAGCTCTAATCACATGTAATTATGAAGTTATTTTTGTTCCCCAACAATTACAAAGAATAACCCTTGACAACCTGGGCTACATAGTGAGTTCAAGGCCAGCCTGAACTGCATAGAGAAACCCTGTCGAGAGAGAGAGAGAGAGAGATTTTTTTCTCTTTAGATACAAGCAACTTCTCCAGACTTCCTCCTGCTGGAGCACATAACCAACACCCGCAGCTCTCCTCAACCCAAAAGAAGTGACACAATGTGTAGGATGCTGGCCAGAGGCTGGAGCCCAATTTCCTTTCACAGGAAAGACAAGGGTGAGCTGAAGGTGGCTGGAAGTGACAAAGCAAGTGTGGAGATCTTCACATCTCCCGTGCCAACCCTGATCGCACTATAAAGACTCTGGCCCACCTGCACCAGTGGGATGGTAATTTGAGTCAGATGGGCCCCTCCATTTCCTCAGGGAATAAATCTTTGATTTTCTTTTACCAAATGTATGTTGTCCTTTTGATATAGGGGAATGGAACTTCCAAGGTACTAGATGTCTGGTATGAGTTCGTGTTCTCTAAAGTCGAAGAATGAATTTTAGGAACAATGGAGGTTAAGATCAGAATTTATTTATTGAAAGAAAGAAAGCTTCTGTCCGAGAGTCAGAAGGGTCCCGAGTGGGTTGCCAAAGACTGTCTTTTCTAGGGACTTAAAACTATGAGGTGAGACCGGTCCAAGATGGGAAAAACATGGGAACTTGCAAGGTGGGCATAAGGTAGGACAGAACTATGGTCAACCAATGAGATTAATTACTGAGGTAAAACTGATTAAATCAGGAAGAAATGAATCGAGTCACATAGCAAGTGGGCATGCTTACTAGCAGTGACTTCCTGTAGGGGGTTGGAATGGTGATTCCTGGTTTCCAAGGTGATCCATACCTATTTAGAATATTAATCCCTGATGTTTATACTTAGGGTGCGGTTGCATTTGTTTTGCCTTTTGTCTTCAGATCTGGCCCACAGCAGGGGTGAGGGGTGGGTGGGGGGTAGGGGGAGTATGTGTCTCTTCCAAGGTTGCAAGGTATCTGGGCTTCTGCACTGGCTCCTTTGAGGGCCCAGCCCTGTCCACTGCCTATAATATTTCTAACTAACTCAGCTGCCTGTCACACTTTGATTTGGTCCGCGTTAAGCAAAGAACCTAAGCCAATGAACCTAAGTGGACAGTAACAATAGTACCTGCCACGGGAGGACATCAGGAGGTAGCAGGCACAGCGCTGAGAGCAGTGCCCAGCCCATGGAACGTGCAAAATGTCAGCCATCGCGACATAAACAGAAGCAGCACTGGCCGCCAGGAAGAAAGGCACCTGGCTTCAGCTTCCTGCTCTGGTAAGTGTGGTTTGAAGAGATGTCTATGAGGGATCCAGTTCAAAGCAGAGTGGTGTCACCTTCAAAGCACAGGGCCTGGCTGAAAGGGCACCAGGGCTGGGGACACTAACGACTGTCTCTCTTCATTGAGGGGTCCTGCTATCACCGGCCAGTGAGTCCCACGGGAATTCTTTCCAGGTTCTTGGAGTGCTGAACAAAGACTGGGACAAGACCTACCGAAAAGGTAGCAGGGCTGCACATTTACTGAAGGTGGAAAAGAAGTAGGCTCGGCCGAGTGAGAGCAGGCCAGTGAGCTGACTCACAGCAGCAGGGAGGGTAAGAGAGGGGTCTTGTTGCATTTGGAATTCCCGGATTGACTACACCCTCCTTCAAATAAGACACTGGGGCCACTGTCGTAGCAAAACTCACTTGGCCTGATTCAAACTGTCCTATGGAAGACTCGCTTGGTTCTGCACCAGACGCAAAGGAACAAATGAAAATAGCACTTTTCCTGACTGGTTCTGCGCTTGGCGCTCAGGAACCGCCTTCATCCTGGATCCTCCGTTCTGTGCGTGCGTGGCTTTGACAGATTTTGCCCAATTATTGAACCGGTTTGCTCCCGCCCTAGTTTTTACCTCAGTACTGTTGGGAGAGTGACCGAGCAAGAAGAGCCAAAGGAGGACATTTCAGACCACCAGGCCCTGTCCTTCTCCATGAACGGAGCACTCTGTGATCTCAGCAAGGTCGTATTGATGAGCCAGACTGCGAGGCAAAGCCGGCTGCGGAAGTGAGCAGGACCTGTCAATCACAAGCTCCCAGGGCAACCTGAGGACCCCGTATGTAGAACTTCTCGCGAGCTCCGACGAGATGTGAGTGGCATAAAAGGACCCACCTCTCCTAGCGGACTGCTGCTGTGGGAGAGTGTGCATGGTTGAGGGCTTTGCTATGCATTTCTCAGAACCACTCTGTAACAGTACCTTGTAGGTCACTTCTTTTAGCCCTTGGTTTTAGGAGGTTAAAATGTGTGACTAGATTTAGGGGTTGCTAAATACCCTACTTGTTGTAAAGACTCAGAGAGAAGCTCTGTTCTGGGATGGACACACACGCGGACACATGGCCTGGAGCAGAGGCTTGGGGACTGCGGAGGGACAAAGCCCTTGGCCCTGGAGCTGGGACTGCTCTCAGGAGCTAGGAGTCCCGGAGGGCCAGAAGTCGCCTTTGTGGCGCTTCTCTAGCCGGGCGGAAGTTCTATATCCAAGTCAACACCAAACCTGGTGCTGCAGTGTTTAGTGCAAAGCCACACAGTAGGGACGTGGCGGCCCTTCCAGTCACTGGTGGAAGTGACTTGCCCCATCCCCAGGGCGCTGCGACGCTGCCTTTCCTGCCCTTTTTCAACACACCTACAGCGTGAACCAAGACAAATCCCAAAGACGCGCACCCCAGCCTCCTGCCTCACTGAGCACTGTTGCAGCTTATGTACCTCTTGCCTCGTTCCTCTGCCTCTTACATGTGTACCTGGAAGCATTGTTACAGGATCTGCCCTGGGTGAGTGTGTGTGGTTGTTACAGGATGTGCACTTGGGGTCAGTGCACTAAGCCCCAACTTTTTTTTCCCTGTTAGAATTCTTTATTCAAAGAGAATCTTCCAGGTGGGTGCAGTGATGGAAATTTGTAATCCTAGTACTTGGGAGGCTGAGGCAGGAGGATTGCTGCAAGTTCAAAGCCACCCTGGGCTACATAGTGAGTTCAAAGACAGCATGGACTGCATAGTGAGACCCTGTCTCTAACAAACAGACAGATCAGCCAGAAAAAAGGCTGGGGATGTAGCTCAGTGGTAGAGTGTCCCTGGGTTCAATTCCTAGTGCCAAAACAAAATGAAACAAAATAAGACAGGTGAGATAGAAGAAATAGAGGTATAAAGGAGGCATGGAAAGTCATAAATTTAAAAATATATATATATATATTTGGTACTGGGGATCAAATTCATGACCTCACACTTGCCAGGCAGGCACTTAAGCTGCTTAGCTAAATCTCCAGCTCCCTAAAATTGTATTTTTAATTGCTTTTTTTCTCTCTCTTTTTGAAGCAAGGTTTTATTATGCCATTCAGGCTGACCTTGAACTTGCTTTGTATCCTGTACTGGTCTGGAATTTGAGGTAATTCTCCTGCCTCAGCTTACTGAGAGCTGGAATTATAGGTTATGTGCCACCACACTCAACAAAATTGTATTTTGTATAGTGTTAAAGCTTCAAGCTGGGTATGGTGGTACATGTCTATACTCTGAGAGGCTGAGGCAAGAGGATTACCAAGTTTGATCCCTGACCCTGTCTTAAAATTAAAAGTTAAAAAAAGACTGGAGATGCAGCTTAGTGTGAAGGCCCTGGGTTCAATGCCCAGTACGAAACCAAACCAAAACAACACTCTGAAGCTTAGGACACAAAGTTGTCCAAGGTTATAATATTATTTCCCCTTCCAGACTATTCACTCCTGAATTCCTAGGTGTTAAAAAATACAGTCAGGTGGTGGCTTACGCCTGTAATCCCAGCACTCGGGAGGCTGAGGCAGGAGGATCGTTGCGAGTTCGAGACCAGCCTGGGCTACAAAGTGAGCCCAAGCCACCCTGAACTGCATAGCGAGACCCTGTCTCAAAAAGACAAAAAACAAAACAAACAAACAAACAAACAAAAACAATAGATTGGATCTATGTCTTTCTCGTATAAAATGTGCCTTTTGCCTGTAAGTCTAGTCGTGCTTTCTGGAGATTCACAGATTTCACAGATTTCCACATCCCCAAACACATCAGTAGCCCCAGCTCCAGACCACAGCGTGCCTCTCTTTCTCAGGGCCTGCACTCTTCTCTCTGCGGCCGAAGTCCTAATAAAACCCTTCTCTGCTTCTCACTGATGCGTCCTGAAATTCTCTTCTGTGACGAGGGTCAGAACCTACTCAGGACTGAGGTCCCCATCTCCTTTTTGAGGGGACTTCCTGGACCCTGTGCGGTGCCCACCCACGAATGGAATCTCCCACAGGTAACCCTGAAGTGTGTCTCTGCTCTGATTGATGGCAGCTGCCAGAGGAACCCTGGCGCTGACCCTCTCTTGTGTTGGGTGCCCTTTCTCACCTTGGGTTCTGGGAGCTTATTTGGAAACCTCTGGCTGCATGACTAAGCTCCAGCACATTGGCTGGGACAGTCCTTGGTGCCTTTCCTGGTGGTGTTCTTGGAAGTCACTGCCTTCTCCACACATGCAGTTGAAACTTCCGGCCTGATTCTTTCCTTGAGCACTGCTGGGGTTCACTTCCAGGTAGCATCTCAGGCCTGCTCTGGGGCCTGCTTCGCCTAGTCCCTCTGCTACATCCTTCACAACCCACCGATTTCTTTAAATTGGCAGCATGGGGCCAATTTCTTTAAGTAAATATTAATCCTGCTCAGAGCTAGAGTAAGAAGACTCTTGGAAACGGTGCTATGATCTGTCCCCTGAGACAAATCCTTTTTTCTTCTTGGCAATCATCTCTTTATTGAAACAGCTACCATGTTCTTCCCTGTTGATTGATAACACTGATGTATGAGAAAACGCTAACAAGGGCTGGGGGTGTAGCCCAGTCTTTGAGCACTTGCTTGGCCTGTGTGAGGCCCCAGGTTTAATCTCCAGTTCTGCAAAAACACAGCAGAGCAAACAAATAAAATGCTAACATCCCTAGGCTTCTGTGACTGGATCATTTCACTCCATTTACTGAGATCAGGTAGAATAGAAAAATAAAAATAAACTGGGGGTGATGGTACACACCTGTAATCCTAGCATTTGGAGGCTGAGGCAGGGGGATTGCTGTGAGTTCGAGGTCAACCTGGGCTACATAAATGAGTTCAAGGAAAGCCTATACTCTATACTGAGACCCTGCCTCAAAAAAAAAAAAAAATACATACACACACATATGTAGAAAGGAGGCAAGGAAAATCATAATTTAAACTATACTCTTAGAGCAATTTAAAAAAGAAAGAAAAAGAGAAAGAAGAAGAAGAAAGCAGTTTCAGGACACGATTACCCAGCATTATCCGTATCTGTACTCCCTAGGCTTATTTATACGTCTTTTCTCCCAAGCCCATCACACCCCACATCCCCTAAAGATACTTTACAAATTAGCTTAGTTGACAAGGTGAAGGGCAAGTCCTAGCCATTATCTCATACACCTTTTAATTTGAAGGAGGAGAGGTTTATTTGGCTCGCAGTTTTAGCTGCTTCGGTCTGGTCCGGGGTTGCAGGCTTAAATACAGACACATCCTGGTGGAAGGGCCTGGGGGAGACGAAAGCTGCTCACGTCATGGCAGCTGAGAAGCAGAGAGAGAAGGGAGGAGCCGGGAGGCAGATGTTCCCTTCTGGGGGAGGCCCCAGGGAGCCCCTCTTCCTACCAGTGCTCACCTCCTAAGGGCAAGTCAGCTGGGTCACCCCGGTGATTCAGTCACCTTCCAAAGCCCCTCCTCGGAGGTTTTGAGGACATTCTTGACCTAAACCATAACAGGACAAAAACCTGATTTGAAGAAATACAGCAGGCTGGAACTTTCTCCTATGAAATGGACCCTGGTTTCCCCTGTGAAATGAGCTATTATCTCTTATCTGTGGGTGGATTATCACTTTCCTCTGGAAACCAAACCCAAACTTGCTGTGGACTCACAAGTTATACAGATTTTCACCCCCAAAACACATAAGTATCCCCAGCTCCAGACTATAATGTGCCTCTCTCTAGGGCCCACATTTTCTTTTCTTTGTGTACTTTTAATTCTGCCTGATCTCTTTATGCCTCTTTCTGACACATCCCAAAAATTCTTTCTCTGCGCTAGAACCTGCAGCCTGTCCTGTGGGTGGTGTGGGCCACGCTTCTCCACCTTCCCTTTGGTGACCGTGGACCCTGGCCTGTGTCAGACCCACCTGATAGAGCACCAGCAGGTACTGTGGATGCCAAGCTGGCATTTCCTTGAGGATGTTAAATGGTTAGAAACAGTTGTTCAAGTTACAAAATTAAAGCATACAAAGTAGATAGTCAAACAGTGAGAGTGTAAACACCTACGCATGCATGAATCTCTACATGTATTTCTATCCTTTCTGTATTAGAGGGAAAAACAAAACTTAGCAAGACAAAAGAAAAAAATTCCTATAAAAACATGAAGCCAAAAAGTTGTATAAAACCACAGTACAAGGTGCTCTACAATGATTGCTGGCATAATTGAATATAGCAGTACATAATCATCAGGCATATCATCAGGCATAATTGAATATAGCAGTACATAACAATATTAGTAAAAATAAAACATTATAGACAGTATAAAACTTCAAAGGCAGGTAATAATCAAACCAGAAATACTTTTTTGAGGGCCTGTTTTCCGTTTGCCCAGAAATGGAATTGCTGGATCACAAGGCAATTCTATATTTAAATTTTTGAGGAACTTTCATGCTGTTTTCCACAGAACCATTTAACATCCTTAGCGCCATCGCCCAAGGGTTCCAGTCCCCCGTGTTCTTATCAGTGCTTGTCACCCTCTCCCCGCACATGCTGCAGGCATGAGGGGCTATCACTCAGTGCTCTCGGTTCTGTGTCCATAACGAGTGGACACGGTGAACATGTTTCCACGTGCTCATTGGC
Organism: Hydrochoerus hydrochaeris; assembly: GCA_004027455.1. NCBI lineage: Eukaryota > Metazoa > Chordata > Mammalia > Rodentia > Hydrochaeridae > Hydrochoerus > Hydrochoerus hydrochaeris. The sequence goes on along the minus strand of PVLA01002586.1, from coordinate 51,059 downwards.
CACTTGCATATTTTTCTTGGATAAATATTCTATTCAAGACCTTCGCCCATTTTTGAATGGAGCTGTTTAATTTTAATTATGATTTTGTTTGAGTCTGATTTTTGATTCTTTATTCTCCATATGAACTTCTCATCAGATGTCCTGGCCCATTCGGTGGCTGCCTTTTTAATCTCCGTGTGTGTCCTATAAAACGTGCCATGAGATGATCTGAGAAAGTAGGACAGCAGTGAGCCAGTTGAGGCGCTGCATTTCACAACAACACAGGGAGACCCCAGAATACGGGAAGGGACGTCCGGCTGGCCCAGGGGGGCGGGGGAGAGGAGAGGAGAGGCTGCGGAAGCAAAGAGGGCACTGGACCCTGCGGAGAGGCCGGAGCACGTCGTGTCCCACAGATGCACGAGCCCCAACTGGAGCCCAAGGATCCCTATTTCGGGGTGGGGCCTCCGCCCCGAGGCCGTTCAGCCGCCGGTGGAGTGGAACCCTAAGCTCGGGGCTACAGCAGGCCTTCAGGGCTCCGCCGCGGTTCCCGGAAGATGCCTCGGCGCCCCCCTCCCCCGCACCCCCCTCCCCGGTCCCCCGTCCCTGCGGGCTGCAGGCCGGGCCCCCATCCGACCCCTCGGTGCCCCCTGGTGGGGTCTGGGCTCAGGGCAGCTACAGCCAGGCCCACATTCCTCTCACTTCCCGCCATTGTCCCGGGTTCCTGCGGCCGCATCCCCCGGCTCACCCAGCCGCCCGCCTCGGGAGCGGTGACTCACTTCCCCTCTCGGGGTGAAGTCACCCTGCCCCTAGCAGCACGGGTCCCTGCCCCCTCCCCCCGCTCCCCGTCACCCGTCCCCCGTCCCCCGCCCCCGCTGGGTCAGCCTGGGCGTGGCGCGGCGCCTGGCGGCCGGCAGGGGGCGCCAGAGCCCGCAGCGCCGCCCGCGGGACCGAACCCGGTTGGGCGGGGAGGGAGCCGGGGAGGGGCCCGGGGGGGAGGGGGAGCGGCCGGGAACCACCTTCGGGCTCCGACAGTCACTGTCGCGGGTGGGAAAACAGGTCTCAGGGAAGGTTGAGCGCCGAAGTCAAGGGCGCACAACACACCCTGCTAAGCCGGGGCTCAGACACAGGACTCGACGCCCCCCACCTCGTGTTCTACCCCCAGCACTCGCAGGTCGTTTGTTTTGCAGACCTGGGGATTGAACCTGGGCCCCCACACTGAGCTGCATTCTTCTTAAATATTTTTATTTGGAAACTCGCTAAATCACTGAGTTGCCCGGGGTGTACCAGAGTCTGCAATCCTCCCGCAAGCGTCCAGAGCGCTGGGATCACAGGCTTGCGGGTGTTTATTTTGTTTTCTACTCGACCTGTTTCATCCTCCCGTATTTCCGGTATAGATATCATTTCCCAGATTCTGATCATTTGTGAGCCCTGGAATGTGGTCACCCTGGAGCTGGCACTGGCTGAGGGCAGCATGGGAAGAACTGGAGCCTGAGAGGGGTGAGGTATCACAGTCCAGGCCCTGCTCCTGACCCCCAGCTGTCCTCTCCCCTTTTCCTCCCCTGGCAGGTCTCAGGGAAGCCAGGATGCTCACTCCAGTCTGGAATTACAGATAGTCCCCAAACCTCGAGCTACCCAAGGAGTGTGACCACACAGAAACCTGGGCCTCCAACTCCAAGTCCCCCCTCAGCCTCCTTGCCTCCCTGTGCTGTCCAGGGTAACGAACACAAAAGGCTTGGCTGGTGTCTGGCACATCCCGGGTACTCATTGGTGTTGTTACCTAAGTCACCTGGCCTCTGGTGCCCAGGTGACCTCATCTGTGATGTGGGGGTAGCCTCAGCATGGCTTGGAGTTTTGTGAGGCCAAAGTGAGCTCCTCCATGAGAGGTGCTTATAGCAGCACTTGGTCCCTGAGAAGCAAAGTCCTGCCAGAACCCAGGCCCGCTAGGACAGGGATCCCGTGCATGTCATCTTTCTTAGTGTGCTGGCATATCCTTAGCACCTAGAGCAGCTTTGGAACCCCAAAACACTGTTGAATGCATGAATGAACAAATTAAACTGATATTATTACTGTTATTGCATATGGTGATTTTGCTGTAGATCAAAGGCCTGGAAAACTGGGCAGGAAGCTTCAGAGCCTGCTGCCTTAGGGGACTCTAGGGGTACTAGTATGGCTTGTGTGCAGATTGAGTGTAGCCCCAAGGATTGATGTGTTGAAATTTAACCCTCATTGGGAGGTGGTAAGAAGGTAAAGGTACAGTTTAGGCCAGGTGGTGGTGGTGGTGCACACCTGTAATCCCAGGACACAGGAACCTGAGGCAAGAGGGTCTTGATGAGTTCAAGGCCAACCTGGGCTAAGAAGTGAGTTCAAGACCAGCCTGAACTTCATAGCATAACTCTGTCTTTAAAAAAAAAAAAAGATAAGAAAGGAAAGGGAAGGAGGTGGAACTTAATCTAACTGTGTGGGGCCTTTGTGAGGTGATAGGTAAGGTCTTCAGGATGAAATCTCATGACTGGAGACCACTGGCTTTATAAGAAGAGAGAGAGAGGAGGGGAACCTTACACTTACTACACATGCATGCAATACACACACACTCCCTGTCTCTCAAGGTGTGAGTTCTAGCTCCACCCACGCACCTGTCCATGATGCCTTGGGGTTGTCTGAAATATCAGCCTAAATGTGAGCTAAATAAACCTTTCTTTCTTTGTATGGATCCTGCCTTAGATGTTTTGTTACAGTAATGAGAAATGAACTAATACACAGGACTTCCTGGGAAGAACTTATCCAAAGGAGAAAGACCTGCAGAGAGGTCCAAGGACAGGGCAAGGGGAGGCCTGGGGGTAGAACATCTTTGGGGCCCGTACCTCAGCTCCAGGAGCACTGTGGAGAGGAACAGAGGATTTCATGAATGTACTAGAATAATCAAGCATCAGCATAGTTGGTCAGTGATGGCTTTATGACAACCTGGGGACCTTTGCACCTGCTGTGGATGCAGGATTTTCTTTTTTAAATCATCATTTTAAGGTAGGTAGTTGAGTCCTGGGAAGCACAGCTTGGGACCAGCTGAGAATTCCTAGAAGGGTCTTCAGGGGCCGCTTGGGGACAGAGCCAAATAAAGTCTTATCTGACAGTGGGCTTAGAGAGCTTGGGCCAGTGCTCGTGTGGCAGGACATCTGTCTGCTGTCGTTAGAAGTGTTTGAACAGGGCAGGGCCCAAGCTGGGGGTGGGGTCTGCAATGAGTCCCACTGATAGGTGGGAACCTGGGCTAGATGGCCCCTAACGCTGCTGCTCTGAAGCAACCAGTGGGGTAGAAGGCATCCCCGAGGCCTCCATTCCTGTCTGGCCGTGTGAGACCCTGGGAGCAGAGGCTCCTGGGCAGTGGGTGTGCTCCTGAGAAGGCTGGAGCTCATCCACACTTCTTCCTAGGCTAGGGCAGCTTTGACCTAGCCCTGGCCTCCCACTTAGTAGCCCTGCTGCCCCCATAAGCCAGTAAGTAGTAGAGGAGGTTCACAGGCTCCGGAGCCAACAGCTCTGAGCTCAAATCCCACCTCCACCACTTTCTTAGCAAATCCTTCACTTCCTAGAACCTCAGTTTCTTCAGCTCTGCAGTGTGAATGTGGCCAGGTGTGGTGTGCATGCCTGGAATCCCAGCACTTGAGAGGCTGAGGCGAGCGAGAAGGGTCACCATGAGTCTGAGGACATCCCGGACTACATAGAGAGACCTTGTCTCAAAAACAAAAAAACAAAACTCACAAAAACTCAAAACAAAAACAAAAAAAACCCCACAGTGAATATAAATACATACAATATCTCCTTTTTTTTCCAGTGTCGTTACAAGTTATATGTATATAATGCCTGACCTAGAGCCAGAGCTTGAAGAATGCCCATGTTTTCCATCTTACTTTAGCTCCAAGCCCAGCTGTGCCTTCTTGGTGAATGAGGAGGGCATTCTGAAGGAACATTCTCTAGGAATTGAATCCAACACCTTTCCACTGGGCTACATCTCCAGTTATTTTGAAACAGGATTTCTCTAAGTCACTAAATTGCCCTGGCTAGATTTGAACTTGCAATCCTCCTGCCTCAGCCTCCCAGAGTGCTGAGGTCACAGATGTATGCCATCACTCCCAGCAAGAATGCTAAAGATTTTTTCTTTTTTCTATCGGTACGGGGGATTGAACTCATGACTGTGTGCTTGCAAGGCAGGCACCTATGCCGCTGAGCTAAATCCCCAGCCCCAAGAATGCTAAAGAATGAAAGGGCCCCCTGGGATCATGGCCATGCCCTTCACTTCTCAAGTTCTAGCTTATCCATCCTGAATGTGAAGGGAGTGGCAAAGCCTTTGGGCAGGTCCTGTGGAACAGCTGTGCAGCCCTGAGTGCTGAGGCTTCACCCTGAGCTCTCGCTGTGTGGCTTAGCTGAGCCTTTCTGTCCCTTTCAGCCTTGGCACTGGCAGGATTTTGAGCACAACAGCAGTAGCACCCTCTGCCACCTGACAAAACCTGGTCAGAATCCCAGCCACCCCTCCCCCACTTGCTTTGTGACATTGAGTAGTCTCTGAGTCACAGTTTCCTAACCCCAGAATAAAGACAATAACAGCTACTTCCCAGGGTTGCTAGGAGAATTGAATGGGATCACATAAACAAGGTGTTTGCATTTATATAATAGCTGCTTAATAAAAAGCATTAGTTATCGGTAAAGTGCTTACCTCATAGCAAACAATATATAGTTGACTAGTTACTAAATAGTTACTGCTGAGAAGGGTACCTGGGTGGAGAGATACATGCGGGCACACGGATGCATAAGTGGACACAGCAGTTGGGTAGAGCTCTTTCCTTTCTCTTCCTCTCTTTTGAAAACGTTTTGGCCAATCACCTCACCTCTTGGTCCTGGATCTAATTTCCTCTGGTCACCCTGGTGAATTTGGGGCCTATAAAAATGGTTCTTGTTCACAAAGAAGTTGAAGATTTTGGTGTAGTAGTGCAGACCTGTAATCCTAGCCCTCCGGGAGGCTGAGGTAGGAGGATCATAAATAGGAGCCCAGCCTGGATAATTTAGTAATTTAGCGAGTCCTTGTCTCAACAACTGAAAAAAAAAAAACTAATTTAAAAAATGTTAAGGGTGTATCTCAATGTAAAGGCTCTGGGTTCAACCCTAAGTACTATAGAAAAAAAAATTTTTTGGAAGGCTTTGAAAGAGATGACCGCTAAGTTCCAGCTCAAATCACCCACTCAACTGTCCCTGGAATCCCTTCCATCTGATAGTGTCTTTTAGACACTTACTCATGTAAACTATTTTTGTCCTCTAAACTGCCCTGAAAGAGATGGTATGGATAAAGATTAATCACTTTCTTAAAGGGGAACTAGAGAAATCATGGAAAGTATTGGGGTTTCCCCCATCTAATCCCCAGTTGGCTATGCATAAGCCATGAGGTCACATCACAATAATAACCCTACTTACTGGGTGGCCCCTGAATACCAAGGCCTCACACATATTACCTGGTGCCAGGAATTCCATCATGTTGCCTTATGTGTCCATTAGCTTGCCTGAGGAGACTGAAGCTGAATAGGTGAAGTGACTTACCCAGGGTCACAAAGCCACAGACTGTTCAATATGAGACTCCATAGCTATGGCCACCACACTGTGTTTGCTCCACTGGGGAACAAAGCCTGGGGCTTCTCCAGGTGGGACTCAGGCCACACTCCACAACCAGGCAGGGAGTGAGAGTCCCTTGGGCAATCCCCTCCCCATGCTGTCTCTTTGTCCTCTGAGGGTGGCAGGGTGGGAGCATTCTGAGCTCTCTAAGGGGCTTTGTCACAGGCTTTGATGTCACACAGTTAGTTGTGGTGCTGTGGTCCTCACGTGAACACTGGAGCTTTGCATGAGTGGGAAGATACGATGAGAAGGGTGGAGCATGCTGGGAAAAGAAGACTGACCAGAAGATCCACTTCTGAGATGGGTCACTCAGTGCAAGGTGGTGGGAGTCCTCACTTCCTCCACAGAGCTGCTTGAGTATCCCCATAACATGTCAGTTGACTTCTTCCAGGGTGAGGGATCCCAAGGAAAGCAGGGCGGAAGCCATGATTCCCTTTATGACCTAGTCTTGGTGCTCAAGCTCAGCATTTGTGCAACAAACAGTTTGTTACATTGCTCAGCCCTGTTCTGTGGTGGGGGGGCTGCTATGGGTGTGAGTACCAGGAGGTGGGATTAGTGGTGCCATCTTGGAGGCTGGTTGCCCTGACGGACGTCTGGGCACTGCTGCAATCCAGACTACCAGGGGTTCCTGCCTTCCTACCAATCCCAAGGACTCTTCAAGTTTATTTTTCTGATTATCTGCAGCACCCGGCTTTCTCAGCATCTCCACTTGGAAATCCAAGGGGCAGCTCAGACTAACATGTCCAACATGGTCCTTCTGGCTTCTCCCATTCCTCCTTCTCCCATCTCAGGAAGTGGCAACTCCTACCTTCCAGCTACTTGGGCCAAAACATCAATGATACCATCACTACTCTTTGTTTGTTCTTGTTTGCCATGTCCAATCCATCAGCAAATCCTGTTAGCTTTATCTTCAAAATATATCTGGAATCTCCCTATTTCTCCCCACCTCTCCTGCCACACCCAGTGTTAACCTCATTCTATCTTTTTGGTTATGTTATCCAGTTGCTTCCTGTCTGGTCCCTCTGCTGGTCACTTAGAATCTGTGTCCACAGAGCAGCACAAAGCTCATGTCATTTCCTTTCAATGGCTTCCACCAACTCAGACTAAAAACCAGTCTTCCTAATGGCCTGCAAGGCCCAGGATACACCGTCTGGCCCCAGGTCCCCCGCTCCATGGCCTGGTGACCTCCTTTCCTCCGTCTCTCCTGTGCCTCCCCTGCTACAGTATCACTGGCTCCTCCTGTTCTTCAATCTGCCAGGCCCCTCTGCTGTCCCCTACCTCTGGAGTGTCTTCCCTGAAGCCCCTCGGGCTCACTCCCTCACTTCTGGTTTTCTCGCCAGTGTCACCTGCTCGGAGGGGCCTTTCTTTCTCTGCGCACGCTGACCTGGCCACCTCCCGCGCTGTGCTCCACCTTTCTCATCATTTTCCAAGGTCTGTTTATTTGCTCACCATCTACTTCCCTGTCTAGAAAGTGAGTCTGATGAGGGCTGGAATAGTTGTTTGTTTTGCTCACAATTGTTGGGTCCTCAGAGCCTAGAACAGAAGCAGGCAGGTGCTTGGAAAGTACTTGTTAAATCATTAACAGATCTTCAAGATTAAATTTTTTTTCTGAGTCAAGATCCAGGCTGTGCAGTCCAGGCTCCCCTGGCCTCTCGGTCCTCCTGCTTCAGCCTCTGGTGTGCTGAAGCTGCAGGCACCTACCTTTACACCAGGCTGAGATGGGGTTTTGAAAGAATAAGCGAAGGGTGGTAGCAGATACTGTGAATATTACTTCCTAGGTGAGTGGCATTAAATAAGTCACTTGGCTTCTCTGAGCCTGGGTTGTGCATGACCAGAATTCATCCCAAATGATATGACTGTCAAAGACCTGGTTGGGGCTGAAACTCCAGGTCACTTCACTTTGCTGCCATGGTTTCTCTCTGTGTAAAAGGGGGATAATCGCTGTAAACACCCCAAGGCAGTAATGGTGAACCTGTTAGAGACCAAGTGTCCAAATTGCAACCCCAAACCCATTTATTTATTGCAAAGTGCCAAATACAGCAATTAGGGCTGGGGATTTAGCTCAGTGGCATAAGCACCTGCCTGGCAAGCACGAGGTCGTGAGTTCGATCCCTAGTACCACACACACACACACACACACACACACACACACAAACCCCAAACAAACAAACAAACAAACAAAAAACCCAAAACAGCAATTAAATCTGAACATGGAAGTTTTAGTTGAGAAAAAACATTAACATCTTTGTGGTGACATTTGGTGCTGTTACTCCTTTCCAAGGACGCACATGGCCCCTGTAAACACTGTTATCTGAATATTGGCTGCTGGAGTGATGCTGGGGTGACTTGGCTTGCAGGTGACAGGAAGGGTTCTGTGTGCCTGTGGCAGTACACGTGCCATAGATTCGCCACTGCTGTCCTAATTCATTGTTTCAAGGATCGCACAGGCTAAGGGCCCTGCCTGGGACCTGGCACATAGCAGTCCACGGGAAGGAAGGAGCCCTGTTCTGTGTGCCCAAATGGGTCTTCCTGCTGTGTTCACGGGACACCTGCAGATCTAAGACTCTTGCCATCTGGTATTTTCCAGAACTTGGATGGAAGTCTGGGAGGATTATTAGTATTTTTCTACAGTGAAGGAGTCAAGCCCTCTGGGGGCTGCCCAGGAAACAGGGAAGCTGTGAAAGGCTTCAAGGTGTGTCCAGGCCCACGGAGAGACCCAATAGGAGCAGAAGATGACTTTCACACATAGCCTCATATGACTGCAGTTCTCGAGTGATGATGCCAAATAAGAGAAACTGCTCTTTAAAATCTGAAAACACGTTGGAGGCAAACACATGCAGAGGTCGCACACTGGGGGTCAAGGGTTGCCAGGACCTGGAGACCAGATGTTCTGTTTGCCTTATGCTGCACTCTAGAACAACTGCGTCGGAACACCTCCTGACAGTGTAGGAAAACGCAAGGTCCACAGATTGCACCACTCCCTTCTGCCTCTCGTCCTGCCAGATTTACACATTTGCTTTGTTTGCCTAGACCCCTGAGCAGCCCACCTGTGCATTTCACACATGAGACTCAGAGAACTCAACTCCTTGAGAAACCATCCCAGCATCTTGCTACCAGGATTGTTTTGCATTCATTTCCAGGCTCTACCATCCAAACCCATGGTACCAGCCCCAACCCCAGCCCCAGCCCCTTTTAGTTCCTGACCTGCTGCCCTGTTTTTCTTAATCACCTCCTAGTTATGCTCACTTAGTTGGGAGAGGAGGGGGCAGGAGCCAGCTGGCTGTTCCCTCTAGCAGAGCTGTTCTCCCTCCATGGCCTGCCTGACCACCCGCATAAGGACCAGACCCCACAACACCCACCGCCTTTGAGGAGCCTCCTGGGGTCCCCTGCCTGATCACATCATTCTGCTCCTGGATGGAAGCCTGTTGGGGCCCTTTGGCTCTAGATTGGACTGATTTGCTCATGCGTCTGCTTCTCCCACCAGACCGTGGCTGTAAGTTACTTATGTTTGTGCCCCTAGGCTTGGCTGATTCAGGTGCTCAGTGGATGGGTCCTGAAAGTGTAAATAAAAGAAGACAGAAGGCCGGGTACACACCTGCAATCCCAGCTCTTGGGAGGCTGAGGCGGAAAGATTGCCACAAATTGGAGGTCGGTCTGGGCCACAGAGTGAGATCCTGTCTTGGAGAGAAAAAAAAGAAGAAGGAAAAAAAAGACAAGGGAAGAACAGGGCAGGAGAGAGGGGGAGGAGGAGGAGGAGAGAAGAGAGACAATAAGGAAAGGAGGAGGGAGGGAGGCTGCGGCAGAGGGAGCATCGAGCCCATTAGTTTGCTCTTCCCCTTCCCGCATCCGCCTGGCCGCGTCCTGGTGCTGTAAGTGCCGGCTCCCCCCAGAACGCACCCCCTGTGCCTGCCTGGGAGGAGCCCCGGGCCGGGTCTCTATGCCACCCCCCCACCACAACAGCAGACCAGTTTCTGCTTGTTCTGTTTTTTGCTGTCAGTTTTATTGTGAAACAATACATATGCCCCCTGAGAGTGTTAAGTGCATGGCTTGATGAATGTTTAGAGTGAAACCCACCCATGTAAGAAGCACCCAGCCCAAGAAAGAGGTTGTAATCAGACCCCACCTTGACCCTCTTCAGCCCCTGGGACCCTCCAGGGTGACCATTATTCTGCCACAATTCGTTTTCTTGACTTTATTTCATATACGTATCATCATATAATACATACTCTTTTGTACCGAACTTCTCTTCCTGCTTATTCATCTTCCTTGCTGTATAATAGCTCACTATATAACTATATCATTTATTTATTCATTCTGTTGTTGGAAGGCAGCTTGGGGCTGTCAAGAATAGAGCTTTTGAGCTGGGCATGGTGGTACGTGCCTGCAATCCCAGAACTCCGGAAGCTGAGGCAGGAGGATCGCTACAAGTTCAAGGCCAGCCTGGGCTACATAGTGAGACCCTATCTCAAAAATAAATAAATACATACATAAAACCCAACAAACAACAACAGAAAAGACTAGCGCTTTTGTGACCATTCCCCTACGGGTCCTGAGGACAGTACGTGCTCACTGATGTACCACGTGCACCTAGGAGTGTAGCTGCTAACCCACAGAGAAGCTACGAACTTCGGGAGAAGCTTGCGTGGATCTAACGGTGGAGTTCACCTCTGACAGCAGGGGTCCCACTGCCCCTGGCGTTCTGCAAGGCTTGGCATTACCAGTTTTCTCCACTGCCACCACCACCGTCATTGTCGTCATGGTCATCATCTGCCCATCATCTGTTCCCGGCAGGCAGGTGTTCCATTTCTGACCGGCTGCTCCCCGCCCCCTGAAACCTGCTCCAGCCACGTTGGGGTGGACACTAGAGCACCGGCTTTGCTGGCTGTTGACTCTCACCTTGCATCAACTGCATTGATCTGCAGTTCGTACCCACCCCTCCAGCCCCATGAGGTCCCCTCGGGGTGCACAGGACTGTTCCATGTGGAGCACGGCTGTCTCTGACGCGGCCCCCGGGAGAGCACAGACTGCTGGAGATGGGCGGTGGGGTGGGGAGAAGCCGCCCTGACTCCTCTGAGCCCTCCTGGCCCCTCCCATGGCCACATCTTAATTAAGCAGCCCCCCCCCAGGGGCCTTCTCAGCTTATCAGACTCAAAACATTGGGAATGTGTAAAAGAGAGTTGAGTATAAGTGATAAAACCATAAACCCCTTAGAAGAAAACACAGGAGAAAGTTTTAAGACCTCGAGTTTGAAGGTTCGATCCCCATCACCACCAAAAAAACCCCCAAACAAAACAAAAAAGCCCCCACAGGAAACAAAGCAGAGAGACTGGACTTCACCAAAATTAAAAACGTCAGAGGGTGCTGTGAGGAGGGTGAAAAGAGCGCACAGAAGGGGAGAAAACACTTGTAAATCATGGGTCTCCAAGGGGCTGGACGCTCGGATATGCAGAAACCACTGGAAACTGGGAGAAGCAAGGAGCCGCCCCTGGACCTTTAGAGGAGGCATGGCCTGGCCAGCACCTCGGTTTCAGCCTTCTGATTCCAGAGCTGTGAGGGAATGCATTTCTGATGTTTCAGCCTCCTGGTTTGTGGTAAGTTGCTGTGGCAGCCTGAGGAGACAAAGACGGGATCACTGGATAATGCAGCAAAACTAAGGAAAGCCGGTTCCTCCAAGTGTCTCTCCTCCGGGCAGTCTTTTTTTTGTTCAGGCTGGCCTTGGGCTTACTTTGTAGCCCAGGCTGGTCTCAAACTCACCACGATCCTCCTGCCTCAGCCTCCCAAGTGTTGGGATTACAGGGGTGAGCCACCATGCCCGGCCTCTGCCCGTCTGTTTTTACCTGGGTGGTGGCTGCTGCCAACGTCTCCCTCCTCTTCCTCTTCCTCCTCCTCCTCCCCTCCTGCCCCCCCCCAGTGCCCTCTACAGGAATTTCTGGCTGCTCTCTCTTGCTCCCTTATTCCCGCTGGGGCCCTGGCAGGTCTCCTGGCCACCACGAAGCCAAGATCCCTGGGCCCGAGACAGCTGCCTCTGTGGTGGGAGGACATGGGGAATGGCCATCTGTCCTTGCTTTCCCTGGAGCTGCTCCCTGACTCTTCCCTTTCCCTCTTTCCCAATACCCGCTCTACTGCTATTTTGCCTTCCAAACAGCCCTGGACCCAGCCCATGCCGAGGGCTGCACTCCTGGCCACTGGCCCCACCATCCTTGGTGCCTCAGCCTTGAGGCTGTCTCGCTTCACGCAGGCCTGCAACACCTCCTTTTGTGAGGTGCTGAGTTGGAATGGAACCCTCAGAGTGACTTATGGGGGACCCTGCCCTCCTTCCAGCTGCCTTACCAAGGCAACCATGCAGCCCGGCGGGGCTGGGGACGCTCTCCTCCTCCCTCTTCTTCCTACCCGTGCTCTGGCCTTTCCTTTCCAGCCCAGGGCGCCCTGCCTCAGAGGCCTGGGCTGCCCCCTCCCTCAGGGTTAGCTCCTGCTGCTGTGGGTTCGGTTCGTCTCCATGGTAACTGTGTCATGTACTACTTGGCGATCAGTAGGACTTTCTGTGCAGTTCCTAAGTGCTGCTTGTGCTTATCACCAAATTTTTGTTTAAAAAAATTTTTTTTTGAGTATTGGGGATTAAACTTAAGACCTCGTGCATCCTGGGCAAGCATTTTGTCACTGAACCTCACCCACAGCCTTTAAAAAATTAAAACATTTTTGAGATAGGGTCTTGTTAAGTTGTCCAAGTTGGCTTCAGATTTGCAATCCTTCTGCCTCAGCCTTTCAGTGTTGGGATTACAGGCATGTGCCACCCTGCCTTGACTGTCACTGAACTGTGACAGCCCAATCCTGAACATAACTAGTTAGCAACAGATATTGCTAACTCAGTTACTTAATTAGGAATTCAGAGAGGAATTACTGAGTCACTATCCAAATTTTAGAAGAGCAACATGGAACAAGAAGAAATAAATTTAGCTTTCCTGGAAAAAAAAATATATATATATATACAGTTTTTGAGAGACAGGTCTTGTTATATAGTTCAGGCTGGCCTTGAACTCACTATGTAACCTAGATTGACCTCAAATTCATGGTGAGCCTCCTGCTTCAGCCTCCCCAGTCCTGGGATTACAGGTGGGGGCCACCATGGCTGGCCCTGAGATATTCTCTCTCTCTCTCTTTTTCTGTCTTTTTGTGACAGGATTTCATTATGTAGTTCAGGCTGGATTTGGATTCACTTTGTAGCCCAGACTGGCCTTGAACTTGTGATCCTCCTACCTTAGCCTCTTGAGTACTGGGATTACAGGCATGCACTGCTACACCTGAGATATACCCTTAACTAAGATGTGTTAAGAAGTTTGTAGGATACGAGGATGATCTGTCTGTGACATGTCACCCATGGATCACCAGGGTTGATCTAGCTGGCTAGGCAGGTGCCCTCTTCCTCCTTCACCGCTCCATGTGTTTCCCGCCTGAAGCTGCCAAAAGCTCAGTGAAAGAGGACGGCCACCCCTGACATAGGAGGACGTTTCCTTGCTCAAGAGTGTATGAGAGTTGCTTTCTCCTGCTAGAATCTCCAAACAAGCTCTCAAAAATTTTAAAAGCCCTAGGGGCATTTACATACAATATTCATTCATTCCACAAATATTTGAGCTCTGGGACAGTTGGCACGTTGGAACACACATACCTGTCCTCAAAAAGCTGTCAACCTAATGATCTAATCCAGTGTTGGCAAACCCATAGCACATGTATTACTTACTATATTTTTCTTCTAAGACAAAAGATGATTCCATCTTTTTTTTTTTTTTTTTTGGTACCAGGGATCAAACTCATGACCTCATGCTTGCCAGGCAGGTGCTATGCTGCTGAACTATATTCCCAGCTCCCTATGACAAAAGATGTTAATGTAGAGTTATTTTTTCTAAACAAAAACCTCAGTGTTCAGGTCTAATTGCAGAGCTGGCACTTTGGGATAAATAAGTGGGTTTTGGGTTGCAGTTTGGGCACTCGGTCTCTAAAATGTTCGCCATCACCAATCTAACCTGTTCAACCCTACACTTACCTCCTGAAATGAGTGTTCATAATGTGGGTTGTGTATGTATTATTTTCCAGGTCTCACAGGTCCATGGCTGCTCAAACAGGCTTGAACAGACAAGGAAACCTTCTGAGTTCTGGACTGTAGAGCTGCAGTGGACCTGGACTTGAACACAGGTGGTTCATTAATACCACCTGAACCAGAGTGCATCCTGTTTTGATAAGTCCCTCCAGCTGTCACCATGTGGTACTCCAGCAGCTCTCTGTCCAATGGCTGTAGGTTCATGTCCCACAACCCTATAGCCAGAGGCAGAGTTAAAATCTCTTTTCCAGGAGTAGGATCCTACACCAGCCCGGCCACCCGCCCTGACCACCAGCAGAGTCCCTGGTGTGTCTCTAGCCAATCTCTGTGCTTGGAGGAAGCCAGTGTCCCAATTGTTGAAGTTCCCACCAATAGTTCATGTGCTGAAGGAGGCATGGGGTCCTTTCCCAGACTTCAGGGGCGGCTTAGATACCTTTCTCATTGCTGAGATGAAATACTGGACACCCAAAGTTAAAGGGGCAAAGATTTAGTTAGCTCACGGTTTGTAGAGGTTTCAGTCCATAGTTGGCTAGCTCCAAGGCAGGGGGGCATGTGGCAGAGGGGTGCTGCAGCAGAGAATGGCTCATGCGCCTACAAATTAGTAAAAGCAAAAAGAGAGGAAGACAAGCCTCTTTCTGTCCCTTATATTGTGTTCAGTCTACTGGGATTAGGGCACTGCCAGACCAATCAGTGGGCTGATTTACTAATCACACTTCCTTAATCAAAGCATCACACACTCTAGATTCAGACACCTCTGAAAAAGGCCCACCTACAATGGAATAAGGTTTTGAGGGGACATCTAGACACAAGCCAAAACACGGGATTGAGAGAGAGGGGTGAACCTCAAAATGTAAACCAAGGTGTGTTGCTAGTAAAAGGGGAAAAGGAGGCCAGCCAATGACAACTCTCTCTCTCTCTCTTTTTTTTGTTTTTGTTTGTTGTTTTGTTTTTGTTTTGAGACAGTGTTTCACTATGCGGTTCAGGCTAGTCTTGAACTCACTATGTAGCCCAGGGGGCCTTGAACTCACAGTGATCTTCCTGCCTCAGCCTTCCCAGTGCTGGAATTACAAGCGTCAGCCGCCACGCCTGGCTCCTCCCCTCCCGCTGTCATTTTGATTGAGCCCAGGGCCTTCACAATGAGCTGTAGGGGCTGGGGATTTAGCTCAGTGGCACAAGCGCTGGCCTCGCAAGCAAGAGGTCGTGAGTTTGATCCTCGGTACAATAAAAACAAAAACAAAACAAAGTAGAAAATACAATGAGCTACATTCCCAGTCCTCTTTTATTTCTTATTTTAAAGCAAGATCTCACTAAATTGCTGAATTATCCAGGCTGGGCTCAGATTTATGATCCTTCTGCCTGAGCCTCCCAGAGTGCTGGGATTATAGGGGTGGCCTCAATATCCTGCCTTCCTCTCTGCTCTTTAGGGGCAGGGAAATAAGGCACAGAGATAGCCGGAGTGACAGTCACGGCCATGCTGCTGGTCCCTGTAAAGCTGAGGCTCCATCCCAGTCTGCTGCTTTCAGCTCACTGTTCCTAAAAAGCCACTCTGTGCCTGGCCCAGGAAGGACCCTGGAGTCTCTTCACTGAGTTTTTGTCAGGGGCTCTGAGAAGGGAAAGAGCTGTATTCTGCCCCAGGATGCTTCCTCTGTCTCTTTTCCTTTCTTTTAAGAAAAATTCCTGTCCTTTCCAGTCATCCCAGTGCTTGCCAGGAATCCTTCAGGCTCCAGACTGAGCTGCCGCCTGACAGATGAGGTCAGTTCTCACAGCCGGAATTCAGTGTCTTGCAGAGAGAGGAGGGGACACACCCAGGGTTCAGGGCACAGGGCCAGCTGAGGTCTCTTCTCAGGCTCCTTCCTCTGCCCCACCACAGTACCTCCTGCTGGCTGGGGCAAGGACAGAGCAGCGAGGAAGAGCTCAAGGTAGTCAGTCTAGCAACAGAAAACGACACAAGTTTCTGTCTGGGGCTCTGTCCCTGAGTCCAGGGCAGCTGGGCCTTCTCTGCAGGACTTGGGCTCCAGTTCCCGTGGGCTCTGCCCTGCCTCCACTCACACCTGCGTGCAGACAGCCCGCACCACGTGAGCAACTGCAGGCAGCTTTCTTCTGCTGAATTCACGTGTGCTGCCTTTGCTACAGGCTTGAAAGGCATCCCCAAGGGTACATTTAAGTCTCAACTGCAGTGCCTGGGAATGGGACTTGATTTGGAACTGGGATCTTTGCTGAAATGAACAAGTTAAAGATGAGAATATACTGGATGACGGTGGACCAGAATCTAGAGACTGGTATCCTTAGGAGAAGAGGGGAACTTGGAGATGGAGACACATTTAGAGGAAAGAACTGGTGAAGACCCTGACGCACAGGGAGAGGCCAGGCGCAGACAGAAGTGAGACAGGAGGGCTGCATCTACAAGCCGAAGACGCCAGGGATTGCTCGCAGCCACCAGAAGCAAGGGAGAGGTGTGGGGGATCCTGCTCTAGAGCCGCTAGGGAGAGCGAGGCCCTGTCTGCACCTGTCTGGCTTCGGATATCCAATCCTTAAAAATCTGAGAAAATACATTTTTGTGGATGTTTTTCTTTTCTTTTCTTCTTTTCTTTCCCAGCACTGGGGATTGAACTCAGGGTCTTTGCACTGAGCTACATCCCCAGCTCCTTTTGAACTTTTTGTTTTGCAAGAAGGCTGCAATAGATCTCCTAAGTTAGGGCCGGGGATATATCTCAGCAGCACAGCACTTGCCTGGCAAGTGTGAGTTGGTGAGTTCGATCCTTGGTACCAAAAAATAAAAAAAAAAAGATCTCTAAATTGCCCAAGCTGGGCTCCAGTGTGCAGCCCTCCTGTGTCAGCCTCCCAGAGAGCCAGGATTATAGGTGTGCTCCACCGCGCCCAGACATATCTATGGTTCGAGCCACCCCGTGCATGGTAATTTGTTATGGCAGCCCTGGGAAATGAATCCAGGGGTAGAATGAAGGCTAACAGTGGGCAGCTGGTAGCACGGAAACTTTGCAAGAGCTAAACAATCACAGGTTCAGATGAGTGGCTCGTTCACGGCTCGGCTGTGGGGACCTGTGCGGGTTACCTCACCTTTCTGTGCCTGGCTTTCTGTGCGGTGGTTGTTGTAGGTTGTACTCCATAGCTGGGTTCGGCTGTGGCCCTCTGCTAAGTGGTGGACAACGGGCTCCATCTTCAAGCTGACGGCTGTCTCGCACTCTGCTCTGTGTAATGAGCCTCTTGGAAAAAGGTAAATTGGGGAAGAATAGGCCTGACTCAGGGAAGAATTTCCTGACAACAAGACCTGCTCAGTGGGCTTGGGACAGGTAATGAGCTCCCTATGAGCAGAGCACATGATAAAAGCCGTCTTTATGAGGTGTGAGCAGAACAACAGTGAAGGCTGTTGCCTGGCACCATCCAATTTAAAGGCAGGCTCCTAAAAACTCTCCGGCGCCTCCTCATTCATGTACCTTCTTCACTGAATCTGGCTTTTCCCTAAAAGCAAAATGACTGAGAAAGGTAAATGTTTCGAATCAGGTCAGGACACTGAGGCAGCCATGACAGCATCACTCAAGACTTAGAAAAGGACTTCCAAAACTGCTTCGGCAAGTGGGCAGAGTGACAGGATAGTGTGTTCAAAGTGAGGGGAGCACTCTGAGGGAGATGAATGGTAGAGTGTCGTCCACTGCAATCAAAATTGTAAATATTCACTACTGTATTTTTCAGCCACTCTGAGTACATCTCTAGACCATTACAAAAAATTGTTTTTTAAAAATTTTGAGACAGGATCTTGCTAAGATGCCCAGGCTGGACCCTAACTTGCGGTCCTCCTACCTCAGCCTTCCCAAGTGCTGGGGATTATAGGCATGTGCCATCACCCCTGGTGAGAAGTCACTTTTTCCCTGCAGATGCAGCATGGCTGTCCTAGACCTTGAGAGCCCAACGCAGGTCTAGGCCTTTGTATGAGTGCTCATTGTCCTGGAGTGCCAGCAGGGTGACAGGAGAACAACCTGGTCTGAACACCACTGAGAGCCACGTCAGGGAGCTGGACCTGTGGGAGAGCGGGAGCTGTCCCTGCAGAGAGCTGGAGGTGGCTATGAGAGACAGCCCCAGCGTGCGTGCCGGCAGCAGCCAGGAGGGAGGGTGCTGTGTCTCCGAAGGCCCGGGAAGCCTCGCCTACCTCTGAGGGAGGACATGGGGCCTCCCCTTGACTTTTCTTTAACCCCCACTTCCTGGCAGCCCGGAATCCTTGGAGTTTCCTGTCAGGACGTCTCTGGAATGCTTCTAGACTTCTCTCTGACCACTACCATGCTGTTCCTTGTCTCCGGGACAACTGCCTCGCTCCTGATGCCCTCCCTTCAGCCTCTGCCCAACTGTCCTCCCATCAGCAGGCTCTAGCCCCACACAGTTCCCTCACGTCCCCAGCACCCCAGGAATTAGCCTTCAGCCCCTGGGCCTTTGTACTAGTGGGTGCGCAGCGCCCGCTCCTGCCAGGCAGCAGCCTATAAGTTCATGGGTTATCTGCATGGCACATCCAACTCCTGACCCGACTGGGGGCTTCCTGAGATCAGAAACCAATTTCCCATGTTCGTCTTCCCAGCATCTGGTGAAGAGTAGTTCTGTATACAGAATGAACGGAGGATGAATGACTGTCCGATAGTGCTTCATTGGCACAGCTGCCGAGGCCCCTTTAGAGCTGTGCTGAGACCTGTGGGACAAAAGGGAGTGCAGAGAGAGGAGGAAGAGCATGACCCCCCAGCTTGCTCCCCGCCACTCTGACCACAGCTCTGCTGGTATCTGAGACACAAACTCCTGGCCAGGTCAAATGGGCCCTGGTGTGTAGAGCTCCTGTGAGTCAGAAGAAGCTGATATGGCCTGCTGCCCGGAAGCCTGGAGCTAACTGGAGAGCTGATGATGCCTATATCCAGATTCATCCTACAGAAAGACCTGCGGCTGATCTACTCTTCCTGGGCAACTGGCTCAGGAAACAGGAGGGAGGATGTGGAAACAGGGAAAACGGAAGTACCAGGAAAGGGGAGGGGCCTCCGACGCCAGGGGAGCCATGCACGGAGAGCCACGCCTGGTCCCAGAGGTCATTTGAATGAGCAGGGCGTCCCTCCATTGTGACAATATTGGCCCACTGCTCCCGGGCCCAGCAAACAGCAGCCCCACTTCCTTCCCATCTGCTTCCTTGAGCAGCCGCTGCCGCATCTGTCTCTCAGGCCCACAGCTGCTGTGAGCTTGCCCTGCTTACAGACCAGGAAAACTTCTTTCCTACCGTCTCTGCATTTCTTTGAACATTCTCTAGAACTCTTCATTTCAATCTAGTCGTTGTTTCTGCATATTTGTAGTGGTCTTTCTAACATATCTATCTATCTTTAACTTTTCATAACCTACTTAGGGTTAACGTTGCGTCATGACTTCATACACTGTTTTCTACTACTTACCGCCATCACCATTTACCACCCTCCTGTCCTTCATGCTACAAAAATAGGTCATATCCACATGCTTTACGAACTCCACAGCAGTGTTACACATTTTTCTTTAAACAGTTGTATCTATTTAAAGCAATTCATGTGGCAAATAGTCATACATCGTTACCCAGATATTTATCGCATCCAATGACTTTTAATCCTTTCTGAAGATGTGAATTCTCACGTAGTCCATCAGTGGGCTTTGCAACACTAAAAATAGTCGAGATCAGCATTTGAAGAAGGAAAGGTTTGCTTTGGCTCGTGGTGTCAGGAGATTTAGTCTGTGTTTGGCTGGCTCCTTGTCGCTGGGTGTAAGGTGAGGCAAGTGTATCATGGCAGCAAGGTATGGTAGGGAAGAGTTCCTCACTTCACGGCATCCAGAAAGTGGAGAGAGAGGACCCAAGAAGAGGGACCAGAGATGAGACATCTCCCAAGAGCATGGCCCATGAACTACTCCCATCAACTAGCTGCTCCTCCTTAGTGTCTACCATCTCCCATAATGCCATCCAACTACGAGTCCACTGATGGATTAATCCACTGGCAAAGTCCGAGTCCTCATGAGCCAATGCTTTCCAAAAGTCCTACCTCGGAACTATGTTGCCAACCATGGGACAGGTCTTCAGTACGTGAGCCATTTGGGGGATTTATTTATTTACCTACTTGCAGCACCAGAGATAGAGCCCAAGGCATCACACATGCCAGGCAAGTTATTCCCCTAGGTAATTTTATTTTATTTTGAGGCAGGGTTTCACTAAGTTGCTCAGGCTGGTCTCACATTTTCAATCCTCCTGCCTCAGCCTGCCAAGGGCTGGGATTTTAGGTGTGTGTCACTATGCCCAGCTTCATATTTATTCTTTTTTTTTCTACTTTTAAGTTTTATTTTAAAGAAAACAAAACAAAACAAAACAAATCAGAACGGAACAATGCAAGCAACACAGAGCTTCAAAACAAGACAACAGGAAATCAATGGTGGCTACCACAGTGTCTTGTTTTCTTCGAAATAGTTGTCCATACCTTTACACACAATAATATCAAACATAACAAGATAGTATAAAACTAGTCAAAAGAATGAAAGTGTTACAGGACTTCAGAACCAGATAATAGGAAATGAACAATGGTTACTATAATGTCTTTTTTCTTTTAGAACAATTGTCCATACTATTACACATAATAAAATCAAATAAAACACAACAGAATAAATCCAATAAAAAAAGGAATAAAAGCATTATAGGACTTCAAAACAAGATGATAGGAAGTCAGAGATGGCTACCCTAATGTCTTGTTTTCTTCAAAATAGCTGTTCATATCTTCACACATAATAAAATAAAACAAAACACAATAGAATAAAACCAACTAAACAAATGAATGAAGGCATTATAGGATGTCAAAGCAAGATAATAAGAAACCAACCATGATTGCCATAATACATCCCATTATGTTCAAAATAGCTGCCCAGATCATCAGACAGAGTGAAATCTACCAAAACAAGACATTCTTTCAATCAGGTAAAGCAAAATCAAACCTAATACAGAACATTATAGAACTTATCAAAACAGAATATTGAATAGAACAATACAGTTAATCAGAACAAAGCAAAACAGTGATAACAATATTTGCTTTCAAGAAGATGGTAGAAGAAAATCCCCCCTATTTGCTATATTGCATATGGTCAACCTCCCAAGACATGCTCAGATCTCTGGATCCCATTTGCTAACGAGGGGAGGGTGAGTGGTGACAGTGCTGCCTACCAGGGAGGCAAGCGGGTTGCTTTGTTTCCCAGTGCCCTAAGTCCCAACATGGCGTGCATCTTGGGAGACGCTGGCTAGTTCTCTCCCTGGGGTGGCTGCCACCTGCCTGAGCCATGGCTGTTTACCAGGGAGGTGAGTGGGCTGCTTGGCTTCTCAGCACCCTCATATTTATTCTTAACAGATTTTCCTTTTCTTTTCTTTTTTTGAGACAGGGTCTCACTATGCAGCCCAGGCTAACCTCAAACTCACAGCAATCCTCCTGCCTCAGCTTCCCTAGTGCTGGGGTTACAGGCATGCACCACCAGGCCTGGCTCTCTTAACAGACCTTTAATCTACAGAACTTGTATCACTCCCTATCTTCTACTCTCTTCTGACCTCCAAAGTCTTTGATGAGAAGTTGGCAGTAAATCAAATTTTTGATGCCATGTATGTAAACTTTTGCCTTTTCCAAGGAATCTCCTTTCAAGATTTCCTTTTTACTGTTGCTTTTCAGGTATCAGTTTGACTTATTCTTTGGCATAATCTTCTTTAAATCTATTTTTCATGAGGCTTAGTGAGCTTCTTGAAATTTTAAATGAATGCCATTCATCAAATTTGGGAAGCAGTTGAACATTTTTTCCTCCAAATGGTTTATTCGGCCTTACACCCCTCCCAGGACTACTCTTACGTGTCTGTGTCTGTGAAATGTTAGTTTGTTTTAAATCTCTCTCTCTTTTTCAGATTGAACCATTTCTATTAATCCATTTTCAAGTTTGCCAAACAGTTCCTACCCCCTCTATTCTGTTACTCAACTCATGCTGGGAAATTTTTCTTCCTGAGCTGAGCTGGAGCATGTCACACATTTCTGCTTTTCAGTTGCCATTTGTTCTTCCCTGCACCCCACTTCCGATTAACCTGTAATTTGGTTATTTAAAAAAATAACTTCTACTCCTCTGCTGAGATGTCTCTCTCTTTCCTTCTTCCTTCCTTCCTTCCTTCCTTCCTTCCTTCCTTCCTTCCTTCCTTCCTTCCTTCCTTCCCTCCTCTCTCTCTCTCTCTCTCTTTCTTTCTTTCTCTTTCATTCTGGAAATCGAACACATGACCTTGCGCTTGCCAGGGAGGCAGTGTGCGGCTGAGCCATATCCCCAGCCCTGAGCCATATTCCCAGCCCTTGATGAGATTTTTTATCTTTTCATTCTTTTGATGATCAGATTTTAATTTTAATAAAGTCTAATTTCTGCCCCTCCATAGATCATACTTTTTGAGTTATATATGAAAACTCATCACTAAAACCAAGGTCTCCCTGAGGAAAATGCCTCTATAGAAAATTCTCCATAGGGCTGTGTGTGGTAGAATACAGCTGTAATCGCAACATTTGGGAGGCTGAGGCAGGAGGATCACCACAAGTCTGAGGCCAGCCTGGGCTACATAAGAAGTTTTAAGCCAACCTGAATATTGTAAGACCCTGTCTCAAAAAACCAACAGAAAAAGAAAGAAAGAAAGAAGAAAGATAGAAAGAAGGAAGGAAGGAAGGAAAGAAAGAAAGAAAGAAAGAAAGAAAGAAAGAAAGAAAGAAAGAGATTCTCTATAGGATTTTGTCCTATATTGGCCTCTAGTGATTTTAACATTTTTGCATTGTGCATTTAAAGATTCATTTTGAAGTTAGTTTTTGCAAAAGCAACAAGATTCATGTCTAGATTTCTTTTTGTTTTCCATGTGCAGAGTTAGTGTTCCCACATAATTTTTGAACAGATTATCTTTTTTCCATCGAATGAACTTTGTTCTTTTTGGTTTAGCTCTGGCTCTCCATTCTGTTCTATTCACCAATATTGCACTGTCTGGATGACCAGCTTTATAGTGAGTCTTCAAGTCAGGGAGGACTAGTCCTCCGGCTTCATTGTTATTTTAGTCTTTTTATTTTGGGGAGCTATTATTATTACTATTATTATTGTGGTACTGGGGATTGAGCCTAGGCCTTCATGCTCAGCTCCATCTCCAGCCTTTTTATTTTCTTATTTTGAGAGAATGTTTCTGTGAGTTGCCCGGGCTATCACCCGCCTGCCTCAACCTCCCACAGTGCAGGGAGTCTAGATACGTGCAGACACACCTGGCTCAGTTTCTTTAATATACATAGACCTATGTAGATTATCTATTTTTTTCTTCTGTAAATTTTAGCATTTGCTACTCTTCAAGGAATTTGCCCTTTTCACTCAGGTTATCAAATTTGTGGGCTTAGTTGTTCATCATATTCCTTTTGATAGCCACGGGATCAATGTTTAAGATCCCAATTTCCTTTCTGATATTACTAATCATCAGTGTCTTATTTCTTTTTTGGCTAGCCTGGATGTTGGTTTATCATTTTTATTAATCTTTGTAAAGAATGAGATTCAGATTTCATTAATCTTCTCTAATTATCATTTTCCGTTTAACTGGTTTTTGCTCTAATTTTTATTATTTATCGTCTCCTGATTGCTGTGAGCTGAACTAGCTCCCCTTCCTCCCTCCCTCTTTTCCTTCCTTCCTTCCTTCCTTCCTTCCTTCCTTCCTTCCTTCCTTCCTTCCTTCCGTTTAAACTTGGTCAAGGCTGTCATCTTTGGGAAGATCAGTTCAGTGGGTTTCTTTTATAACCTACTTGGTTATACTGGAAAAGAAATCTGCAAACCCAAGGCATAGGAAAGTAGCATCACTTTGGCAGTAGACTGCAGAACTATTGTTCAAATCCAGACCTAACCAGATCCCCACCTGGCGCGTGGGTTTTTAAAAAAATCATCCTGTTATTTTTTCACCTCATATTTGCCAACCAACAGCCCCAGAACTTCTTCTTCAGATGACGGTGGGACCTTCCAGCATCTCTGGCTTTCCCTTTATAGTCCCTCCGGGTGAAGAAAGGGATTTTATTTATTGTTTTTTGTATGTTTCCTGTTCCGTGAAAAGAGGGAGGTCCGAGTGTATTGGCTGTGAAGCGAGAGATATTTGAGTTCAAATTCTGCCCTTGATCTAGGGCAAGTTACTTCAGTTTCCTTATCTGTAGGCGAAGCTGTAGTGGTGATTAAATGAGATACATCGTGTCCAGTTCAGAGGACAGTGTTTGATGTAAATGGCCATTTGAAGAGACAGGGAGTCATTTCCGCTCTGAGGTAGGGCAGCCAGCTGAGGAACTTTCCCCAGTGCGGGGTCTAGCGGCACCTGGGCTTCTTGGGATGTCAGCCCTGTAAAGCAGGCTTCTCCTTCCATCTCAGTGTGACTGGCACCTGCCATAGGCTGAGCAGGTCCATGCTTTGTGGGGAAAGAAGAGGCCCAGAGCCTTTGGCTCCCACTTGCCATCTGCACTTGGGGGCGCTCCCCAGCTCCCCTCCCTCCTTCCATGCTACTTTGTTCCCTGGTTGCTGGGGAGCTGCTGAGCTGGGACTGGCCAAACTGGGGGGCTTCTCGGGGTTCAGGGCACTGAGAGAAGGGGCTGCGAGCTCTGCCACTGGGGAAGGCAGATGAGGAGTTTCCTGCTTTACTCGTCTTCACTTGGGTGGACCAGTTTCTAGAGGGAGCACAGAGGGGCAGGGTAGGGGCTGAAGGAAGGAAGGGCGGACGGGAGGGGGCTGGCTGGGGGCTGGGCGGGGGCAGTGGTCACTGCCGCACAGGAAGGGACCACTTCGGTTTGGGGCTGGGTGTGAGCTGCAGGCAGCAGCCAGCTTGGCAGCTGCCAGCCCCCTGGGGAACTGGCACAGCTTTGTGACAGGAGGAGAAAGCAGGGACGGGTCCGCAACGGGGTCGACTCTGTCCGCCCATTCCTGCCTTGCCAAGGAAGTGCCGCTGGCCGGGTCCTGTCCTTTTACCCATGCGTTCCGTTTTCCAGAGAGCTCTGCCAAGTGATTAGCATCTCTTATACAGAAGATCATGAGGCTCAGAGAGGGAGGACGAGGAGCCGGAGAACGCCCAGCTATCAGAGCTCAGGTGTTCTTCACTCGGCACCCAGCAGCCACTGGTGTCCCAAGCTATGGCCTGGCTTGGGGACTGAGGGGGACGGCGGACCAAGGTCTCAGTTCTGTGCCTCTGGCCGCACCTTGGGAGGCTTCTCTTTCTCCACCCGCTCCTGACCACTCCTCCTGAGCATGCTAGGCCACACGCTGGCTCCTGGGCACACCAGATGTCACCCTTCCCCGTCAGAGCCTGAAGCTAGTGGGGACCCTAAGGAGACTCAGGGGCCTCTGGCTTGAAGTCTGAGAGTCATTTTAAATCCTGTCCCTCCTCATCATTCACATGCCGAGTCCTCCTGCTCTTCCGCGTGTGATGGGGGACAGAGTCTTCAGGGGCCCTCAGCTCGGGCACAGCATCTCTCCCTGGCTGCCCAGCCACAACGGGGCGCGGGGACAGCCATGAGCAGGATTTCTCAGGCTCTAGCCCCCAGGCAGTGGCAGGAGCTCCGGCTGTGTTCAGGGACTTTGGGGGTCCCCAGCTGAGCCCCTTGCTGGCCACTTGGGCCACCATTTTTCTCCTTGCTTGCTCCAGCTGTGTGGAGATAAAGAACTGTCTGTCTTCACCTAGGCCACGTCTTGACATTGCCCAAGAAGCCACTCGAAGGCCACATCTCACCGCTGTGGGCAGGGGATCCTCAACTCCTGGGAGCCTCTAGAGACACACACGCCCCATCCCCTCCTTCTGGCAGGTCTGTTTCTGCAGCCACTCAGCTTCAACTGGGACAACCTCTGCCTTTGACTAAGGGACCAACTCAGAGCAGGCAGCGAGGTAGGTGTTGCCAGCACCGTACATGAGCCCAGGCTCTCTCCCTTGACCCAATCCCTTTCCATGTGACAAACCTGGGGAAAGCCTGGGAGACAGGGGCCAGGGACTCCCGTCTTTTGACCTTTTATGATCCAAAGATCAATGTTTGGGGACAGGTAAAGAAGAGACAGCCATTGTGTGTCGGCCAGTGTGCTAGACCAACCCCTCGGAAATATTCCTCAGTCCCGGCTGGGGTGTAGCTCAGTGATAGAGCTCTTGCTTAGCATGCACAAAGTCCTGGGTTCAATCCTCAGCACTGAAAGAGGAGGAAGAGGAAGAGGAAGGAGAAGGAGAAGGAGGAGGAGGAGAAGGACAAGGACAAGGACAAGGACAAGGAGAAAGGGCACGCAGCTAGGAAGTTATAGATCTGGGATCCTGGTACCAGAGCTCCTGCCTGTCACCTCAGAGTGGCTTCTGGCCCTCCAATTATCCTGCCTAGGCCCTACAGACACCACAAAGCCCACCTCCTGCCCCTCCCTTCTCCCCTTGACCTCTAAAGCTACTGAACACTGCTCCTTATCTCCTCCACTTGACTTCAGATAGTCAGGGACACCTTCCTGCCTAGTGACACCCAGTCTGGGGGCCCTATGACCCAGGTGTCTCCAACACAGAGTGTCAGGGTCTCTCACTGACCCACATGGCTTGAGCTGCAGGATGCTGGATGCTCACGTGATTGGGAGACCAGATTTCTCAATGCTCATTCAGCCCCAACCACAGGGTGCTTGAAGCCAGGATTATAAATAGCTGAGAATATAAACGTTGGGCAGGGAGATCAGCTTGAGTGTAGGCTGGGAAACATGGAGTGGAAGTCGGGGGACAGTGGCTGGTCCAGACCCAGGCTCAGAGTTTGACAGAAACATCTGTCCTCTCCAGCAGGGTTGTGAGGGCCCCAAAGTCCATCCCAGATCCCATGGGCTGTTCCTCAGGGCCAGGGTGTCTGAGGCCCCTCCCAAGGGGAGGAAACACATGCATTGGGTTGGGCACTAGATGGCAGGCAGCTGGTATTTCATGATGCCATTGCGGAGATGAGGACATTAAAGGCAGCCAGTTCTTTTCTTTTTTTTTTTTTTAAATCTATTTTATTCAAACATAAAAAGAAAGAAAAAGAAGAAGGAGGAGGAAGGGGAGGAGGAGGAGAAACTACAGCAAAATATTGAAGTACATCAATCAGGGGGTAACAATGGTAAATACCTTGCACATTGTTATCCCCAAATCATTCACCCAGAGTACAAGACATTTGCCTTCAATTATCCAAACAACACCAGCACCAATCTTTCTCTTCAGTGAGCTCAGAGAAATCGTAGTGTAACTACCTTAACTATTTTTATGTACATATACGTACACATGTACATACGTTTTTCTTTCATTTTGTCACACTAATGAACCAATATGATGTTTATACATGTGTGTCTTGTTTTATTTCACTAAGAGCATGTTCTCAAGGTGCATCCATTTACCTATAAAAGTGTCCAGTTTATCATTCTTTATGGCTGAGTGTACTCCACTGTATAAAAACACAACAACTTTTTTATCCATTCCTCAGTCGATGGACATTTAGGTTGTTTCCAAGATCTGGCTATTATAAACTGTGCTGTTATAAATACAGGTGCACATATGTCACTGTGTTATGACATTTTTAATTCTTTTGGGAGGGTACCCAGAAGGGGAATAGCTGTGTTGAGTGGGACCTCCAATCCTAGTTTTTTGAGGAATCTCCATACTGATTTCCACAGTGTTTGCACCAGTCTGCATGCCCACCAGCAGTGGAGAAGGGTTCCTTTTTTCTCACAGCCCCTCCAGCATTTGTTATTGGTTGATTTCTTGATACTAGCCATTCTTTCTGGGGTGAGGTGAAATCTCAGTGTTGTTTTAATTTGCATCTCTTGAATGACCAGTGATGTTGAACATTTTTTCACGTATTTATTTGCTGTTTGTATTTTTTCATCTGAGAAGTATGTATTCATCTTAGATGCCCATTTTTGGATTAGGTCTTTAAATCTGGGAGGACTGATTTTTCTGAGTTCTTTATATGTTTTTGATAGTAATTCTTTGCCTGAGGAACAGCTGGCAAACATTTTCTCCCCCATTGTGGGTTGTCTCTTCACTCTGTTGGTGGTTTCTCTTTCTGTACACAAGCTTTTCACTAGGGTGAGATCCATTTGTTGATTCTTTGTGATGGTTCCTGTGCAGTCTGGGTTTTGTTTATAAAGTTTTTGCCTACACCAATGTCTTCAAGAGTTTTACCTACTCTGTCTTCCAGCAGATTTAATGTTTCTGTTTTAATATTAAGCTCTTTGATCCATTCTGATTTTAGATTAGTGCATGGTGAAAGAGATGGGTCCAATTTTAATCTCTGGCCTGTGTAGATCTAGTTTTTCCAGCACTGTTTATTAAAGAGGATGTCTTTCTTCTAGTGAATGTGTTTGGCACCTTTGTCAAAGGTAAGGTGGCCTAGTGAGTCTGCTGTTATTTCTACATCTCCTAATCTATTCTATTGATATTTGGGTCTGTTTTTTGCTAGACCTGAATTTTTTTTTTTTAAATCACACTAGCTTTATAGTATAATTTCAAGTCAGGTGTTGTGATGTCCCCTGTCTTGTCTTTGTTGCCCAGCATTGCCTTTGCTGTTCTAGGTCTCTTCTGGTTCCAGATGAATTTTAGCATTGTTTTCTCTAATTCTGTGAAATATGCTATTAGAATTTTGCTTGGGGTTGCACTGAATCTATAAACAGTTTTTGAAGAATGGCTTTTTTTAAATTTAATTTTTTTTACTATATTTGTTCTTCCTACCCAAGAGCACAGGATATCTCTCCATTTTCTAATATCCTTTTTCAATCTCCTTTTTCAGAATACTGTAGTTTTCAATGTAGAGGTCTTTTATATCAGTTGTTAGATTGATTTCTAGGTATTTCATTTATTTGGATGCTATTGTAAAAGGTATCATTTCCCTGATTTTTCTCTCAGTGAGTTTGTTATTCCTGTACAAGAAGGCTATTGATTTTTGAGTGCTAACTTTGTAACCAGCTACGTTACTGAATTTTCTTATTAAATATAGTAGTCTTTTGATGGAGTTTTTGGGGTCTTCTAAGTAGAGTATCATGTCATCTGCAAATAATGATAGTTTAACTTCTTCCTTTCCTATCTTTATTCCTTTTATTTTTTGTCTTGTCTAATTGCTCCTCCTGGAGTTTCCAGGACTGTGTTGAATAAGAGTGGAGAAAGTGGACATTGTTGTCTTGTTCCTGATTTTAGAATGAAAGTTCAGTTTTTTGTCCATTGAGTATGATGTTGGCTGTTGGTTAGTCATAAATGACCTTTATCAGATTGAGATAAAGACCATCTATCTAATTTTCTGTAGGATTTTTATCATGAATGGGTGCTGAACTTTGTCAAAAGCTTTTTCTGCATCTATTGAAATGATCATTATTTTTGTTCTTGGCTCTGTTAATAAGGTGTGTTTTATTGATTTACATATGTTGAACCATCCCTGCATCTCTGGGATAAATCCCACTTGATCATAGTGTATAATCTTTTTTATAATTTGCTGCAGTCTGTTTGCCAGTAACTTGTTGAGGATTTTTGCATTGATGTTCATTAGGGAGATTGGCCTGTAATTCTCTTTCTTAGTTGGGTCCTTCTCTGGTTTTGGAATCAGACTAATGCTTGCTTCCAGGAATGAATTTGGGAGTATTTCTTACTTTCAATTTCATTAAAGAGTTTGAGAAGTAGTGGTGTTAAGTCTTCACTAAATTTCTGTTAGAATTCAGCAGTGAATCTGTCAGGGTCTGAGCTTTTCTTTGTTGATAGTTTTTTTTTTGTTGTTGTTGTTTTTTGTTTTTTGTCTTTTTGATTCAGGGTCTCGCTATGCAGTTCAGACTGGCCTTGAGCTCACTTTGTAGCCTAGGCTGGTCTAGAACTCACAATGATCCTCCTACTTCAGCCTCCCAAATGCTGGGATTACAGGTATGAGCCACCACGCCCAGCTTGTTGATAGGTTTTTATTGCGTCTTTGATTTCATTTATTGATATTGGGTTACTTAAGATTATTTTATCTTCTTGATTCAGCTTTGGTAATTCATATACATCTAGGAATCTGTCCATTTCTTTTGTGTTTTGTATCTTATTATAATACAAGTTTTCAAAGTAGATATAGATGATTTTCTGGATTTCTGCAGGGTCTGTTGTGATTTCACCCTTTTTATTCCTAATTGTGGATTTGAGTCTTTTCTTTCCTTTTTTTGATAAGGTTGGATAAGGGTTTGTCAATTTTATTTAATCTTTCAAAGAACCAGCTCTTTGATTCATTGATTCTTTGTATTGTTTTTTAGTCTCCAGTGTGTTCATTTCTGCTTTGTCTTCTAGGTTTTTTTGTTTGTTTGTTTTTTAATTGGTACTGGGGATTGAACTCATGACCTCATGCTTGCAGGGCAGGTGCTTATGCCACCGAACTAAATCCCCAGTCTAATTTCTACTTTGATCTTTATAATTTCTTCACTTGTTATGTGCTTTTGGTTTAGCCTGCTCTTCTTTTTCTAGAAGCTTGAGGTTCAACATTAAGTTGTTTATATGCACTTTTTCTGTTTTCCTAACATGAGTATTTATTGTTATATTTCCCTCTTAAGACTGCTTTCACTGTGTCCCACAAGTTCTGGTATGTTGTATTGTCATTATCACTGAACTGTAAAAACTGTCTAATTTCTTCTTAATTTCATCTGTGGCCTATTGGTTTTTCAGTAGTGTGCTATTTAATTTCCATGTGTTTATGAAGTGCTTGTGGTTTCCTCTGGCATAGATTTCCAATTTTATTGCACTGTGGTCTGGTAGTATGCATGGGATAATTTCAGTCCCTTTACATTTACTTAAGCATGTTCCATGAGCTAATATGTGGTCTATTATGCAGAATGTCCCGTGTGCAGCTGAGAAGAATGTGTATTCTGATATTGTGGGGTGGAACACTCTATAGATATACTAAGTCCATTTGCTCAAAAGTTTAATTTAGTTCTAATATTTCATTATTGATTTTTTGTCTAGTTGATCTGTTTTTTTTTTTTTTTTTTTGCAACAGTGGGTTATTGAGGTCTCCCGATAGGGTCATATTAGGGCTTATATGATTTTTCATGTCCATTAGTAATTCTTTTATATAGCTAGGTGCACTGGTATTTGTTGCATATATATTTTTTGAGTTTTATCTCCTCATCTTGAATTTTTCCCTTTACAAGAATGTAGTGACCTTCTTTATCTGTCTTAATCAGTCTTGGTTTGAAATTCACTTTGTCCACAAATAGAATAGCTACCCCAGCTTTTTTTCTAGATTCCTGTTGCATGGAGTATTGTTTTCCATCCTTTGACTTCCAGTCTACAAATTTCTTTTTGAATTAAATGTGTTTCTTGTAATGCAGCATATTGTTAGATCTTGCTTCTTGATCCACTCTACCAGTCTGTGTCTTTTGACTGGTAAATTAAGATCATTAACATTGATGGTTAAAAACTAATATATATTGACTTATCTTTGCAATGTTATTTTCCTGCTGTCAGCTCTCCACCTCCTTTTTTTCCTTCCCTCTAATTGTTGTCTCTCCTGGTGGATTCCTTCTGTTAGGGTTCATGGAGCTGTAGTCTTTATTATCTTTCTTTAGAATGTCCTTCAGAACATTTTGGAGTGCTGGTTTGGTGGTCATAAATTTCCTCAGCTGTTGTTTGTCATGGAAGTATCTTATTTCTCAATCAGTTTTGAAAGATAGTTTCGTGGGATATATCAGTCTGGGTTGAAAGTTGTTTTCCTTTAGAATTTGGAGTACTTCACTCCAAGCTCTCCTTGACTTGCGATTTTGTGCTGAGAAGCCAGCTGTGATTCTGATGGGTTTTCCTTTATAGGTGATTTGTTTCTTTTCCCCAACAGCTTTTAAGATTCTATTCTTGTGTTGAATCTCTGGAATCTTGATTATGATATGCCTGGCTGTAGATTATTTTGATCATTGCTAATTGGAATTCTATATGCCTCACTTATTTGTATGTCAAATACTTTTTCTCTGCCAGGAACATTTTCTGTCACAATGTCTATGAATATGTTTTAATGTCATTTGTGGTATCTCCTGCTTGTTCAATGACTCCAATTAATTTTAAGTTATTCTTCTTTGTCTCGTCTAGCAGCTAGATGATTTCTTATGGTCTCTTGCTAGTTTTGAGAAATCTTTCTTTTCCTGATCACTAACGTCAAGCCTTTCTTTAATATCTGAGATCCTGTCTTCACATTGGCCTAATCTGCCTCAAATACTTTCAATGGTGTTTCTATTCTCTTGGATATCTGCTTGCATCTGCCTCGTGGATTCCATTTGTTTCTTATGCCCTGCTTACATAATTTGTTTAAGCTCATGTATTTTTTTGTCTGTGTCTACTCTAACATCACTAAGCATGGGGCATATTTTGGTAATCCCTGTGGTTACTGGAGAGATTATTTCTGATTTCATTTTTTTTAACAGCCTCATTCAATTGCTTTGTTTTTACCACTTCAAAGAGGCCTGGTGGGGGGCTTTTGGATTGTCCCACCTCATTGCTCCCTCGGTTTGCCTTTGGTGAACTGGATGTCTGGCATTGCATCTTGTTTAAGCCTTCTCATTTCTTTTCATTTTTAGTTTAATTCTGGGGTGATGCTTGTAATTGCCTATGTTGGGTTGCTTTATTTGTGGTATTTAGGACCCATATGTGATGATTACTTTTCTGAGGTGTCTTTCTGGTGTAGCTGGTTTTTGGATCTTGAGTCTGATGGAAGATCTTCTTCAGTTTGCTGGGGATGAGAAGGTGCTTGTTTGGCCTAGTCCCTGGTTCTCTGGCACTGTGCCACAGTATTTTCTGTGACTCTTACTTAATCTCAATCATGGATTATCAGGGCCAACAGCTGTTTATAACAATTATGTCAATTGTGGCTCTAGTGGTACCAATAGCGTCAAACACAGCCCATAAAACAACAAAGTGAGCTAATTCTTAATTTGCAACTTTTAACCATATGAACTAGATTTGTGATTATATAACAAAATGTAAAACCAACCAGAACATTATATGCAATATGTTAGTCTGTAATGTGTCAATTTTGTCCTCAGGGTTAAAATTTAAAATGGACTAAGTAGACAACAGAGAAGCAGAAAAAGGGAAAGAGATTACAAGTAAGATTGGAGGACAAAGATGGGTCCCACCAACTTGGGAAAGCTGGTGCAGAAGATTGAAAGAAAAGAGAGGTGGCCGAGATAAAAGATAGAACAAACCAGAACCACACCCACAAAGAGGATAGGAACCATTCTCACACTCATAAAAAAAATGAGAGAGAAAGAGAAATAAAAAACAAACTGAATATGACAAAACAAAACAAGAAAAAAAAAAGAGAAAACACACACACACACACACACACACACACACACACACACATACAGAGTCCACTTCCAGGATTCTCTCTGGTTCACTAGTAGACAGCCCTTGGAGACAGAGTCCCTGAATTGTGCCTTTCATCCCAGCAAGCCAGCTGTTGCTTTATGACGGAGCAGTAGATTCCCTTAGCAGGCCTGCCCTGGGCCAGACTCACTGGGCTCTATGGGTCTGTCCCCAGCTAGGAGTTGCTGGAGGAAGCCAGCAGCCTTTCTGGTTCTTATCCCACCCAACTCTAAAATGGCTCCTGGCCAGTCACACTCTCCTGTGGGAGGACTGAATCTTCTGCACTCACCACCAGCCAGTGCAGTGCTCCAGGTCTGCCACTCCCCTCCACTGTTGAGTCTTTCTGCAGGAGCCTCTGGGGTCGCCAGCTACCACCATGACCATGACTATGTGTCCCCAGGTTCCAACAGCTCCTCTCTTGCAGTTAGTTTGGCTCTGGGTGAAGGTAGCACCATCTACTGCCTTCTTCTTCATTGAAGTTTTTCTTCTTACTCTCTCTGTGGGCTTCAGTTCACACTTCAGATTCTTCCTGGGTCCAGGGAGCCTGCTCCCTTCCTTCTTGTCTTCCTTGCAATGCTATATTCCAGCATCTGGATGGTGACTCTCAGATTGTTTTTTCTGCTGCTTGCTGCTCCGCCATCTTCCCAGAAGAAGGCAGCCAGTTCTTAGGAAGCTGCCCACGAGGAACCATGGTGTGCCCTCCACACACATAGTGTTGTGGTTATTAATATCCATCGGAGCACAATAACAGTAGCTGCAATGCTTTCAGCACCTTTTAGGCTTTAGGCAGTGTGTTGGGCTCTGCCGATCACTACCACGACTTACCATTACCATCATTGCTACCACAAGTGCCACTGCTACTGCCCCCACCACCCCTATCACCATGTCGAGGCTGTTGCTTGTTGTCTACTGACAACTCCCATTTTGTATTATTAGACATTTTTTTTTGTAGTAGTACTTGGGATTGAACCTAGGGCCTTTACACTGAACTACATTCATAGCCTTTTTTATTTCTTATTTTGAGAGATCAAGTCTCACTAAGTTGCCTCGACTGACCTTGAACTTGCCATCCTCCTGCCTTGGCTTCCCAAGTGAGAGGGATTGCGGGCATGCACCCTTGTGCCCAACTGTTAGAGCCTCTTACCATGCCAAGTTCAAGTTATTTTTATAGGCATCATATGAGAAAGACACTCTTACCCCACTTCACGGACTAGGGAACTGAGGCATGCAGAGATGGAATGACTTGGCTGAAGTCATGTGGCTTTTTAGTGGCAGGTGGCGATTTGAACTTAAGTCTTGACTGCAGAGCCTTAGCTCTTTCCAACATACATACATAGTGGATGAGTGAATGGAGAGAAGAAGGAATGAATGAATGAGCAAAGACACATTCGCCTGTCCAAGGGCATGTTTTTCAGTATTTTGGGGGCATGTGGGTTGCTCAAGGTCATAGTGTGAGGCAGCAGTGCATGGGGAAGGAGTCCTGGCTCTGGGCTCCAAGGGCTTCCCTCTCAGCCTGGCTGCCTAGGGCAGAGTCCCTTCCCTGCCCTTCTTGGCAGCTGCCTCACCCTTACTCATGCCCGAGATGATGGGTTCCGATTTCCCTGACGACTCATTTCCCACCATCAGGGAGTTGGTACAGGCCCAGGGTGGGGCCCTGCCCCTTTCGAGAAGAGCAGCCTGCTGCCCTGGCCAGGTGCGTTATCTCTTCCACTGAGGGTCGGGACAGTGGTGTGGGGTTCCTATGTGACCTTGAATAAATCGAAGGCCTCTCCCCAGGTCTTGGTATTGGATTTTGTGTTTTGCATCACTGTGGATGGAACCCAGTTGCATCCCCAGGCTTTGCATTTTTTACTTTGAGACAGGTTTGGCCAGGTTGGCCTTGAATTTGTGATCCTCTTGCCTTATCCTCACAAGTAGCTGGGATAACAGGTGTGGGCTGCCAAGATGGGCCAGGTTTTAGTTTTCATTTTTCTCCTTGGAGTGGGAGGTGCTGGGTAAACTGGCCCCAGGTGCACACACACTCTGTGTCCTGCACTGTCCCTTGTGAGTGGCTAGGGATGAGGTGTGGTTTCCAGCCCTGCTATTGCTGGGCTGGACGAGGAGGGGCAGGGCTGGTTGGGTCTCCTGCCAGGCGTCCGGGAAGTGAGTTGGCATGGAAATTAGCGTGTGCTGCTAAGCGAGGCATAAATCAGGGTGAAATTGGTGCCAACAATTTCTGCTCTAAATGATGAGGGAGTGTGTGGGAGAAACCTTGCACTGAAAAGCAGGGGAGGCAGAGAAGTCTCTGACCTAGGTGACCTCCTGCTGATTAGAGTTCCCTGGTGGCAGGTGACAGAAACTCAACTCAAGATAGTTTAAGAAAAAGAGGTGTTTATTGGCCCACAGGACTAAGAAGGGCAGGTAGGACCTGAACTCATTAGGGAGGCCACAATTCATCCTTGTGTGTCTTTGCATGTCACCTTTGTGACAGTTACCACTCTCCCCTTTCTCTTTAATTACAGAAACTTTTATAGTTGGGGGATGGTAGTGATCCTATCTAGTCTCACAGCTTGTAAGGAAAGCTGTGCGTATAAGGAAAACTGCTTATAGGAATGGCCAATAAGATGTTAAGTGTTTACTCTAACATTGCTAAGCATGGTGCGTATTTTGGTAATCCCTGTAGTTATTTGAGAGATTCTTTCTGATTTCATTTTTTCCAGAGCTTCATTCAATTGTTTTGTTGTTACCACTTTGGAGGGACCTAGTGGGGGGCTTTTGGATTGTCTCGTCTCATTTTCCCCTCAGTTTGCCTTTGGTGAACTGGATGTCTGGGGTTGCATCTTGTTTAAGTGTCTTTTCGTTTCTTTTTATTTTTAGTTTAATTCCTGGGGGGATGCATGTAAGTTGCCTATGGTGGGTTGCTTTATTGTTGACATTTAGGACCATTAAGTGATGATTACTTCTCTGAGGTATCTTCCAGGTATAGCTGGTTTTTGTTTTGAGTCTGTCGGAAGATGTTATGTCTTCAGTTTGTTGGAAATGAGAAGGTGCTTGTTTGGCCTAGTCCCTGGTTCTCTGGCACTGTGCCACAGTATGTTCTGTGACCCTTAATTAATCTCAGTCATGGATTATCAGGGCCAACAGCTGTTTAGAACAATTATGTCAATCGTGGCTACAGAGGTACCAATAGCATCAAACACAGCCCATAAAACAACAAAGTGGGCTAACTCTTAATTTGCAACTTTTAACCATATGAACTAGATTTGTGATTATATAACAAAATGTAAAACCAACCAGAACATTATATGCAGTATGTAAGTCTGTAATGTGTCAATTTTGCCCTCAGGGTTAAAATGTAAACTGGATTAAGGAGAAAATAGAGATGTGGAAAAAGAGAAAGAGATTACAAGTAAGATTGGAGGAAAAGATGGTCCCACCAACTTGGGAAAACTGGTGCAGAAGATTGAAAGAAAAGAGAGGTGGCAGAGGTAAAGAGTGGAACAAACCAGAACCACACCCACAAAGAGGATAGGAACCACTTCCAGGATTCTCTCTGATTCACTAGTAGACAGCCCTTGGAGAAAGAGTCCCCCCCCCCCCCGCCCAATGGTGCCACTCTATCCCAGCAAGCCAGGTGTTGCTCTATGGTGGAGCAGTAGATTCCCTTAGCGGGCCTGCCCTGAGATGAAACTCACTGGGCTCTATGGGTCTGTCCCCAGCTAGGAGCTGCTGGAAGAAACCAGCAGCCTTTCTGGTTCTTATCCTGCCCAACTCTAAAATGGTTCCTGGCCAATGGCTCTCTCCCACGGGAGGACTGAGTTCTCTGCACTCACCACCAGCCAGTGCAGTCCTCCAGGTCTGCGCTCCCCTCCACTGCTGAGTGTCTCTGCAGGAGCCTCTGGAATCACCAGCTACCACCACCACCATGACCTCACCATGACCGTGTACCACCAGGTTCCAACAGCTCCTCTCACACAGATGGCTCTGGGTGAAGGCAGCACCATCTACTGCCTTCTTCTTCATTAAAGTTTTTCTTTTTACTCTCACTGTGGGCTTCAGTTCACACTTCAGATTCTTCCTGGGTCCAGGGAACCCACTCCCTTCCTTCTTGTCTTCCTCACAATGCTATATTCCAGCGTCTGGATGGTGACTCAGAGAGACTGTTTTCTCTGCTGCTAATTGCTCCGCTATCTTTCTGGAAGTCCAATAAGAAGTTAAGTGGAAAGAAACTTTTGAGCAGAAACATTTGAGTGGGGCTCCTGGAATGCTCTTTTGAGGGCTTACCCTTGCTCTTCCCCATCTTGTTTTTACCTGGAATGTGAGTTTGAAGACTGGTGCGGTAGCAGCCTTCTTGGGAATAAGAAAATCATCTTGTGCTAGGAAACTAGCCCCGATTCTGAGCCAATATTGGCAATGCCAACTTCTGGAATTCTTTTCCAGAAGTGATCTGGCTTCTGTTACTTATGACTGAATTCAGTTTCTAACTGATATATCTCTATTCCTTGGGCCGTTTTTTGCATGGCAGGGAATTTATCTCCAGAAGCACTAGACTTGCTTCCCTGGAAATCTATAGCTAAAGAGGAAACAGAATGCTTCTCCATCCTCAGGAGGAAGGACCACTGCCACTCACCCACAGAGAGGTTGGCCACATTTCCCTCCAGCAAGCCAGGGCTGATCTTTCCCATGTTGACTGGGGTCAAATTCTCACTGCAGCAAATAGAGGCAGGAGCCTGGGACAGCAGGAACAGACCCAGCATGGCCTTGGCACTGAGGGCAGCCTTGTTGATAGGGTCAGAGTGCAAAGCGGGACTCTGGAGTCAGCCTGCCTGAGCTGAGTGTAGTACACCCACTTGTAGTCCCAGCCACTTGCAAGACTGAGACAGAAGTATTGTGAGTGTGAGGCCAGCATTGGCAGCTTAGGGAGAGCCTGTTTCAAAAAGGGCTGAGGGTATAGCTCAGTGGTAGCATGAGGCCCTGAGCAAAAGTGTAAAAGGAAATTTAAAACTTATATCCTGACAATATATTAAGAGCAGGAAAGGCAGGCCCAGCCCGTTTAGATTCAGTTAGCCTAGAGATTCCAATACCATGTGCTAACTTGCTTCAAGGACAGACTGGCTCAGTTAAAGGCAATGATTGATTCTTTCTGATTATCCAAGCCTCTGACCTTAAGAAACCCCCTTCAGCCCAAACAAGTTTGCCTAACAACTGATGACCCAGCCTATGTAACCAATTATAAAATAACCTACTATCAGCCTTTTGTGCTTCCTACTTAAAACATATATAAATGTCTGTTTAACCCCAAAATGGGGCCAATGATTTGGAACTCAGTTTCCCCTAGCCTGCTAGCATAATAAAGAGTTGCCTTCCAACTTGTTAGTGCCCGTGTGTGTTCTACCTGATTCAGTCCTGTTTTTTCCACATTTCTTGGTGCATTGGCTGGGAAGACACTGTGCTGACCCATTTGGGTGATGGGTGGAGATCTGCTGACCATGACAAGGACTTGCTCTCCAACCTGCAGATGGGAAGACACACCCTCTGGCCCTTTCCTTGGAGTCTCCTCAGTGGTCCAGGAATGAAAGCCCCTGTGCAACAGCAGTGACCTCATCAGACCCTAAGAGAACCTGGAATGCAACAAGGTTGGGCCTTTCCAATAAGATAGGAATCCCTCTGGGACATCCCTTAGTTAGCCTGTCAGTTTCTGTTCCAGTTTCAGCTTGTCAGTTCTGTTCCCTTCATGGATGAAGCAAGTACATATTCACCCTTGGAAGCCTGTGCTAGCAGCCTATGTTAGGATAGTCAGTTTCTGTTCTGAATGTAGTTATACATGGCTCCAGGGTTTGGGGGTGGGAATATGTTAACTTGTGAGTACCTGCTGAGTGATGGCATGAATGTTTGTAATGGACGACGTAAGCAATAGGTCATTCTGTCTGTGCTCCACCACAAAAGCATGCTCTCCCCCACCCCAGCGTTTAGAACTACAAAATTGGATTGAGCTCTAATCTGTATTTCCATGTTGCACCACCATTCAAGGGTACTCCACATATGCTGCAGAGATAGGGTGGGATCTAATTAGTCAAAGCTTATAATTCTAGAGTATATCTTTTAAAAGGCTTTTTCTGTTGATTACAAAGTTAAAATGAAACCAAACTGTCTCTGCTCTTAAACAAAACTTCCTGAACAAAGCCCATTCTTCCTGAGGATTCCTCCTTGGCAAATGTATTATCCCCTATCGGCCAGCCTTCCACTTCTCACTCCTGGCTGTACTCTCAGCCAACTGAACCAGTTCTAATCACCAGTTCTCCTGTTGCCAGTCTTCTGCCTGTTATTCTGATACCATGCTAGCTTACCTCTCCACCCCCAGCTCCAGAGATTTCAGTCAGTCATTGCCTGCATTGTC
Source organism: Hydrochoerus hydrochaeris (assembly GCA_004027455.1). Classification (NCBI taxonomy): domain Eukaryota; kingdom Metazoa; phylum Chordata; class Mammalia; order Rodentia; family Hydrochaeridae; genus Hydrochoerus; species Hydrochoerus hydrochaeris. Next base: position 11,582 of record PVLA01002586.1, on the reverse strand, counting down.
ACTGAGTCCCCCCACCCCAGAGCCTTCTGCTGTACAGCTGCCTTTTTATGCCTATCCTGGTCAGATGCCACTCCATGCCCACCTGAGAGGCTCACTTACTCTTGATTTTAAAAAAAATGAACTGCACTGTAGTGAACAAAGATATAAAAAGCTGCTTAATTTTAATGCACCGGGATGTATAGGTGGGATGCCACAGGCAAATAGTTAAAAAAACATCAGAGGAGAGGAAAAAAAATCTGACCAGCCAGCTGATTGAGCAGGTAAGCTATAAGGCCAAGAGATTTAGGCCCAGCTGTGCCTGCTGAGATTGGAGAGTAAACAAAACAGGGTCATCTTTTCATTTCAAAGAGAATGCAAAACAAGACAGGGGCCAGGGTCCCTCCCCATGTTCAAAAGCCCCAAGGCCAGCTCTTACTCGGCTTCTGCTACCTGCAAATGTCTGGAAGCTGGGATAGCTCCAGCCTGGGATGAAAGGTCAAAGTCCTGTCCAATCAAAAAAAGTTTCATCAAATTGCAAATTTTGATGAGTTGTGTACATACACTACAAACTCTTACATGGCAATTATAGAGTTAAGTTGTTCTTTTCTCTGTTGTTTTAAAATCAAAACACTAATTCAAGGTTACTCAGAGGTCTGTTGGTGTCGGTTAAGTTTACTATCTAAAGAGGAAAAGGGACATTTTAAAATTCAAGTGGCTACAACCAAGTTTGTGAAAGGTTTATAGTAAATAAAAAAGATACTAAAAAGATTATAAATGTAAGAGATATACTTTTGCTATGAGGGTTCTATATGATAAAAGTCTAGTCCTGCTAAAAAAAAAAAAGAAAAAATAGGATTATAAAAGCTTATGTACACCGGGAAAGCTTACAAAAATGGCTTAAATGTGTATATATGGTTGTTTATTGATTTGATGGAGTTAGAGCTCAAACCTGTAAACAGAAAGTCAGACATTTAGGATTTGACTTAAAACAGGGCCTCTAGAGCTTAGGTCCAGAAAAAAGTCATCTGTTCTATATATAGCCTGATTGCAAAAAGGATCTCAAAAAATTCCTTGTAGAGGCTAAATTTTATAAAACATGGATACCTGGGTTTACTAAAAAGGCAAGGCAACTCTATGACATGTTAAAAAAAGTCCACAACAAAGAAACAGATCAAGAGGGCATAAGCCTCAACTCCAACCTTAGGAATCCCAGATGTGACTGCTCCTTTGACCTGTTCATTGATAAAAGACAGGAGTTGCCTCAGGAGTTCTAACTCAAATGGTGGGGCCCTGGGAAAGGCCCATTGCTTGCCTGTCTAAGACTCTGGACTCAATATGGAAAGGACCACCTCCTTGTTAGTGGGCATTTGCTGTTACCACCTTCTTCATTAAGGAGGCAAACAAATTTGAGACAAAACCTGACTGTGCAGGTGTGACACGCTGTTCTTGAGCTCCTCAACCGTCTGGGACACTGTTGGCTCTTGGACAGTCACATTACCAAGTACCAGGGACTGCTCATTGGGAATCTGTGACTCACTTTCCAGCCAGTTAAAGCTCTAAACCTGGTGACCTATTTGCCCACAGAGTTCAGACAGCCAGACCATAACTGCCTTACGCTGACAGAGGAGCTCTTTGTGAGTCGGCCTGATCTTTAGACGGAGGGTTTAACAAATGCTGAGTACATGGATGGAAGTAGCTCTATTAAAATGGATAATGTAGGGCTGGCTATGCAGCTGACACCACTGAAGAAGTGCTTCTAACAGGTCCCTTCCTCAAAATTGGTCTGCTCAGCCAGCTGAACTCTGGGCACTCGTACAAGCTCTCAACCTGATAAAAAATAAAAAAGTAAATATGGACACAGATTCCAGATATGCCTTTATGTTGATGGAGGCGCTGTACAAGGTACATGACCTTCTGACAACCAAAGGAAAACAAGTCAAAAATTGAGATGAAATCTTACTTCTGGCCACTGTATAAAAACCAAAAAGGTGACCATCGTCCACTACAAAGGATATCAAAAGATAAGTGACCTCATCACCCTTAAAAATCAGAAACAGATGAAGCCGCCAAGATGGTCACAGAAGACTCAACCTGGGGAGACAAAGATTTGATTCAAAACTTAGAGATGCAATGGGAGATCCTGCCAAAAACTGTTCTCAGCTTAATGATGCTCAGTATGATGATCTCAGTATAATGATACTGAAAAAAAAATGGGCACAACAAAAAGAGCCCATCAAGACCCAAATGGTGTCTGAGCCTTGCTGGACAATCAAATGATTATTCCAAAGGAGTTGACTTATACCTTCCTCCATGGGTGTCACCATCCCCCATGGAGGAAGGACTGCCATGACCCAGCTTCTGAGCTGTTGTTATTATATCCCTAAATTGGCATCAGTTTGTGTAGTCATTAGACAAAGATGCCAAATTTATGCAAAGACTGAGGCCTCACCAGGCAGACAATCACCTCCTGAAATTCAGCATACAGGACTCCCTCCTTTTGAGGACCTCCAAATAGACTTTACTACAATTAAGTCATGTCAAGGATAAAAGTACTTATTAGTCTTTATCTGTACTTACTCTGGATGACCAGAGACACTCCCCACTAAGAACTAAAAAGGCCTCTAATGTATGTAGAGTGTTACTAAGAAAAATTATTCCTAGATATGGGTTGTTCTTGAGTATAGGCAAAAACAGTGGACTGTCATTTGTAACAGAGATGACCCAGGACCTGACCAAAGAACTAATGGAATCAATCTCCACACTGTCCATAGGCCCGAAAGTTCTAATAAAATCGAACACATGAACCGAACCAAAAAGCCAACACTGATATAAATACTGCCAAGAGACTCAGGAACCATGGGTGCATTTGCTACCCACGGTCCTTCTGAAGGTCAGGACATCACCTGGGCCCACTGGATACACACCTTTTGAAGTCCTATTTGGAGGACCCCCCACAGCTTATTCAATTAAGAAAAACTCTTTCTGATACATACACATATAACAGAGAGATCGCCTATACCCATTGACACACCTGCCCATACCCACAGCCCAAGTGACATGGTCTGAATTTAAAATTAAAGAAGGATCCCTGTCTAATTATTTTGACCACTCCTATTGCAATAAAAATGACAGAAATCCACTCCCTGGATTCATCAGTCCAGGATCAAGGGTGCCATCCTGACAATTGTTGAAAGGTCCATTCCAATGAGTCAGGGTAGTAGAGACTACCCTGAAGAGACAACACACTCAAAGCCCTGCTCTCATCACCTCTGGAAGCTGAGAAGTCAATGCACAGCTGAAAATTGAACGGACACCATCCGCTGGAGCACCAGCAGCCCTGGTGTACGGTTATTCTGTTGAATGTCTAGTCTTTTTCCTCCCATTAGTCTTGGTGTTTGCTGTTGGACTTTGGGAAATATTGGGGAATTCCAGAAAAGGTTACTTTTGTTCTTTTCTGTCTTGTTTTGATTGTTGGACTGAGTACCCTAAAATGTCTGTCAAAACTAAAATGGCTGCCACCCCTGCCCCTTGGATATGTATACAGGGGTTACTCCATTTCACCTTTGCTCAAAGGGGAAGATATTGGGGGTGCCAAGTCCACCTTAGAGGGAGGGTAAATACAAGATCTCCTCAACCACACTAGATGGGACTCCCACCAGCCTACTGTGACTTTATACTTTGATGTCTGTCCTGACAAAAGAAGTAGTGAGTATTACACAAGCTGTGGTGACCTGAGCTGGGAATGGACTTACCAAACCAACAATAAGTATGCTTGTCAAGGCTTGCAGGAACCACTATATGCAACCCTGGGATACATGTATGCTAACTTGCAAAACAGGTATTGTGGTGTTTGGAGATGTGCCAATGTATATTGACCCAGAAGAAGGAAAAAACCAGTGAGGGCTAAATATATAGAAGGGCCCTCCATATGAGGGGAGGCCTCCCCTCTCCTAGTCTCTGATTCTCCTGAATTACACAAAAGATTCCTGTAGTCCTGTTCGGTTTCATATATATGTATATTAATCCCAGTGACACTGTCTGGGCCTCAGGTCACCTGCTGTTTATCCAAGTGGATGGCAAAAGCAAGGATCCTGCAATGCTGTTGCATATCCAGGTTTCCCACTATTCAGGTCCTGACTCCTGAGTTTTTCACTAATTATAAACTCTCGCACACCAAGAGCCCTATCTCAACTGCTCTGGGCCATTAAAATTGGTTAATGGGACTCATGCAGTCCTCTATCAAGTGGATCCCACCTTAGGCAAACACTGCTGGCTCTGTATACCTATTACAGCCCTATCATCTTGGGCTTTAGGACTGAATCCAGATGCATCCAGGTTCAGTGTTACTTAGTCCTTAGCTTAGCAGTCCCGCTCCAAACCTCTTCAACCCAGATCATGGGAGACACCATGTGCTTCCTAGGATATGGAGACTCCCAGAATGTGTCAGCTAACCGTGCCTCCATAACCAGACTCAGTGCCTCACTCCAGGCAAATGCTGGAACTTTTTTATATGCTATCATGGGGTCTACTGTGTGTTTTCTCACCAGAACATGAGCCTCTAAGGCATTGCTTTCCTGTTCCTGGATCTGAACGTCTACCCTGATAACTGGGACCTTCTGGTTTACTCCAGATCCTGCCAGAAATGGGATAAATGCTTTTTTCTGGCAGGCATCCCTGGATTTTCTCCCTTCATGGGTTAGAGCCTTGCTTGGACCAATAATGAACCTCCTGTCAGTTCTTCTCTTAGGCCCCTGTGTGATTCAAGTTCTGACCTACTTTCTGTCTAAATGATTTCAGGCCATATATCATTAACTTCTATTAAAGACCACCTCCTCCAATCAACTGTTTTTGTTTTGCTTTTTTCCAGTACCAGGGATTGAACTCATAACCTCGTGTTTGCCAGGCAAACACTTATGCTGCTGAGCTAAATCCCCAGCCCCCTAATCAACTTCTTAAAACTGGAGAAAAATACTCTTCCCTATACAAAAATGTGGGGGAAGGGGATGTAAAGCAAAATTTAAAACATATAACCTGAAAGTATATTAAGAGCAGGAAAGGCAGGCCCAGCCCGTTTAGACTCAGTTAGCCTTGAAATTCCAATGCCAGTTGTAACTTGTAAGACAGACATAACTTAGCCAGAAAGGACATATTGTTGTGCTAAGTTGCTTCAAGGACAGACTGGCTCAGTTAAAGGCAATGATTGATTCTTCCTGCTTACCCAAGCCCCTGACCTTAAGAAACCCCCTTCAGCCCAGAACAAGTCTGCCTAACAACTGATGACCCAGCCTATGTAACCAATTATAAAATAACCTCCTACCAACCTTTTGTGCTTCCTACTTAAAACACATATAAATGTCTGTTTAACCCCGAGATGGGGCCGATGATTTAGAACTCAGTTTCCCCCAGCCCGTTAGCATAATAAAGAGTTGCCTTCCAACTCATCAGTGCCTACATGTCCTCCACCTGACTCAGTACTGGTTTTTCCACAGCAAAAGGAGAAAAACAAAACAAAATAAGCAAACAAACAAACAAACAAAAAAATGGAGTCAGCCTGCCTATGCTGAGCCTATTGGCTCCTAATAGTTGTGTGGCCTGCATTAGGTCCTTTAAATTTCTGTACTTCCTGTCCTCATCATGGCCTCTCTTAGTTGAACGTTCTGCCTACAGCTGGAGGCAGGAGTGGTAGATCCACCATCCATTCTCCACTTCTGGGTGAGTGGGCTGGGAGAGGTGAAGCAAGAAACCTGGTCCCCACCCTGTAGGCAACAGAATCCAGACCTGCCTCTCCCAGGCAGGATGCTCTGACTCCACACCGGAGTTCAAGCCCTGGCCCTTGAATAGGTGCTATAAGGTGATCACACCTTCAGAGCCTCCACTCCCCTACCCCAGACTAGAAGCTGTTGTTAAAGGTGTTGCCTTGCTGAGTTGAGAGTTGTTGCCTCCAGAGCCCATTGGGTGCATTTCCAACCTGAGCACTTTAGTTCCTGTGCCTTCTCCTCCTCCTGGAAGGTTGCACCACATCCCATCCACTGAGAATCATGCCCTCCTCAAGAGCCCTGCCTGCCCCCCACCCCCACCCACTGTAAAGTGCTGTACAGAAAGCCAGAGCCTGGAGGCAACCACATGAGAACCACCTCTCCTGCCTTTCTGGGTTGTAGGAAGAGTACAAGCTTCGGGGAATCAGGCAAATGTGAGTTAGTGGCTCAGATCTGTCACTTGATGGCAAGGAAATTCAGCTTTCTCCCAGTGAGGGGTACCAGGTACACAGAAAGTAGTCAGTAAACTTATTTGTTCATCTTTGTGGTAGGGCAGGGTGAGAGTGAGCCTTCTGAGCCAACATGTCCAGGCTGCTTGATAAGGTCTTTCAGCAGGAATAAAAAAGGAACATCTAGATAATATCTAGGAGAAAATCTGGGCATGATGATGCACACCTGTAATCTCAGGAATTAGGAGCCCGAGGCATGAGGTTGGCAAGTTCTAGTCCAACTTGGACAACTTGGCGAGACTCTGTTTCAAAATTTTAAAAAAATGTGTGTGTTGGGGTGGGGGGATTATGAAAGTAGCTCAATAGTATAGTGTTTGGTTAGCATGCACCAGCCCCTGTGTTCAACACCTAGGAAGGAGGCAGAGAGAACAAGAGCCTGCAAGAAAATGTACTAAACTGTTACTACTGGTCTCTCTCTGTCTCTGTCTCTCTCTCTCTCTTTCTGTCCCTCTCACTGGTGGTAGAGGAGGTTAAATCCATGGCCTTCACACTGAGTTACACACTCTGCTTGTCTTTTTTAATTTTTTGAGACAAAGACTTGCTGAGTTACTAAATGACCGGACTGGGCTGAAACTTATGATCCTTCTGTTTCGGCCTTCCAGAATCCTGCGATTATACATATGAGCCACCATGCCTAGCCTTTTCTTTATGCTGTTATTAAGGTGGATTTTTTACTTTTTCTTATACCTTTCTGTGGTTATTATTACTTTAAAAACGTTTGCTAGGTGCAGTGCAAAAATGTTTGCTAGCTGCTTAAGATTGCCAAGTTCAAGTCTTGCTTAGACGTATTAGTAAGCCTGTGTCTCAAAAAAGTAAAAAGGGTTGGGGATGTAGCTCATTTAGTAGAGCACTCCTGGGTTTGATCCTAGATACCTGTCATACCACCTTTGTGGTATTACAAAACCAAAACCAAAAATAAAACCACTTGTCTTATTTTCTTGTTACCTAGATGCAATGCCCAGCACCTACAGTTTAAAGGAAGGGAGGTTTATTTTTGTGGAGGGTTCAGTCCGTAGTCAGCCAGCTCCAAGGCAGGACAGCATGGCAGTGGGCATACTGGAGAACTGCTCACAGCATGACAGACAGGAAGCAGAGAGAGTGAAGGGAGGAGCCGGGAAGGGAAACAGTAACCTTCCAAGTCACACACCAGTGACTCACCTCCTTCCACCAGACTCCAGATGCCAACAGCAAGTCAGCTATGCAGCCCCTATAGTCAAATCACCATCCAAAGGTCCTGCCTGTGATTCCATGAGCCTTCTGGGGGACATCTAGATATAAACCTTAACACTGTTTTCCAATAGAGTGTGTTGGCTTTGTCTATTTGTGCACAGATGTGTGCCCATGTGTCTGTGTATGTGCGTGTGCTTGGATATGGGTCAGCCCTGTGGCTCTGTGAGGTGAGAGGGAGGAGTAGGGAACCTGCTAGAACCACCAGAAAGTCTCACATGGGCGTCCCAAAACTCCCCTGGAGCTCAGAGATGTGGGGAGCTAACCTCAGCTGAAAACACCGGAGCTGAGAGTGGAGGAAGGTGGTCCTCACAAGACATTCTGTGCTGCCAGAAATACACATGTCCCTTCACAGACGCGTCCTCCTGTGACCCCTGTGTCAGGTCCTTCCTACCCCATCTCTCCTGCCACACAGGGACCTCCTAATTCCACCCAGGACCAGCCCACTGGGAGGCCCTGCCACAGTGGGGCACGGTTTAGGCTTCAGCCCTCCCAGTCGGGCACATGCTGGTTGCATGACACCCAAGCCCCATTCTGAGAGGCTGCCTCCTGCTCCGTCTCTGTTGTCTTCATCTTTGTCCCTGTTTCCCTCAAGGGACAACCGTCTTTCTCTTTCCTCTCCAACTTTCCCAAAGAACACCCACACTTCCCACCTTCACTTCCTCATCCTTTGACTTTAGCCTTTGGTGTCAAGTTCCTGCCCCATTCTGCTGTCCCTCTCTGGTTTTTATCCCATGTGACTGCTCTGTGGGAGCTGTGGTCACTCCACGGCTCCTGATGGCCCTCCACATTCCTCTGGTCTTGGTGGCCACCTCCTGTCCATCCCTCCATCTCCAACACTATGTGTTCCACACTCTTCCCTTCATATTTCCCACCTTCCCTGGCCTCTCCTTCTTCCTAACCCTGGATCAATAAAAACTACAATCTTCCCACCGTTTCCGGGGATGTCCCAATTGACTGTACTCTCCCTCCCCTGGCCTGTTGGTCTTCTGAGGGCCCTGGGTTCCTTAAACTGAAACAGTAGTGTTCCTTTCTCCACCCCTCCCGCAAGCTTCTACTGTTATTGAGCAGCTTCTTTAGAAAGGGCTGCCTGGGTATACTTACTCCCCTTCTTTCCTGCCTCCAGCAAAGAATTGGAGAAGACAAGCCAAAAACCAGTGCCAGACGTTTATTTGAACACTGAGAGGTAAAAGGGTAAGGGAAAACCAGCTCTGCAGAGCAAACTTAAGCCAAACAAGAGAGACAAAGAGCAAAAATAAAAGTACACCCCAGGGTAGAAGACCCAGCAGGCTACTGAAGAGTCATGACAGCAGGCTCCTTTCTGGTGGCATCTGTGTCCTTATATGCCATTGACCTCTCACTGGAGCATGTAAAAAGTTTCACATACAGGGTCCTGGGAATTATTGGGAGCTAGAATCTTGTAATGAACAGATCCCCCTTATTTGTTTCCCCAGCCAGTTTTGCTGTGCCTGCCTCCTTCCTCATTACCACATCTCCTTCCCTTCTTTACACAGTGGCCAAGTGATTGCTCTGAACACAAACTGGGCCATGACGCCCGCCCCCTGCTTGGACCTTGGATGATTCCCCCATCTCCCAGAGAGCCATGCAGACTTCATAGCCTGGTACACAAGGCCAACCATGGACTGCACCCTCTCTACTTTTCCTCCCCTCATCTCTTACTCACTCTCCTCTTCTCTAGTCTATTTTAAAAGTTTAAAAGTAGATTTGTGGAAGTATAATAGACAGGATAAAGTTCACTCCATTTAGGTGTTGCCTTTGAAGGATTTGGGTCACTGTCTGCAGTCATATATATGTTACCATCATCCTGAAAGTTTCCTGTGTGCCTTTGAGGTTCATCTCCTTATCTGGCCCCCAGCCCCAGACAACCATTGATGTGGTGATATTCCACCATTTCACAGAATGGAGTTATGTAGCTTGTCATCTTTCATGTTTGATTTATGTCATTCAGTGTAATCTTTTCAAGATTCGTACACAGTGTATCAATATTTCCTTCTTGTTGCTAAGTTGTATCCCTTTGAATAAATATACTGTCATTTGTTTATTTATTTATGGACACTAGAGGTTTTTTTCTATGATTTTTGGGTAATACGAACAACAATACTTTGAATAACCCCATATAATGACCTTTGTGTGGATTCGTGTTTTACTTTTTCCTGGATAAATGCCTGGGAGTGGAATCACTGCGTTCTGTGGTTAGTGTGTGGTTACTGCCATTTGATTTTCCAGAGCGACTATGGGATTTTGCCTTCCCTGTATAAAGTTACTCTATATGCTCTCCAACATTTGATATTATCAGTTCTTTCACATTCTAGCAATTGTAACAGACATGCAACAGTATTTTGTTTCCTGGACACCAAGGATGTTAAGCATCTTTTAGTGTGCTTATCGGCCATGCACATGTCCTCTTTTGTGGAGTTCTGTTAAAATTTTGCCTATCTTTATTGTTTTGTTTTTTCCTTTTCCTCTGCTTTGGCTCATTTTTTGAGTTGTAACAGTTCTTTATATATATCCTGGATACATCTCCTTGTAGGATTTTCAAATATTTTTTTCCTAGTATGTCAGTTTACTGGTTTTTAAACTACAGATCATGACCTGTATTAATAACCAAAGAAAACAACTTAGTAGGTCAGAATCAGTATGTACTTTTTGAGCAAAATTGAATAGTAACTCATGGGGGCATTGCACTTAGTGAAGCTGAGCATTGGTAAACACGTTTTAGTTGTGTGAGTGTCTAATAGTGAGTCATGAAGTAAGACAGATTTCTTCCTGTGCAGCATGAATGTTTGAAAAACTTTTGTTCCACCCCCACTAAAAGATCTATCATATGATCAAGCTATCTGACTTCTGGGGAAAATGAAATCAGCACACTAAAGAGACACCCGCACACCCATGCACCCTGCAGCACTAATCAAAATAGCCAGATCCGGAATTTTGCTTAACAAATGAATGGGTAAAGGAATTGAGGTGTATATACACAATGGAATATTATTCAGCTGTAAAGAAGAATGGAAAAAAAGAAGAATGAAATGTTGTTGGAGCAAAATGGTGGAACTGGAGGACAGTACATAAAATGAAATCAAACAGACACAGGACCAGTGCTGCATGTTCTTTCCCATATGTGGAATCTGAATGTAGAATAGTGATTAATAGAGGTTGGGAAGGATATAGTGTAGGACAGATAAGGGAAGATTGGGTTCAACCAGGGGACACTGAATGCCTATTTATAGAAATACACTCAAGAGCCAGGTGTGGTGGTGCTCACCTGGAGTCCCAACATTTGGGAAGCTGAGGCAGGAGGATCACTGCAAGTTCAAGGTCAGCCTGGACTACATAGTAAGTTCAAAGTCAGTCTGAACTATGTAAGGAGAACTTGTCTCAACAAAACAAAACAAAACAAAACTACTATCTGAAATCCCATTGCTAGGTGCAATTAATACATGTAAATTAAAAATTAAAACTAGACATGGTGGCACACACCTATAATCCTGGTACTGAGGAGGCTGAGCCAGGAGGATCACCACAAGTTTGAGGCCAACCTGGGCTACAGAGTGAACTCAAGGGCAGCCTAGCAAGATTGTATAGCAAGATTCTATCTCAAAAAAAAGTTGGGGAGAACTGGGGATTTAGCTCAGCAGCATAAGCGCCTGCCTTGCAAGCATGCTGTCATGAGTTTGATCCCCAGTACCGATAAAAAAAAAGTAAAGAAAACTTCTGCCCACTTCCATGGTGCTCACTTCATACAGAGTAAGTCCCCAGCTAATGAATGAGTCCATTCTGGAGAATATTCATGAATGGGATTTGATCATAACCTGACAGTGAGTCTTTTTTTATTTATTTAAAGAGAAACAAAAGCATGTAAAGGATAGAGATAATACAGAATTCCCCCCCCCAAAAAAAGATAACCAATAAGAAATCACTAGTTAATAAATTACATATTATCTTCTTAGCAATAGTTGTTCAAGTTACAAAATTAAAGCATACAAAGTAGATAGTCAAACAGTGAGAGTGTAAACAGCTACACATGCATGAATCTCTACATGTATTTCTATCCTTTCTGTATTAGAGGGAAAAACAAAACTTAGCAAGACAA
>PVLA01002585.1:139390-260484 GCA_004027455.1 Hydrochoerus hydrochaeris | reverse complement strand
TACCAGGAAATTAAAAACTCCATTGAAAGCTGGCAAAACTCCTTAAAAGAAACTAAGGATAGACTAGCAAATCTTGAAGACAAGTTTGCAGCATGTGATTATGAAAGGAAAGATCTCTTAAAAATAACAAGGAAACAGGCAGTAACAATACAAAGGCTAGAAGATGACAAGAGAATCTGCAATTTAAGAATAAGAAACGTGAACAAAGAAGCAGGAATACATACAGGTGAATTACAAAGGCTATTCACAGAAATAATGAAGGAAAACTTCCCAAACATGGGAAAAGAAAATGACATTCAGTTATGTGAGGCATACCAAACTCCAGCCACCTACAACCAAAACAGATCTGCACCCAGAAATATAATAATCAAGATACCAGAAATTCAATATAAAAACAGAATATTAAAAGCTGTCAGAGAAAAGAAACAGATTACCTATAAAGGTAAGCCCATCAGATTAACAGCTGACTTCTTGACACAGACCATCAGATCAAGAAGAGCTTGGAGCAAAGTATTCCAAGCCCTGAAAGAAAATAACCTCCAGCCCAGATTGATATACCCTGCAAAACTGTCACTAGAAATTAATGGAGAAACAAGATGCTTCCATGACAAAGAGGGACTGGGGGAGTTTGTGACCACCAATCCAACCCTACAGAGGATACTGAAGGACATTCTAGAGAGAGAGAAAAAAAAATCAGGATTTTAGGAACAGTGGCAGAAAGGCCTCAATGAGTGGAGCAGGCAGTAGAATGAAGGAGAAAAGTAGACAAACAAAGGCAGAAAAATAGCATAGCAGAAATGAGACAGAGAAGGATGGGTAGAATCTCTAACATAGATGGCCTTGATATGCTATATTGTTAATAGTGCACCAGGATTTAAAACCCACATTACTCACACTACTCTGCTTAGATGTATTATATTCTGTTCCAGTCATTCTACCTGTACTAGATTTGAGGGCACAGACAGTAATCCTGAAAATAACAGCATATAGGACAGTAATCATCCTTAATTTCCTATTAACTTAATGTAAAGCTCAGTAAAACCTACACTGTTTTACCATGACTGATCATAATCAAATCTGGTTTGTTGGATTGCTGTTTTGTATTGATAGATTTTATTCAAAGGTGTTGTAACTTGAACAACTATTTCTAAGAGGACAATATGTAATTTATTAACTAGTGATTTCTTATTGTTTATCTTTTTTTAAATGGTGTATTATCTCTAACCTTTACATGCTTTTCTCTTTAAAGAAAAAAGAAAAAAAACTTGAAGCACAATATTAAAAAATAATGCACTTTATAGTTTCAAGAACCATGAATGTTATGACATTTCTCCCTGACAGACTGATGAGTTAGTGAGCTAGCCTATCACAATTCATGGATGCTGGGAGAGCAAATAAGCATCTTGAATCAGAGATGTTTATTATTCACAGGAATAGAGGAAGCCAAACTATCAGCATGTTTGCACCAGTTTCTCAGGCTTCAGTCCCCACATGGATACAGTTTAGGGAACTGAATCCTTTCTAACATGCAATAAGCATGCTATACTCTGTTCCAGAGGAAACATTATTTTTATTACACTCTTCAGTAGGTATGCTTGCCCTTTGCTCTGGAGGAAGGTAGTCTTTATCTTCCAAGGAGGCAAATTTGTTCTTTACTCCAGGAGAAATTATCTCCTAAAGCTGTTTGTTGTACAGAACAAAGGGCAATTGGTACTATGTTTGCATAGTGTTATGCAAGGTTTAGGTCTAGACTGTCTCTCAAAATGCTCCTGTGATCAGAGGGAAGACTTTTGAAAGGCGACTGAATCATGGGACAGATGAGCCTGCTGATTAGTTCAGAGCTGTATGTGCAGTTAAAAGGTAGGCCTGGTTGGAAGAAGCAGGTCCCTGGTTGTGGGAGCTAGAAGGTGCATTTGTGTCCCTGGCTTTTTCTCTCCCCTCTGCTTCCTGGTTGCCATAACATGTGCAGCTCTCCTCAGCCAGACACTTTCACCAGGCCCTTCCTACCTCAGGGTCAACTGACTATGGACTGAATCCTCTAAAATCCACGAGCCAAAATAAACCTCTCCTTCTTAAGCTGTGGGTGTTGGGCATTGGGTCCAGTGACAGGAAGGTGACTAAGACAGAGCACTCAGAAGTGTGAGAGAACCCCAGGAGAACTGCTTTTCAACAGCAATTATAAAGGGATATTTTCTCATGGCAAATATTTATAGTGAGCTTGCTATAGTTTCCAGAAAATTTGCATTAGGTTTCACAATAACAGCATACTTAAATGCTGTAAAAATTTTTTCTTAGAAGATGTCATCCACTTTAGTGTGCATCTCATAGGTGTCCTCAAAAATGGTGTTGTGCCTGAAAGTAACTTCGGAGACAGATAAATTTGAGTTTTATGGTTTAATTGGGTCACATAATTCACTTGTACTACTAATTTCTTCATCTATGTGCAAATAGAAGAAGTTTGCTCTCTACTTTACTTTAACATAATCCTCAAGAAACCAGATCCAATCAGAGAATTTTTAAGTCTCTCCTGATGTCATGGTGCTCACATAAAAGTGTCAGCATTCAAACCCATGTTTCTCTAGCTCTCATTCCTGACTTTTTCACCAAAGTATTATTAAAAATATGAAGCACTTATTACAATCAACACCAGGTATTTTAAATCCAGTAGTCAGAATTTTTGGAATATGTTCAGTCAACAACTCTTCCTTGTAAATTGGTAAGATGGTTGTGTTGATCTCAGAGAAATCAAACCAGAGAATTTGGTATCTCCAGAAAACAGATACTGGTCACTCTTCTTGCAGAAGATGTTAAAGAGAAATTTGATACAAAAAAGAAACTGTCATCCATCCAGTAGTGGGCATTGTCTGTTAGCTGACGAAACTGTACATCAGCAAGTGAACTATGATTTAGGTTTATATATTCATTTGAATCATATATACCCAAACAGGAGACAAAATGGGGACAAGAAGGGAGAAATTATTCTGTATTATTTATTTTATTTTATTTTATTTGCTAGTCAGAGGACAGGAAGTTTCCTATTTGCTTGGTGTAGAAGAGAGTTTATGCAATATTTCTGGTTTTTGGTTGAGTAGATTCACAGTCTTTTTATGTTTATTCTTTTGAATGTTTATCAGGTTTGTCTAATCTCTTTCATCGGGCATTTTCTCTTTAGTTGTGCTGATGTGTATTTACTGAGTGTTACTGAAATGTGAATATCAGGGCTGGTGATATAGCTCAGTGGAACAAGTGCCTGCCTGGCAAGTGTGAGGTTATGAGTTTGATCTCCAGTACAAAAAGAAAAAAGAAAAGAAAAAAAGAAAGCAATGTGGGCACCATAAATATATCAGTTATATAGGGAACCTTCTCAGTAAACTTAGGATGATAGAAATGAAAATATCAAGTATTATCTTCTAGGATGGAAAATGGATGTGTGTGTATACACACACACACACACATATATCTTACATGTATTTGCATCAATGGATCAGTAGCTTATCAGAGCTTATCATCTGACATGCTTGCTTGCCTTTAAAATTTTAGTTTGGCCATTCTTTGTGTCATTGCTGGTGTTAATTCTGCTGTTTTCCCTGCTTTAATGGTATAACTGACCATGCTACCCAGGAGTCTTTTAGCCAATATTTAATAAATACTATTACTTAAGGCTATGAGATGAACTTTGATCCTAAAATAAATGTTTATGTCTGGGACATGTATTTGACTTCCAGGGTAATGTGAGTTTCCTTTGCTTTGATTAGCATTGGAATTATCTTTTGAGGAATGCCAGTTAAACACCGACCTCCTATTGCAAACAAATACCTTTCAGACACAAAATGGTGTATCTAGAGAGGCACTGGCTATTAGCAAAACATCAAAGTCAAAGGCTGGAAGATTGCATTTCAATCCTAATGCCTTTCATTAAATTCTTAATTGTGGGTAAGTCTCTTAAACTTTTGGTGGCCACCTTCTCATTTGCAGTAAGTATGTATGAACATCCCCAAAATTAATACATACACATAACTTTTTCTGGTTATCATTTTAATATTATTTCTTTTTAGCTTTGAGCAGTATTTAAGACTTTAAAATATCCTATAAAATTTCATGAGTTAAGTTTCTACTGATGTAAATCACTTTGAAACATAATGACTTCAAGTAACAATTATATATGTGTGTGTGTGTGTGTGTGTGTGTATTTTTATAAATCTGCAATTTAAGCAGAAATTGACAACAAGGTGCTCCTCTTTAGTGGATGTGGACTGGGGCTGAGAGTAGCAGCTCTTTCGTAAGATGTTCTCCACATGGCTAGCAAACTGGTGCTTGGTTATTAGCTAGTAATTCAGTCAGTGCTCTGGACTGGAGTTTGTTTCTTCTTCATTTGAACCTCAGTTATAACTAGTGTGGGCCTGGGTTCTACCTGCAAATATCTCAAGAGGCAAGAAATGGAAGTTGCTAGTTTCTTAAAATCTGAGTTCAGAAATAGTTATAGTATTACCCTTGCAGTATTCTGTTTTTCAAGTTTTACAGAGCCCCATCTGAAGGGGAGGGGACACAAATTCTGCTTTTTAATGAACAGTGTGCCAAGAAATGTCGGTGCCATTTTTAAAACCACCATATCCAGACTGTTCCTAAACTACTAACAATATAACATGCATCATTGTAAATAGGATTTCCAATGCTTAACTTTTTCATTTAAAATATGAATTTTCCCTTGATAACCCACATCATCCTATTATAGTAATTATTCATATTTTTATATGAAAATAAATTGTAGAGCCTAAAGTACAAAAGTGCTATTGGGTGAAACACTCGGTACACATCTATTAGGTCCATTTGTTCACAAGTTCATGACTGTGGTACCGCACAAAGGATGAAATTACTCAGAGTCCATGTCTAGTTTTACCTCCAAGGGCCCAGAGGGACTGCTTTTGGTCTGTGATCTTTTAGCATGAGAGATTCTCAGGAAAAAACAGCTCTGATCTGAAGCTTCTATGACTTTTTATTCATAGATTCAGGATGCACGGATAAAGCACAAATGTAGAACATCTGTACAGAAATTCAGGTAGGGGCAGGGAGAGGACAGGGGAAGGAAAAGGTTGTCTGCTACATGCCTGACCTTAGGGATAATCTAAGTAATTAACTGGAGTATGGGATGGACAAAGGCCAGAGCATACATTCCTTAAAGCAATGTGCCAAGTAGTCTCAGACTTGTGGCCATGAAGGCTATCTTTAATCTTTTTTAAAAATTTTATTTAAAGAGGAAAAAAAGCAAAACAGAAAAAAAGGGAAGAAATAATACAGAATTTCAAAGAAAAAGAAAAAAAATAAACAGTAAGAAATCACTATTTGATAAATTACATATTGTCTTCTTAGACATAGTTGTTCAAGTTACAAAATTAAAGCATACAAAGTGGACATTCAAACAGTGAGGCTGCAACCAGTTCTGTTCAACGATCCAAAAAAAACTTAGCAACATGGTTATCAATTCTACATACTTAAACATACAGGCAGTTATATCCTTTAGAGTGCTTTCTTTTCCTCCTGTTGCTTTTTAAGTCCATTATCTGTTTAGTTATATCATGTTTCAGTTTGCTCAATACCTTACTGATTTGTTTTGTTGTTATTTACTTTTTATTATCTTTAATCTTTAACTATACATTCTGGGAGGTTTTGGGCTTGTTGCTACAAAAGTCCCTTATCTCTGCATATCCATCTCATACATACCTTTGGTCAATGTCCCCACACTAGCAAGAACAACAAAATAGACAAACAAAATGAAATGTGGTCAGGAGCCAAAGCAGCAAATCTTGTTATTCCAGATAATTGTTTATTTATTTCTCTCTGGGACCACAAGGTCTCTCTTCTCTTTTCCCTTTGTATATTTGTTTCATTTTCTCCTTTTTTCCTTGTAGAATTATCTATACTTCTTTTTGTAGAAAAAGAAGGGATGGGTTGTAAGGAAGGGGAAAGGGATTTTTTTAAAAAGTAAGCTGTAAAAAGTACATGTAACCTCTCCCCAAGATGACTATAAACTGCATTAATTGTAAACATGTACTCATAAAATAAAAAAATTAAAAAGACCAAGGGCCAGTAAAAGACTTATATAGCTTCAACCAAAGGATTCACAGTAAATATTCTAGATCTACAATACATAGTCCCAAATACTCTAGCACTCACATTACTTTATGTATTAGACAAAATACTACATATTAAATGTGACAGTCAATCTATTGTAAGGTGTATTGTGATTTCAGAAATGATAAAATATTTGTAATTGTATTTACTCATTAGCATCAATGAAATGCAACACACTAGAGAGCTTGATGCTTGAGTTCTAAATTTCTAAAGAGAGGGAATATGACTGGTTTAGTCTAATCAATGATTCATGTCCTCAGACTCACGTGGCTTAAAAAACAAGCCAAGGTAGTTGCGACAATTCAGATTCATTCACTGTAGACAGCTTTTTCTTCCGTGTTTCAGGAAACCAACCAATTCACTGACCAACCAACCAACATGCTAGGGCCATTCTAACTCCTCACGTTGTAATTTTAAAATCTCTGTAACTTTAGAATCTCTGTTTAGTGAGCCCACATTAGTTGTTTCACACTGATCCAACTTTGAGTTCCTCTTACCATTATTTTATATTTCTCATCTCTGTGGTCACATATATCACACAAATTTCTATGTATACATGAAAAAAATCAAATAGTTCTTTTGAAGTGCAGCAAACCTCCTCATGGGCTGACTTTATATCTCTTTTAGGGGCCTCTGAGACATAATGCTTGCTGTAGATTGAGAAGCAAAGAAGGTATTTGGGATGGGTCCCATCAAGAATCAGCAGTGGTTATAAGGTATCTGCCAAAGAAGGCCATTAGAGTTTCCTGAGACAGTTTGAGGCCAGTGTCCTTGGGTGGGGAGAAGCCCCTTCTTCAGGGAGGAGACTCATCAGAAATCAGTGATTCAATGTTCCCAACATTATCATAATTTTTCTCTATATGCCCCAACCCAGAATCCAATTCCATCTTTATTAATGCTCTCACTTTAAAAGTAGCCTCTCTATGAAGCCAGGGGTCCATTTTGCATTTTAGGTACTTTTGAGATGAAATTCAGGTTTGATTTTCCTATTAGTCAGATACAGGCAAATCTGTAACATGGTTAAATATTGCATTACTAGAGATGAAATAGCTCAGAAGAGCAAAAATTCTTATTTTACCTGTAGAGCCAGAACATTTTTAGGTCAAGAGAACAAAACTACAACCTAAATCATAAAAGCAGAATCATATCCTTCTGTCCCACACAGGCTCTCAGATTTGAGCCTGTTTACAGACCCAGGACTTCCTGAAGCAGGGGGAGACTCAGTGCATTTGAAATAGGATCCCAGTATAGTGCTAAATATATATGCTATTATCTTGTCTGGATTTTCCCAAATGAACTTCATCCTTTTATTAAGGTACCTATGCTTGGGGAAAAGGAAATAGTGAGGCCTTTTCAGGACTATCAGACACCAGTTCCAGAAAACTCAGAACATCACTGTGGTCTGTTAGTCAGAAAAGGAAATTATGGCGGTTGGATATTAGAGGAATTTTGGCTAAGGTCCATGGTCCCAGTGAACTCCTGAACCTTTTCTGTGGTTACTTCCTCAGTTTTGTACTAGATCTTAGCCAAAAGGCTGAGAAGCAATACTTTTTCAATTCTGGAATTCATAATTGCAATCAACATATTCAGTTACTAGCAGAGTCCCTACATTAATTCCCTAAACTATGGAGTGAGGACTAAAAGACAAGGGTAGGCAATTAGAATCAAGAACCAGAAAATCAAAATCAAGAAATTAGTTCCACCATGAAAGGCTTGAGCAATACTGGGGATGGTGATTTCTACCACATTCCTATTCAACTCACTTATTTGTTCTATGTGAAAGACAAATGGACCTTAGAGAATGGTGGATTTTATCAGGTTAACTAGATGGTAAATCTAATAGTTTCAATACCAAATGACATGGTTTCATTACTTGATCAAATTAACAAATATTGTGGTACCCAGGAATGCAGATATTCACTGACAAATAAATGCCTCTTCCTCCATATTTATCTATATAGGCCACTAGAAAGAATTCACTCTCAGTTAGCCAGGCTAATGATAAAACTTCACTGCTGTACCTCAAGAGTATATTAGTTCTTCAATTTTATGTAATAATTTAGTTTTCAGGGATCCTGATAGTTTTTCCCTTTTACAAAGTATCATGTTGGTCCATGTTGATGATATCCTCCTGAGCAGACCTAACAGCAAAGAGGCACAAATTACTCTAGACTTTTTGGGAAATCATTTGCACATTAGAGGGTGGGAAATAAGCAAGAGCAAAATTTGGAGGGTTTGACCTCAGTGAAATTTCTAGGGCTCTACTTTTATAAGGTATATGAAGATTTTTTTTTGAGATGAAAGATAAAATTGTTGCATCTGTCCCCTCCTACTGTTACATCAATTTTAGGTTTACTGTAGGCAAAGAATCTGATGGCACTTGGGAAAGTGGAAGGAACCAGGCTTTATTACCAAGGAAGGCTTTGAGGAACTGTATACTCCAAAGCCTGAGCCTTGAGCGAGCTTAAAACCTTTATCAGGTATGGCAGGCATCTTTTGTGAGCAAGTTTAAAAATTTGGAAACAAACCAGAAACAAAAATAGGCTGGGTACAGCTTGTACCTCTGGTATCTTGTGTTTAGCAAGCTTGCTTGCAGAAGCAGAAGGAGCACTGGAGACTACTGCCACATTTTGGTTTTGAAATTATTTTGAATACAAAAGTTCTTCTACACTACAACCAAAAAAGACACTCAATGCCTAATAGGAATTTTTAAAATTTAAAAGCAACTAATATACTAATAAAAACAGGGCCCTCTGCAACAGACCCATAGCAAGCAGCTTTGTTATTTGGAATATGTGATCCAGAAGATCATCCAATGGACTTAAAACCTCAGTGGTGGCAACAATAAAGAACAAAGAAAAAAATACAAAAAAGAAAAAGGAAAGAGCAAAAATATGGATAAGAACCAAATTAAAAGAAGAAAAGGAAAAAAATTCTGAACCCTTCATAAAACAAAAAACAACAGCAAAATAAAGCAAAAAATAAATGAGTAAAAAAAATTCTTAATGTGTTTCAGCGAGTGGTTATTTCCTTGGGCCTGCAGAATTGAATTCACCAGATAATGGGTGAGGGATGGTTAATCAAGTTCTATTTTTTTTACACACTCACTTTTTTATGTGCAAATGCTGAATCCTGCCTCAACTTTCCTACTGGGAGGACTGTCAATGGTGTCTGCAATAGGGCTATATTCACTCCAGCTGTTCCCAGTTTCCTCATCTGTGAGCCCCAAGATACTGCTTTTTCTGCCTCCTTCTACGGCCTGTAGATTTGTGACATGTACCTTACCCCCCACCTCATAGGTGCCTTTGTACACTCCAGGCTGTGGCAGCCATCCAAGCTAAAGCATAAACCTGATCACAATGGCAAATGGAGAAAGCAAACCGACCTCCGAGCTCTGAGGTGGAGGTGGTGGTGGTAAAGTGGGTAAAGCAATACGATTGGCTTAATGGCAGCAATTTCAAATCTAGCCCCCTCCAAAAACTACATGTGACTGGCCTAGCTTATTATACAGTAGAGGACCCCCATGTCTTTCCTACCCCACACTTACTGCTGCTTAAACTTTTCAGGTATCTGGGTCTATATTGCATTTTCTTAGGGAGATCTTTTGGGGTCATCTCCCACCTAGTCATTATGCTGAATTGAAGTAGAGTATGGTTTCTGATTCCTGGAACAACTCTGTCTTAAACAATCAAAACTATTTCCCAAAATAGCTTCTCATTAATCACTCTCCAAAACGGTTTGACACTGCAATGAATTTCTTCTCCAACTTGAACTTGCCATGTAGGAGTTATTTTAAAGAAAATCACATACTGTTTTTGTGATTTATAATAACTGGGCTTTTATTGATGCCAGTGCTGTTGGCCCAGTCCATTGTTTCTTGCTGGGGCTGCTGACCCTGTTCAGACTTATTTTGTGCTTGTGGAGACAAGTTTTCTCCCTAGGAGCTGGAGGTACCATTTCACACTGCTGCTTTCTTTTCCCTATATTGTCTTCAATTTGTCAAGTTTCTCTGTGATTCCTAGAATTTTCTACCTTTTCTCCTCATTGTTATTGTTTTCCAGGTGCCATGAGTCCAAGTGCTAAAGATATGGTGGTATGCTACTGGATTTTACATTGCTATCTTCTCTGATTGGTTTTAAAACATGAAATTTGTGTCCCATATCCAGTAGAGGGTACCAGCCTTAATGGTGGATTTTTAATTGTGAACTAAAAAGCATGACTAATTCTTAGGATTATCAGTCAACCTTTTTTCTCAGCCCTAGGAAATTGTCATTACCCATTGGATTTGTGACCAAAGTGGCCTTGGTATAAAGGATAGAGATTTTTATGAGCTCAGCAGCATACACTTCCACTTATCAATGATAGCCTGATTATAGCCACTGTTAAGTATCTAATTTGCCAACAGCAGGGAGCAATGCTGAGTTCTGAATGTGGAACTGTTCTCTGGAGTGAATCAGCCAGCTACTTGATTGATTACACTAGACTACTTCCATCATGGAGAGGGAGGCTTTTTTTTTTTTCTGCCATAGACATCCTAATATATGTATTTGCCTTCTATATTAGCTTCTGGTGAAACTGCCATCTATAGACTTTCAAAATACATTTTCCAGTATCACTGTATTCTACCAGCATTGCTTCCTATCAACCACTTCAATGTGGAATTTTCACACTCATAGAATTTGCTGGTCTCTTACTGTGATACCCACCATCCTGAAGCAGCTGTTTCAATAGAATCATGGCATGACCTTTGAAGACTCACTGTTCCAGCAAGGTGGCAATACCTTGCAGGGCTGAATAATGTTCTCCATATGCACAATGTTAATCAGTATATGACATATGGTGTATTTGTGTCTCATAGCAAGGGTTCACAGGTTCAGTAATCTAAAGGTAGAAATGGAAGTGGTACCATTCCTAATGACCATTAGCAAAATTTCTTTCTGCTCTTCTAACTTTATACTAGGCTGGTATATGGGTCTTTTTTTCCAGAAGGAGGAATCCTCCCACCAGGAAACACAATGATGATTCTGCTGAACTATAAATTGATACTGCTATCAGCTTCTTTGAGTTCTTCACACTTGGAGTTAATAGGCTAAGGCGTGAGTTATGATGATAGTTAAGTTTATTGATTACCAAGGGGAAGTTGGACAATGAATCTACAATAGAAGTAAGGAAAAATATGTCTGGAATATAAGATGTCTCTTAGAGCATCTCTAAATATTACTACCTTATAATTAAAAAGTCAATGAAAAATTACAGCAATGCAATTCAGGCAAAGACTAATTATGGCTCAGACTCGTTAGGAATATGGGTTTAGGTTGCCCCTCAAAATGAAGAATCATGACTCTCAGAGAAGTCTAAGGAAGTATAGAATGGGTCATAGAAAAAAGTAGTTACTTATACTAGATATGATCATGTGATCAGTTACAGAAAAGAGAACTGTCATTATTATGACTATTCTGCATTTTATTATGAATATATGTTCATGTGTGGATAATATCTTGGTTTTCTTTTGTCTCTCATCTGCTTACACTAGACTACTTCCATCATGGAGAGGGAGGCTTTTTTTTTTTCTGCCATAGACATCCTAATATATGTATTTGCCTTCTATATTAGCTTCTGGTGAAACTGCCATCTATAGACTTTCAAAATACATTTTCCAGTATCACATTTAAAATATATAGTAGTTTAAAATATATTGGCTTTATATCACATTATTTAAGAACTCATACATTTACAGCATAGTATTTAAGTCACAGGATATAAAAAAGTTGACACCATTCCATTGTGGAAAAAAACCAGAACCAAATTGGATGGAAGACACACAGGCACCAAGAAGTTGGAAGGCAACTCTTCACTATGCTATCAGATGGGGGAAACGGAATTCCAAATCACCAGCCCCACCCTGAGGTTAAACAGACTCTTATTTATGTTTTAGGCAGGAAGTACAAAAGGCTGATAGTAGATTATTTTATACTTGGTTACATAGGCTGGGCCATATGTTGTCAGGCAGACTTGTTCTGGCCAAAGAAGGTTTCTTCTCATACAGTAGGAAGTCAGGGGCTTGGGTGAGAAAGTAGAATCAATTATTGTCCTCAATTGAGCCAGTCTGTCCTTGAAGTAAGTTAGCACAACAAGATGTACTTTTTGGCTGAATTATATCTATCTTACCAGTTGCAGCTGGCATTGGAATTTCAGTCTAAATAGGCTGGGTCTGGATATCCTGTCCTCCACATAGTGTCAGGCTTATGGTTTTTAAAATTTCCTTTACAATTCAAGACCTTTGTATCTACTTCTGGGACAAAAGTTAATGTGTTTTTGGTTGTATGCTGGATAGTTGTATTGTGTTATGAGGAAGTACAACTTTGCTATTACCTTTGTCAAGTTACAAATGGATACACTTGGTGATGGTTAATTTCATATGTCACCTTGGCAAGGCTATATAGTGCCTACGTTCAAGGTCCAACATTAATCTCAGTGTTTTGGTAAAAAATGTAGGATGAGATTAACATTCGAACTAACATACTGAGTAAGCAGTTGTTTGCCATAAAGCCTGCATATATAACTCATCCAGTAAGTCAAAGGCCTCCGCAGGATGCAAGGTTTGCCTCCTTTAAATAATAGAGAATTTTGCCAGCAGATGCCCTTCAACTTGAACTACAACATCAGTGATTCTTTGGGTCCCTTCTTGATGACCTTTGAACTTGAACTGGATCATCCACTTCAGGATGTCCAGCCTGCAAGCTTTTAGATTCAGAGTGTGACACGAGTTCTTCCCTGGCTCTTCAGTCAGCTTGCTCATCCTGCAGATTTTGGACTTGTGAGTCAATCATATGAGCCAGTTCTTTAAAATAAATTCTTACTTCTAAGTATGTATACACCATCAATTTGTTCTTTTCTTTGCAAAACCCTAATGCACTTCCATATTAAATTAACCACTCCACAAAGGTAGAAAACAGTTTCATTATTGACTAGGCATTACTCCAGAGTATAATGCTATAAAATGCAAAGACAAAGAAATTTCAGTCTATAGCTCATTAAAAACAAGTTTTCAAGATTAATGATAATTGCTCTTCAAGTAAGAGGCATGATGGTATCACATCATATTTTTTTTCTCAATTCAAGTGGCAATTTTGGAGTCCTTATCTGTATTAGCTGACTGACTTTATTTGAAGGGGAAATTAACTTCTCAGTTCTTTATGATAGGGCAGTTTTGCAGTGAAGTGCATACCTAAGTCAGGCTCCTAGAAACTGGGAGAGAGGATGCTTTCTTCCTTCATGATTACATTTCAAGGAGACACTGCCCAATGCCTGAAAAAGACATTCCTAGGTTGTAAAGCTGGCAGGAGGTAGATTTGAAGAGGATTTATAAACATCTCAGAATGACATGGAAAGTATCTGTGATAAGTTTGGTAAAGAAAATGCTCTAAAACTAAAAATGTGGTTGTCTCGTTTCCTTTTTTGTGGCAGGGAATATTTTCTCTTTAATTTATATTAACTTCACACTACTTATTATGTTTTTTAGTTTCATCCTTGCTATTGCATTAAAAAGTCATTCATGTGTTCAACTAGTAGTTCACGTGTAACTATTCTGTTCCACAATTTATTAATTCCTTTTCTTCTTAATGGACAATCCAATTTTTTCATGTTGCAAATATCTGGTGAAAAAGTAGAAAGAAGAGCTCTAATTTAATAGTGTAGAAACATCACATATAGAATTTGTATTATAAATTAATGCTAAATTTTTCCAAATTTTTAAACCAATTAACTTAAAATAATGGTTATTACTCATTATATTAATCAATACTTGAGGTTTTTAATTTCTGTCGAGCTCAAATATGTCAAATGTTACCCTGAGGTTTTAATTTTCACCTCTGACTAAAAATGATATTGAACATATTTTCACTTATTTCTTAGCCATTTACGTTTCTCTTTTTTTGCCCAGTTTTCAATTAGTCATTTATTTCTTCTTTTATAATTTGTGTAGGTGTTAAGTATTCTGATTTATGCTCTATCAATTTCAAAATTATCTTCTGGCTTTGATAGTTGGTTTTCTATTTTATTTTAACACATGTTTATTAAAAAAAAACCTTAATTACCCTTAATTTTAGTTAATTTTTTTAGCTGTGTCTGTGATCGTGTGTCCTATTTAAGAAAATCTTTGGCATCAAGGTTCTGAGGATATGAACTCATATAAATCTTTTAAATTAAAATTTTCTTTTCATATTAAAATCATTAATTTCCTATAATTAATTTTTATGTGTGGTATGAGACAGAGTTCCCATTTATTCTTTTAATAATGTATTTAACTAATTTCTACAATGTCACAATTTTACTAATCCACTTCCAACCAGTTTTACTGAAACTTCAGTTCAACCCTGACTGATCTTCAATGGCTTTTCTGTCATATATCTTGCACCCATGTGCATAAGGGTCCATTTTGAGGCTTCCCACTCAGAGGGTATTGGTATCTATGGTAATGAAGATAATTGACTAGATTGCATTTTTATTTTTGATTCCTATTTCAGTTAATTCTTCCATTGAGTTTCTTCTGTCTTTATCTCTTTATCATTTTATTTTTTTTAGACTTTTTAAAGGATTTTTCCTTGATTCTGCCTTTTCTAAAATTTTACTTTTGTTTACATAGATTTTAGTTTTTCTGTTTTTTAAGTGCTACTGCAGTATTTCTATGTTCTATTAGTCTAGAAAACTTTAAGACAATATTCTGTAGATTGTTTCACCCTCACCTCCCTTTTTGTCTGCAGCAGTGATTAGGTATTACTTAGTCATTTTTATTATTCTCTAGATTCTTGTCTGCGATATGACTTATTATTTAAATACTTGAATTATTTATATACTTTCAGTTCTGGTAATAGAATTCTTGGCAATATATTGTTATTTCTACTGAGTCACTTATGATGACTTATTTTCTTATGTATTTGCTGATTATTTGGGGCTGATATTTGATTCTGAGAAAATTGTGTAGTGGCTTAGCAGGAGATGCTTTCCTTCCAAGAGGATATGAAATATTATTTCAGTCTACTCTAATATTTTGTTTTCTACTTCCTCAAATCATACATGCAATAGCATATTAAGCCCTGGACACATGTGGAGGAAGATTTGTGGTTAAACTGTTTTATAAGAGACTTTTTCTTCTTCATATTTATTTCCTTTTTGGAATAGAGGAGAGGGTTGTTTCAAAGAGTTCTCGTTTTTAAAAATCAATTTTTTTCTTTCTTTTTTCTTCCTTTCTTTCTTCACTTCTTTTCTGCTGGGCTGAGTTACTGATTCATCCTCTCACTTGGTAGTTCTTTTTTTAAATGAATTTTTATAGTAAACAATCGCTGTTCTCACAGAGCCACAGCCTAAACCTGCTATAATCATGGCACAGTATCAGTTCCCAAAATCCTAAACTCTTGTTGGCTTTTGTCCTCAGGACATTTTTAGTGTCATTTCCCTTTTGTTCAACTTTTAGTTTTTATCATCACCATAATAAACAGCAGCAGCAGCAGCTTTTATCTCTGGAGGGTTTTTCCAGATTTTCATTTTAGACTATCAATGTATTTAAAAATATGGGCAATTTATTAGCTATCTTTTATACAAGAAATTGGCTTAGAGAGTTCAGAATATTAATTCCCAAATGGCCAGAAACAGGTCTTACCATATTTTCAGAAATACAAAAAATTAATATTTCCATTACTCTGAGTCCTAAGGAAAAATAAGAAATTGTCTCAGTATGAAAAATTAGCTTGCAAATGACTCAAGATTTTGATGGTAGTTGGTTTGGTGGTTTTGCAAGTTACCACTAAAAAGTTATATTTGTTTTAACCACAGTTTCTATCATACTGGCAGGATAGAAGAGACTGATTTATTAATTATATTCTCCATGGAACTGAAACTATTTCCCTAAGTTACATTTTAAAAGCCTTAGATTATAGTCAAACACTTACAGTAAGGGCTAGATATGCAAAAAACCATAGGTTTCTAGTACTGTAAATTTTTCTTAGTTCCTTATAAATCTCTGTTCTAAGATCCTTCTTTTTGACAGCATCTAAAACATGAATTTTACCTCAGAACTAATATAATTTTGGTATTTGCTGAATGACCTCATAGTGAGAATATACTGATTTCATTTTAATAAGTAGTAAAACTACTTCAACAATGCAATTGGAGTATTTTCTGTGAATCCTATGAAGAATGTAAAACTCAAGAACAATTGGACAGATTTTGAGTTAAATTGCCTTGAAACACTGAAAAATTTAAATGACCTTTTGTCTAATTTTTTGCCTTCCTGTTTATCCTCAGAAAACTGTCAAGAGTATTTTTTAAAGCCTTTTTCCACTTTAAAAATTGAATTAATTACTATTTCTAACCCCTTATTTGACATTTCCATGTAGATGCTCCCTTTATAGTTAGGTGCTGGCTGTCTAAACCTGAGAAATTTTACTCTCATTAAATGATTAAGCCACTTGATTAAACACTTCGTGTGTGTGTGTGTGTGTGTGTGTGTGGTAGGAGTTCCAAAGATTAAACTCAGAGAAGGCTGTGCTTTTCTTAGCCCTTATTATTTGTTTTATTTTGAGAACGATTCTTGCTAAGTTCCATAAGATGACCTCTTTCATCTTTCCACCTTAACTTCCCAAATAGCGTGGACTCCAATTGTGTGCTGCTATCTTGGACTGTACCCTCCCTTCAAATTATACTTCGAGCAAGGCAAGTCAAAGGCAAATTAGCTTTGTGATATTCGCTTCATAGAAAGAGAAAGGGATTCAAGCATGTAAAAAAAATCACATGGTAGCATAAGTTATAAAGGAAATTTATGTAAGTAATGTTTTCTAATATAGCATGTCTTGGTCTTACAGGACATTCTTAACTTTCTTCTTTAGTACACTTATCCCTCCTACAGTCTCAACATTTTTAAGAGGCATGACATGAATGCTATGTTTTATGGTATGCTTTTAAATCTTTCAATATATTTACCTACCTGTACCTGGCCTAGAAAAAAAATAACAGCAGCACCAATAATAATATGAGCCATTTAAGTATGAGTAACTATGTGCTCAGTTTTGTTCTAGGGTGTTGCATATTTTAGGCCATGTAACTTCACAGCAACCTGTGAAATGGAAACTATTGCTCTCTTCTCTTTCAACCAGTGAAGGAACTAAGCCTCAAGCAAATAAATAACTTGCTCAAGTTCACAGAGCTAATAATGCAAAACCCAGATATGGGACACAATAGGTGCTCAGTAAACACATACTGAAGACACAATAAATTAACAGCATAGAGCTTCCAAAGAAAAACTTAGCCACAAAATTTTAGAAATGCGACATCTAATATTAGTCCATTTTCCTTTGTTTTTAGAGATGAATCATTGGTAAAGTCTGTAAAATTCTATCTGTATTAAAAGATGTTTTAAACATATTTGATAGGAAGATTTTTAATGTCTTTACCCTAAGACATAAAAGACTGGCATATTTTAGCTCTAGCAATTCTTTGGTTTTATTGTGCTATTTTAAGAGTTAGATAGTCCTCAAAGGACAGAAACTTCATTGGTATGCTATGTATTTCTTGTGTTTTACATGGAAACTTCCACGATGTTCTGAATATAAATAACTTTTACCTGCAACGCATAACAACTGACTTTGTAAACTGCATATTAATGAAATGCACCGAACTGAAAATCATTTGGAAACCTGGACTTTTTTTGCCTTTGTGGTCTTTTACTGCCAGGTCCCAAGACAATCATAACTAAAAGAGGCTTTAATAAGTACATGGTTCAAGGAAACTACAGTTTATGAGAAGCTCTGACTCATCCACTCTATATGTTGAGGGAGAACAGAAATGGAAACAGTCCTGTTTAAAGATGAAACTTTATAGTGTTGAGAGCCGAAATTTTTATTCATGAAATAGACACAATTAGAAGGTAAAAGGAGTTAGTAATACAAAATGTTGTACAAACCACTCTCTGTATTCTGGTAATTTACACCTAGTGGAGAGAACAATGGGATGTGAGTAGCTGTACTATAGTGCAATGTACTGTAGTCTCCACAGTTGACAGAGGCTGGAATGCGTAAGACTGCAGAGGAATGAGTGGGCATCTTGATCGTTGTATGCAGGAAAACTGCTTGTTCATTTATTCATTTGAGCCAATTTTTTTTTTTATTCAAGAATAAGGGAGAGAAATTCAGATTTAACAGAGATCTTTTGTTCTGGGAGAATGAATGATAGGAAAAGTGAAATCATAGTCTAAGGCAAAAAAACAAAATGTATAAATTTTGTTAATGGAGAAATAGGCATCTATAATAAGATTAATAGAATTAAAATTGAACATAGGATGGTTCGTTTCCTATAGGTGCAAAGTGGATAAAGAAGATGAAGTGGTTTAGTAGAACAGTAGTGATGAAACTACTTTAACAGTATGTGTAGAAAAAATTCTTGAAATAATGGGAATTGAGAGTAGCAATGTTTTTTGCTATTGGTTCAAGAATTCCAAAGGATAGTGAATTTTTTCTGGAGCAATGCACTGTTGTAGCAGCGAATAGATTTTATTTTTAATTTTAAAAAGAAAAAAGAACAAAAATGATACAGAATTTCAAAAAGGGATAATAAGAGGTTAACAATGGTTAATATATTACATATTGTAAGATATAGGTGTGAAAGATTGATCAGTGTAAGTACAAACTATTCTTTTCTGTGAACTAATAGTATAATTATCTTATCATCTTATCTTTTCTTTCTTTTCCCTTCTTTCTTTTCTCCTTTTCCCCATCCCAGTTATTCTTTCCTTTTGAGCAGTTTCTTCCCCTTTCACTTTCACAATACCTATTTTACAATTTGGATCTTATTTATTCTTTCAATTTTTTACACTAGAGAGACAAAACAATGTTACATATGTGAGCTTGATTTATTTCACTTATGAGTATGGACTCAAGTTGCATCCATTTATCTATAAAAGCCTCAAATTTATCCTTTTTATAGTTGAGTAGTGCTTCATTATATAAAAATATCACGTACATCTTTTTTATCCATTCCTCAATTGATAGGCATTAGGATTGTTTTCAAGATTTAGCTATTACAAACTGCTGCTATAAACACGTGTGCACATATATCACTAAGGTTTAGTATTTTCTGTTCTTCTGGGAAAACACCCAAAAGGAGAATAACTGGTCAAATGGGACCTCCACTTATAGTTTTCTGAGGAGTCTCCACACTGATTTCCACAGTGGTTGCACCAGGCTACACTCCTACCAACAGTGGATAAGGGTTCCTTTTTCCTCATAGCCCCTCCAGCATTTGTTATTGGTTGATTTCTTAATGATAACCATTCTTTCTGGAGTAAGATGGAGTCTCAATGTTGTTTTAATTTGCATCTATCAAATGACCAATGATGTCAAACATTTTTTTTCATATATTTATTTGCCATTTGTGTTTCTTCATCTGAGAAAGGTGCATTCATCTCAAATGCCCATTTTTTAATTGGGTCTTTGAATTTGGGGGAGTCTGATTTTTTTTTCAGTTCTTGATACATTCTAGATAGAAGTTCTTTGTCTGAGGGACAGTTGGCTAAAATTTTTTCCCCATTCTATAGGTTTTCTTTTCACTCTATTGGTGATTTCTTTAGATGTGCAAAATCTGTTTAATAAGATGAGATCCCAGTTGTTGATTCTTTGAAGTATTTCCCATGCAGTTTGTTAGCAAACATTTTAATTTCTTCCAGTAAATCTAGGTCACATATAGGAAATAATCAGAAGAAATAAAATTCTAAATAATCTAACAGTTTTCCAGGCAACATTTGGCACAGCAGATATTATGTCCCTGCCTAAAGCTAGGAAAACCCCTCCAAATTTTTCATGACATACGGAAAAAAAAACAAAACCTGAAGTAGGAGGTATGGTACAGAAGGTAAAAGTCAGTATCAAAGCAAAGTTTTGATTCCGTTCTTTTTCTGTGTGCATTTTAAAACAGCTGGGTTCAGATGTAGATAAAAATGTGAATCTTATTGTTGTCAGGCAATGTTAGAATTTATCTGTGGTGTAAAAACTCTTGGTAAGCATACTTTTAAATCATATTCATGCCTTTATACATAAACCTCTTGCTAATATTTCAAATTATTCTCTTAGGATATATTATTAAAAGAGAAATGAGTGGGTCATTCACGGTGACTTTTCTTCCTAATAGTTCTTGCATTACCCTTGAGAATGTTGAAATTTCAAGAGATGAAGAGTCTTTTGTTCCTTTCAAATGCAAATGGAAGAAGTTCAACATGAATTACAGAGGAACACGTATGGCTGACAAAAAGTGGAATAGTTATCATCTGAGTGACTAATAACCTACACTAGAGTTTCTGTACATTTTCTTTACATTTTGAAGCAGTACAAAAATGGGTAATTACTAGTCCCATGTTGAGGTTATTATTATTCCTAAAATTGAGACTGTCAAGGTTAGCCCAAGGTCTTCAAACTCCTGAGTTTGACCCCAGAGCTTCAGCTTTTCATCTGATGAGATAAACAAACAAATCTAATGGGACAATATCCAGAATGGGAACACTCATGTCATACCTAATTAACGGCTTTACAGGCTACCTCCTAAAGGAACTATTTCCTCACATCCTTTTCATCTTCACTCTTGCTTTTAAATATTCTACTCCAATTGTTTTCTTCACAGTTAATTTTCTGGCTGTTATTCCTGCTTTAACCTCAGACTGTATTAATTCTAATAACTGTTACCGCAGCACAGTTGGATCTGATTGAGGCGTACTTAAAATACATTACCTTGGTTGATCTAGCCATCTTTATCTTGGTAGCCTCAAGGTGTGGTTCCAGAACCTCCTGGAAATGCAGTAACCACACTGCTACCCAAGGGAGTTGATGAATTGAGAGGCAGAGGGACAGAGAAAGGAGTTGTATTAATAACAAACTCACACGTTGGATGATGGTAGGCTCTGGCCTTTCAGTAACCATCTTATCCTTTACCCTAAGGGAGAATCTTTTATATGATTCTTGTAAGGGAAACATATGAATTCCAGACAGGTGGGTTCTCAGTTGTGCTCAGTGTTTTAAAAAAAAGAAAAAAGTAAACTTCTCTGGAGTATGGATTATGTACATCTTATCTTGTTCACACAGGTGAGCAAGCATTGCAGTCCTACGGATCTAAGGAAAACATAAATGATCAAAGGGGCTAGTGTCTGGTTTATGTTGTGGTCAGTTTTCTGGCAAGCAGCCTTCCAGATGTAAAACCAAAATGACTGCTCAATCTCAATAATGCCAAGTCATCCACTCATTTCTGGAGCTCTGCTTTGCCCCATTGTTAGAATGAGCTATCTCTTACAACCTTCTGAGAATATGAACAACAGTTCTCAATTCTCAGAACAGAATTGGTTGGTTTTCCTCTTTTAATAACAGATTTTCTTCAGCAATTTTAAGACATTGGAACTTAGTGGACCTGGTTTGCATTTATTTCAGCTAGAATTTGGGAAAAGCAAGCAATTCAGGATTTTATGAACTAATGTTTCAGTAACAACATAAAGCAATGATAAACTCATTTCTTGTGTACTATTACTTAAACATCTTCTCCAAAACTCACATTACAATTTAATTATTTCATGATAGTAATATAATGTGAGACTTTGAAGAGATGATCAGGACATGGAGGCACTGTTTCTGGGAATAGATTGAGTTGCTATTGAAAGACAGAGTTTGTTATAAAAGAGGGAAGGTTGGTTCCGTTTCCTCTCTCTCTTATCCTTACTCTCTAGTCATGTGATACCTTCTACCATGCAATGTTGCTACAAGAAGGCCCTCCTCAGATAAGTCATCGGTTGCACTCTTTTGATCTTGGACTGAGCCTCCAGAAGTGTAAGCCAAATAAGCATGCATTGCTGATGATATTTCCAGTCTGTGGTATTTTGTTAGAGCAGAAGAAAACAGACACCAAACCTAGTATCAAGCTCTGAGCACTTTATGTATAGCATGTTACTTTTCTTCTAGAACAAATGCATGTGATACAATTATAATCCCATTTTAACAATAGTAAAATTTAACTTCAGTTCAAGTAATTTCTCAGGGTCACAGATAACAAATGACAGAGCTCAGTTTTCAATTCAGATGCCCTTGACCCCAAAGCCTGGATTCCCCTCTGGAGGGGGTTCCTAGTAGAAGTCATCCTTCAAATCAGTGATTCAAACTGAAAGCAAAACACAATTTTGCTCAATTATGTATGTAACTGAGTGTTTAAATGTGTAGTAAAATTTCCTGTTTAACCAACAAATTATAATTCTATTTCACAAGCTCTTTCATTGGCTTGCCTTCTTTCAGAATATTTCTTGTTTTAAAAAGGCAAATCTGAGTGTTACTTTTTTTTGCCACAAATAAAAGTAAAAAGCACTTCATTCAGTGTAATAGTCTGTTAATTTGTGCTTCAATTATGCTTTTGGAGATCTACAAAGAAATATTAAAATACATCACTTTTATCTGACAGTGTGAAGTTATTCAACTTATTTAAATTTTAAGAAAATCTTCAAGATGGCTTGACAGTAACTCTGTCTAGATGAATTTTTTCAGGATAATTTAACTGAAAGACAATTTCATTGATTCTTTTCATCAATATTATTACTATACAGTACATTAGCCATTTATTTACACCAGTAATGGTGAACCTTTTAGAACTGTCAACAACAGCCAGCTGCAGCATGCATGTCATAGGTCTGCCACCACTGTTTGACACTTTCATTGAGATGAAGACAAATAATCAGTAAAGTCTTAGCTTGTGAGTTCTTGATGTCTATTGAGAGCTGTTCTAAAGGGCAGCTGCAAGTAAATGCCTTGCTGTTTTCCAAAGATGAATGGACAACCCTATGCCACCTGCTAAGTGTATTGTTAATTGTGTTTCACGTTGTGAGTTTTCTCAACAAAGTCTATGTCTCAGTATCCTCATTTTGTACAGCTTTTATGCAAATCACCATCATTAAAGTCCTACAAAATCATCACAGCCCTAATAATTTGCTGTGCACCATTCCAGGGACAGATTTGCATCAAAGCTATTCAAGAGTCAGTAAGAATTTTGAAAGGATAAGACAGAAAGTGTTGGCATCTGTTCAAAATTTGGAGGGTTCAAATAGCTTAAAGAGTTGATCAATTTCTCCAAAGTTCTTTTTAAAGCTTTTCCTTAATGGATGTATTGAGTTGTACTTGGGTTATAGACAACTCATAAAATGTCAGTATTGGTATAATTTTGCATCTTTAGCAAATCTAAGCATGATGACAGCATTCTTTTTTGCAGTGCTATAGGAGACTGAAAACACCTTGAAATATTTTAGAATTGATGAGAAAGTTTTAGTCCAGGTACACAATTAAAATTTCAAGGAAAAAATATGTTTACATATTCTTTACTTTCCTTAATTCTAACAAGTAAGGAGGACAGGAAACAGAAATGTATATTATTCTCAATTAATGTAGACACTTTTGCAGAAAAATGAGCTCAAAATAAGTCTAAGGAAGAAATCAAATTATAAAATAGGTATTTAAAGTCTTACGTTAATATTTATCATATGGATCTGCAGGCAATAGTTAATGTTTTAAATAAATGTGTTAAGCTCTTCTAAGATTTCCTAAGTCAATGAAATAAATTTCTAATAGATTTTCAGTTTTCTAATAATGAAACAATATGCCAGTGAGAAGTCTGAACACACTATGGAAGCATTTGAGACTATACATACTTTGTTAAAATGTTTTATTTTAATCTTCCACCTAAATTATAAGCACATGGGAAATTTTTATTTTTTAATCTTTCTTTTATTGGACCTATTTGCTTTTTGACCCATTCTGGATTTCCCTTAGTTTTGGGGGTTTTTTGTTTGTTTGGTTTTTTGACAGTGTGAGGTCAATACTTACAGGATGCTTTGTATAAAAGATAATTGGTTTCCAGTTGGAGTTGGTTAACAGGAAGTTGGGTGGGGAAGAGAAACCAAGAAAGCTCCACCCTGCTCCCCATACTTAATCTGTCTTAAGGGGTTGCTCTGTCTCCTCAGTGGGTCAGTTTCTATCTGGTACATTCACTGTCACTTTAGTTGCTGCTAGATGTTTCTGATTCCTAGACTCTGAGACCACCACTATCCTTATAATTCCAGACTAAAAACAGCAGTGTCTTCCTTCTATGTGAATATTTAGGTTACCTTGTCATTCCCATTTTGACCTCTTCACCTTACCTAATATCATTGTAGCAATTGCTTTTATTATTTCTCTTTTAAATATTTAAAGTTTGGCTCTTTTTAACTGGCTACATTGGCAATATATTTTCCAGTATTGTAATAATGAATTTAAGAATTTTGTACACCACACTATGGAAGTGAAATTTATGTTTTTGTGAACAGAACAGCTGTTTTAGATTGAGTAGCTCCTCCAAATATGATTTGGTAACAAGATCTTTGTAGATATAATTTGTTAAGATGAAGTCATACTGAACTTGGGTGGGCTTTTAATTCAAGGACTACTATTCTCCCAAGGAGGTTATGAGCTATGCACAGGGAAAAGCCATGTGAGAAAAGATCAGAGTTGTGTGTCTATAGGCCAAAGAACACTAAGAATTGTAGACAAATGACCAGAAGTGAGATGAGGTAAGAATCAGATTGTCCCTTAAAATCTCCAGAAGGAACAAGTTCTGTAACAGCTTGATTGCCGACCTCTGGATCCCAGAGACATATGCAAGAATAAGATCTTTAAAGTCATTCAGTTTGGGCTATTTTGTTATGGCAGCTCTAAGAAATGAAAACACTGACACAGCTATGGCAGTACATTAATTCTTATTTTCTTCTTAATTGATGCTAGGCTCAGTCTGCTGATTTTCATTTTGATTGGGATCAGATGATTTGTATGATTGATCTAATAAAAATAGGCAATGAACTTAGATTGGAATGCTGGCACAATGATGTGTAAAATATAAATAAGGTAATAAAAATTGATTTCTATAAGAACACTGTTTTTAGCAAGTATGTAATGATATGTATAAAAGAATATGCGGAGCACAACTTTAAGTTATGAAGCACAGTAAGCCAAGAACTTATTGAATTTCTGAACTTGAACAGGAGTTAGCAGAACTTCTTTCAAGGACCAGATAGGAAATATTTAAGTATTAAGGTATTACATATGGGCTCTATTGCAACTGCTCTCATCTGTCTTTGTAGCATGAAAGTCACTGTGTGCAATATGTAAATCAGTGTATTGCAATAACAGTTTACAGAGCAAGTGCCAGGCAGGATTTGACCTATGGTCATGTTAGCTGATTCCTGAACTACATATTTACCAATACACATCTTTACCAATGCATTTTTCTGTGCCTTTGAGTGTTAACTATTATTCTGATTTTGGTGTTTTCCACTCATTAAACTTATATTATTTAATTTTGTGAGCTTCCAAATGCATTTTTAGAGAAAAAAATAAAATTATATTTGCAAGATTCATTTATGGTATTGAATAAATCAGAGATTTTCACTGCTACAGGAAAACTATAAAAAAACAAGAATGTATTTAACCAAGGAGGTAAATGAACTTTACGCTAAAAACTATGAACCATTTGTGAAAGAATCTGAAGAATATACACATAAATGGAAAGACAAGTATGATTATGAATTGGAAGAATGAAATTTCTGTACTACCAGAAATGGCATACAAATTCAGTGTTAAAATATCAGTGGCATTCTCTACAGAAATAAAAAAAATGCAGTCATGCCAGATGTGGTGGTACATGTCTATATCTCAGCACTTGGGAGGCTGTGCCATAAGGATCATTGGGAATTTGAAGGCCAATCTGGATTACAACATTAGAGCCTGTCTAAAAATAAATAAATAAATAAATAAAGCAATTATAAAATTCTTATGGCCCTGCCAAACCCCCCAAAGAGAATAATTTTAAGAAAAAAAGCTATATCTATCATAATATCTGACTGCAAAATATATTACAAAGCTGTAATAATCAAAGCATTATGGTACTAGTATAAAAAAACACTTAGACAAATGAGATGAAATATGAAGTCCAGAAATAAATACATATATTTATAGTTAACTGATTTTAGACAAAAATATCAATGGAAAAATAATCCTTCTCAAGAAATGGCAGTGAACAATTTGTAATAACCAAATCCTAGAAACAACCCAAACACCCATCAACCAAGAAATGGATAAAAAACATGTAGTATTTTTATACAATAGAGTACTATTCAGCTTTAAAGAAGGATAAACTTGAGTCTTTTATAGGCAAATGGATATAACTTGAGACCATATTCATGAGTGAAATAAATCAGACTTGCATGTGTCTTACATGTCTCCCCAGTGTAAGAAACTGAGTCAATAAGATCCAAAATGTATAACAGATATTGTGAAAGGGAAAGAAACTGCTCAAAAGGAAAGAACAACTGGGATGAGGGCAAGGAGAAAAGAAGGAAAGGAAAAGACAAAATTATGTATACATGCTAGATAACTAAGGTAGTTATAATAATTTCTGTTAGTCCATTTTAGAGAATGGTTTGTGCTTATATTGTCTGATCAATTTTGCATGCATATATCTTATAATCTGATTAACTATTTTGAAGATTACAATATGTAATATATTAGCCATTGTTAATTTCATGCTATCTTGATATAAAATTCTGTGTTATTGTTTTTAATATTTTTTCTCTTTGAAATTAAAAAAAAGAAATGGTGTTGAGAAAACTGAATATTTAATGCAGAAAATAAAATTAAGCCCTTCACATCATACACAAAACTCAATTTGAAATGGATTAAAAACTTAAATGTAAGACCCAAAACTTTGAATTTTGAAACTACTAAAAGAAAACATAGAAGAAAAATTCCATGTCATTGGCCTGGGCATTAATATTTTGTACAGTATATGATCCCCAAACACATGAAACAAAAGTAGACAAATGGGATTACATGTAACTAAAAAACTTTTGCATAGGAAACAATCAATTAGACAACTTAGACAGTGAGAGAACATATTTGCAAACTATACATCTGATAAGAGATGAATATACAAAATATAAAGGGAGAATTTTTAATAACAAATAACCCCCATATAGAAACTGTGCAAAGGATTTAAACAGGCATTTCTCAAAAAAAAGGAAGAAAAAAAAAGACATACAGATGATTACCAGGTATATGAAAAAATACTCTCTATCACTAATTATTAGTGAACATCAAATCAAAACCAACATCTTCCCATTTACCCTTAGCCCATACTGTCTTAATCCTTATTGCCCACCATTCTAATCTCTAGTTCAATGAGATTTTTTTTTCAATTCCACATTTAAGTGATATCATACAGTGCTTTTCTGACAAAGTTATAAGATATCACCCCACATCTTTTGTGTGGATATTATCAAAAAAGCAAAAAATAACAAGTGTTGATGAAAATAGGGAGAGAAGGGAATCCTTTTTGTTGGTAGGAATGTAAATTGGTACAACCATTATGAGGAAAATGGAATGGATATACTAAAAAATTAAAAATTGAGCTATTAGCCAGGCATGGTGGCTCACACCTGTAATCCCAGCACTCGGGAAGCTGAGGCAGGAGGATTGTTGTGAGTTCGAGACCAGCCTGGGCTACAAAGTGAATTCAAGGCCAGCCTGAACTGCATAGAGACCCTGTCTCAAAAAGACAAAAAAAAAAAAAAAAAAAAATTGAGCCATTTTGTGAACCAGCAATCAAGCACTTCAGATATATGTCCAAGTCAATGGAAATAATTTTACTCAAGAGATATCTGCATTTCCATGATCATTGAAGCATTATTAATAGTCAAGTTATAAAATCAATCTAAATATCATTAATGGATGAATTAATAAAGAAAATATGATACATATACACAACGGGATATGATTCAACCATTAAAAAGAAGGAAATACTGCCATTTGTAAAAGTGTGAATGAACCTGGCAAACATTATGTTACATGAAATAAGTCAGGCACAGAAAGACAAATATAGTCTTATTCTTACACGGAATCTAAAAAGTTGACCTCCCTGAACTAGAATGGTTTGGTAGTTAATAGCAGCTAGCATAGTGAACATGGCTAGGGATGGGAATGGATGGGGAGGTATTATTCAAAGAACACAAAATTTCAGTTAGATCAGAGGAATATACTCAATGAGAATATACTTTATTCTTGGAAAATACTAAGAGGAGGGATTGATAAATATTCTCCACTGAAAATAATAACTATGTGAAATAATGTCTATGCTTATTAGGTATATTTAATCATTTCATAATATACTGCAAAACATGTTGAATATTATATATATTCTATAAATTAGTAGTAAGAACAAATTTACAGCTTTGTCATGGAAATTTCTCTGTTGGACTTAATGCCCAAGTAGTTTATGTTATTGTGGTCTGAATAAATTAGAAGACATTCTGTTTGTCAGTAATAAACTAGTTTCTAATTGTATAAATTTAAATTGTTTAAAAAATAATGCAAATTGGAATTAGAAAGTGTATAAATAATAGTAAATCACCTCTGATCTGATAATTTAGAAGTTGTGTTACATTCCAGAAATGCAGGCAATTTTTCTTAAGTATGTAGGAGAATGGTTAGGAAAAAAGAAAGATTCCAAGATAAGACAAAAATGTATTGTTTTAAATTAATTAAATGTAACCACAATCTATGCTGTTGCATATATTTCTGCGAATATCACACATTTATTTTTTCCTAGGAATAATTCAGAATTCATAGCTCCATATACTCATAGTGTATTTACAATGTTAGGTTGCAATATATTTTATGTTTGTTTCATTACTGTAGTATATTGCCAAAAATGTCAAATGTTGTAGATATGGCCATTTTGCAATGACAGAACCCTTCCTGCCATATTTAACCCAGGGACTTGGAGCCCTGAGGTTCTGGAGTCCTGAGGTTCTGGAGTCCTGATTTGTTCAATCATGAGTTCCACTAAGAGATTATATAAAGTTCCAACTGAAAATGAAACTTTCCTTATTCCTCTGTATTCTTAGGATTAATTAAGCCAAGTTGCTACACAATTTTAAACAATTTCTTAAAAATTAGATGTTAGTATTATCAAAATTACATTATTTTCAACTTTTTGAAAGATACCCTTTATAATAGTGTACATCTTTTTGTGTAGATCAAAAAAATGGATCATTTTCCAAACTGTGATAGTATGTTAGGTAGAAACCGACCATGGCTGACTAATCCGATATCTGCACGCTAATGGAGCATCCATATTTTTCATTTTCCCTACCTCCACATTGGATGAGTTATTTACTATGGATCCTACACATTTTTGGAAACTTGAAATATTGGAGTCTACTCCTGCTCACAGGCATGGCTACTGCTTTCATAGGATCCGTGTTACCCTGAAGACAAATACCATTCTGAGGGGCCACCATAATCACAAACCCCTTATCAGCAATCCTCTACATCAGCACAAGCCTTGTTGAATGAATTTTCAGGTGACAAAGCTACTCTGACATGGTTTTTCGCCTTCCACTTTAACTTACCCTTCATTATCGCAGCTTTAATCACAGTGCATCTATCATTCCTTCACGATACTGGATCAAACAACCCTTCAGGACTTAACTCTGATTCCGACAAAATCCCATGCCACCCTTATTACACAATTAAAGACATCACAGGGCTCCTACTCACAGTACTAACTCTCTTATCCTTAGTTCTTTTCTCACCAGACCTCCTAGGTAACCCAGACAACTACACCCCAGCCAACCCTCTAAACACAACCCCACAAATTAAACCAGAGTGATTATTTTCTTTTTGCATACACAATCCTTCACTCCATTCCCAACAAACTTGGAGGAGTACTAGCTCTCGCATTCTCAATCCTAATTTTAGCTTTATTTCCAATCCTACACCTATGAAAACAATGCAGCATGTCATTTCGTCAGTGTCTTCTATGAGTATTAGCAGCAAATCTACTTATTCTAACATGAATTGGAGGCCAACCAGTTGAACACCCTTACATCACGATCGGCCAACTAGCATCCATTATTTATTTCTTCACCATCCTAATTCTTTTCCCGCTGGTAAACATAGCAGAGAATAAAATCCTAAAGTGAAGAGACCTAGTAGTATAAACAATTACTCTGGTCTTGTAAACCAAAAATGAAAACAATTAACTCAGGACACAATAACTCAAAGAAGAAACAAAAGTCACACTATCAGTACCCCAAACTGAAATTCTTATTAAACCATTCCTTGACACCTCAAACACAAATTCATACAGTGTAACCACCCCATACATGTATCGTACATTAATGTACATTCTCATATACCGTATAGGTACGTTGTGCATGAATGCACGTCCCCGTTAAGTAAATGTACTAGTATACAACATGTAACATAAGACATAAACTATTATATGTTTAATCAATATTAAGTCCTTATCCCCATAGATACCAAGCAAGCACAATAGACTATAAACATACATAAACCATTACAGTTCTCTATTTCACTTTAACCTTTCAACAATACGCCTTTCCATTACCAAAGTACCGCTATTTTTTATTACATAATATAACCATTCCATCGTTAGACATGCCCCATCAAATCAAATAAATCCTAGTCGATATGACTATCCCTCTCCCACGATCAACGTCTTAATCTGCCATTCTCTGTGAAAGCAGCAACCCACTAGAAAGAGATCCCTCGGCTCGCTCCGGGCCCATAACATGTGGGGGTTTCTAACAATGACCTTTAAAGGACATCAGGTTCTTTCTTCAGGGCCATAACATTAAGACTGCTCATTCGTTTCCCTTAAATAAGATGTCTCGATGGACTAATGTCTAATCAACCCATGACCAACATAACTGTGATTTCATGCATCTTTTTACTTTTGGGTATGCTGACTCACCATCGCCGTCGAAGGCACAGTTCCAGTCAATTCAACTGTAGCTGGATTTACGAATGAAGTATCCTTACTCCACACTGTAAGAGTTCAGTGGGAATTCTTTTAATACTTGAAGGACATAACTTTACACAGCCTTATGCATACATGCGTATAAGAACGCACGCATGTATATTCCTACGCATGCGTGCGTATACGAAAGCACGCATGTGTATACGTACGCACACATGCGTATACTTATGCACGCATGCGTATATGTTCATAATCGCGATTTTCAGCAACAAGTCTCTAAACCCCCTTACCCCCCTTAAAATACTAACTACTACGTAGGCCTGCAACACCTACACAATGTATACTCCTGCCAACCCCCCAAAACAAGAATTAGTCTACACCCAAAATAGCATGTCAATGCCCTCCCCAACTTGTTACATCAATACAAGGCAAAACTTACCACATTCATAGGGTGCATTCCCTTTCCTCTATACCCCACGTCTCCGCCCATCCTATGAATTTTATAATGTATATGCCTATGAAGTTAATGCATTTAAACAAAGCAAGGCACTGAAAATGCCTAGATGAGTTTTACAACTCCATAAACAACAAGTTTGGTTACGGCTTTTGTATTAGTTATTAGCAGAATTATACATGCAAAAGTCGTTACACCGGTGAGAATGCCCTCTACACCAAAAGGGTTAAAAGGAGCAGGCATCAAGCACACTAAAAACTACTTCATAGCACCTTCATTTGCCACAACCCCAACGGGAGGCAGCAGTAATAAAAACTAGGCAATAAACGAAAGTTTGACTACCTCATGCAACTACTAAGGGTTGGAAAATTTCGTGTCAGCCACTGCAGTCATACAATTAACCCAAATTAATAAATTCCTGGCCTAAAACAGGTTTTAGAAAAAATGTTT
Organism: Hydrochoerus hydrochaeris; assembly: GCA_004027455.1. Classification (NCBI taxonomy): domain Eukaryota; kingdom Metazoa; phylum Chordata; class Mammalia; order Rodentia; family Hydrochaeridae; genus Hydrochoerus; species Hydrochoerus hydrochaeris. Next base: position 228,578 of record PVLA01002585.1, on the reverse strand, counting down.
AAAAAGATTAAATTTTATCTAAGTCGTGAAAAACTCCAGATAAAACATAAACCAGAAACAAAAGGGATCTTAATATATCTGAACATATGAAAGCTAAAACCCAAACTGGGATTAGATACCCCATTATGCTTAGCCATAAACACAAAAATTCACTAACACAAATTTTCTCCCGAGACCTACTAGCAGCAGCTTAAAACTCAAGGGACTTGGCAGTGCTTTTTCCACCTAGAGGAGCCAGTTCTATAATCGATAAACCCCATCTACCTCACCACTTCTTGTTAATACAGCTTATATACCACCAGCTTCAGCAAACGCAATAATGGAAATAAAATAAGCATAAATATGTTATGTAAAATCGTTTGGTCAGGGTACTTGGCGTCATCAAATGAACTTATGTACTTGAGATAAAAATGTACTAAAACACATTTTTCTTAGAGATAAGTTGAAAAAGTCTATTTATATAACATTGTGATTTGGTACAGAATCTGTCACTATGTCTTTTGGAACGATACCTCTTTCATCCTTTGTTTTTACAGCACATATTGTCCTGTTCGCTTTCATTTTGTCTACTGAAATTGATCTACTAGAAGTGTTTCAAAAATACTTGCTTAATATTTCAGTTCATCTATTAAATCCAGAAAAGTTAACTCCTAAAAACAAATCTATCTATGACTTCTGAAATTTTTCTTCTGGGCTGGGGATTTAGCTCAGTGGCATAAACGCTTGGCTGGCAAATGCAAGGGTGCGAGTTTGACCCCAGGTACAAAAAAAACAAAACAAAGCAATGGCTTGATGAAATTTTTCCACTGAAATACCATTCAAAAAAAGAAAAAAGCTGTACTCAGCTTAGTGAACTACCACAAATTATGTAACTATTATGGGGGGAGTGGAGGGGTAGGGGTGGGGATAGAAATAAACATCTCCAGCATCACAAAAGATCTCTTAGTGTTCTCTCTCAGCTTCTCCATTTTCTCTATAAAAATAGTCTCATCATTAACCACACTTTAGTCTCAACTTCATTAGCTGTGGTTTAATTTTATAATTGGAATTGCGATTTTTTTATGCATCATTTGAGTCTGTTTTATTCTGATTAATGTTTATTAATTTATGTTGATTAATATCAATTTTTATGACTTGCTATGGTTAATTTATTTCATATATTCTATTACATTAACACAAGACAATCTATTCTAGTTTTTAACATTTGGGTTGTTTCTAGGTTTTTCATAAATATTGCTAAGATGGAATTCTTGTGCATGTGTACTGATGTACACTTCTATTGAATATACGTCCCATAATAAATTTTCTATATCATAAAATCATATGTTCAGCTTTAGTAAAAAATGTCAAATAACTTTCCACCATGGCTTTACCAATTTTTTTTCCTAGCAATGTATGAGAGTTTCTATTTTTTCACATCATTAACAAAATTTTTTGCTCACATTATTTTAAAATTTAACCTTTCTTGCTGGTGCAAAATTACATTGTGACTTTAATTTTAATTTTTCTGGGGACTAATAAGGGTAAGAATGCTCTTATGCACTTTCCTCCATATTTTTTTTCTATTTGAAGCCAGTTTCTTGTAAGAAACATAGAATTTATAATTGTTATTTTTACATTATCAGGCTTTTCCTTGCTGTATTCAGTCCATTTAAATTTAGTGTAATTACTGATGTAGTTATAGTTAAAATTATCATAGTATTATTTATTTTCATTTGATGAAAAATCCTAAGTAATTTTTCCTTTCTTCATAGCTACTAGAATGAAGTCATCCAGTTACTGTCTGCACATTTGTTTATAACAATCTTAAGTTTTGAAAGCTATTTTTACTGAATGTAGAATTCTATTGTGGCAGTTACTCTGTCTTAACCTAACCCTAACCCTAAACCTAGCCCTAATTCTTTGCATTCCCATCTTATTTTCCTTATTCCTGTTGAGAAGCACACTGTCATTCTTATTTTTCCTATAGAGGCAACATTTCCCCACTTTGTCTGCTTTTATGCTTTGCTCTTTAGTTTTGATTTATCATGCTTGGACTTTTTGAATTTATGCATCTCTAACTCAATTAGGATGGAATTAATTCATTTATTACCAGAAAAATATTGTTTCTGTCTTATTATTTCTTCTCATTTAGGTACAACAATTGTATGTGATAGTTTTATTTTTTTGCTTGCATAATTTGTCACTTAGCAGCTACACTTTGTTCTTCCACTTCCTTGGTTGTTTTGTTTTGCCATGTCTCACTTAATATTTTTACTGACTCACTTTCCAGTTAACTACTTCTGTGCTCTGCATCATCCACTTGTTATTAAACTTATCAATAGAATTCTTTATTTTGGAAATATTTCTATTTTGAGTCATAGACTGTATATTGAACCCTTTTTTTATAGATTGCAATTTTCTGTTAAATTTTTCTTTTATATTTTCATCTATTTGACCCAGATTTTTTTCATTACTTGAACATACTGTAGTTGTTTTTATTTAACTTTACAGTTGAATTATCTCTACTTTTTATTGTCTGCCATCTCTTTTTAAAAATATAAGTGACATTTTCTCATGTCTTTCCAATTATAATAATATTTTAATATATATTGAATATTATATATTGTGTATACAAACAACCCCAGAGATTTCTAATCTTGTAAACATCCACCAGGAAGAGCAGTAATATTTCCTATTCATCAGGTTATGAATCTTGCAGTGCACTCAAATTCAAAATTGATCTGGGTTGCAGCAGAGTTTAAATTTTAGTAATATACATCCTACTTCTGGTTCATCTTTGTTTCTGCTTTGTGCTTCTCCCAGACGCCTGAGTTGGATCATGAATTGCCCTTATTTTTCTCAGTTGTGAAATACTGTAAGAGTTCCAGTTTTATGCTGCAGAGGCTGAATCTTCCAAGTTCATATCCTGTATGCCATCAAGATGTGGAAAAGGAAGAGAAACTTGCTAGTGTGCTTGAAACAAGTTTATATTTTTCTAGGCATTGAGCAACTGAGAAAATTTTGATCTACTTCTGGAAGAATTCAATCTATATTTCCTTATTCCTGTACAGAATTAGAATGGGAGTAACTTTCTGGAAATATATCAGCTATTGTTTCAGTTTCTTCAAGTTTTCAATTTGTACGCTACTTACTTTATGATTGCTAAAAGCTTTCATGGTTTACACTTCCCTTAGCAGAGGTTCTGTGTTTATTCAAACCTGAAGCTTGGACACACAACATTACTAACCAACAACTGAGATTTGTCCATTTTCTGGAGTAAATGAATATTAATTTTTTTTCCCTCAGAAAGTTTCCCTCTTAAATATTTCTCCTTAAAATTTTATTCACATACCTCTTTTCGCTCCCAAGGATGTCTAATACCTTTAAAGTGTTTTAGTAATTTATTTTTTTCCCCTACTTATTACTGCAGAAGCAATGGCCTGCTGTGAAACAGTACAACAAAGCTAGAAATTAACATTTGAATGGATTGGTTATTTTTATTTCTATCTTTTTTTCCATTGATTTTAGAGTCTATCCTAGATGATATAGCAGATATTCTTTCTTCTTGTTGTTTGGAAATACAAGATGTTTCTGGTATCTATTTTTGCATTAAGAACTGCCACAAAGATTAATGCCAAAAAAAAGATTAATGCCAAAAGTTGACAACTGATTGTCTCCTGTGTTTCTGTGACGTATATAGTTTAACTTCACAATTCTTATTTAAAATCTCTTGTGTAGTTTTAGGTAGATGGTGACTAGAGTCATCTCAAGACTGAACTAAGCTAATCCTTCATGTTTTGTTTGTTTGTTTCTTTCTACTTTCTTTCTTTCATATCTTTTTTCCTTCCTTCTTTTCTTCCTTCCTTCCTTCCAGAGAGTTTAAGTATTTTTCTCAACCATAAGTACAAATTTGTTACCTGGTCTGAATCTGCTATTAATTAAGTATGCAATGACTGTGGTGATCATCAGGTAAGAGAGAAAATATACATTAAATTGTAGAAGAAAAAGTCTGTGCCTGTCCCTAACAATCCTTTCCTCTTTTTTTTTTCTGTATATCTTCCTTTCTTCTATTTTTTGTTTTTACTAATCACTATCATAGGCAGATAACATTATTTGATTCCTGTGTAGCATAAAGTTTTAGAAATACAAAAGAAGGTTATACTATTTAGGTGAATATTTATTGATCACTTATTATTTGTTATATTTCTTTAGACTTAAAATACATTGATGAGTAGAGCAGTTGAGGCCACTTCTTTCATAGAATTTAGAGGTAATTTCTATACTTGATTGACTGTGAAATACAAATGAGAACTACTAGATTCAGAATAAGTCATGATTTCTGAAGACTGATTAAATCTCAAGATAGTGGTAGAATTGGAACAATTGCATGGCTTATTTAAGTAGGAGGGCAGCCTGTTTATGAAAATACTTGGAGTTTTTGGATAAGTAGTATAGTTTGATTGGACCAAGAAAGTTTAGCATAGATTTAGTGGGAGAAAGGTTGGAAGAGATAGGTGGACATTAGACTGTATGGTTAAATAAGCACATTTTTAGCACACACAAAAAAAAAGATCCACCTTGAACAGAACTGTTTGCAGCCTCACCGTTTGAATGTCCACTTTGCATGCTTTAATTTTGTAACTTGAACAACTATATCTAAGAAGCCAATATGTAGTTTATCAAATAGTGATTTCTTACTGTTTATTTTTTTAATTCTGTATTGTTTCTTCCCTTATTTCAGTTTTGCTTTTTTTCTCTTTAAATAAAAATTTTTAAAAAGATCCAATTAGTTTGATTAATGTGATAAAATATAAGTTTTATGGGAACATACAGATATGTACAGATTCTTTCCTAAAAAGATGCAAAGTTCAGTGAAAGAGGATAGTTTTTCAACATATGGTGCTGAAAAATTAGTTATTCAATTAACAATTAATATCTTATACCATTTACATAAATTAATTTAAAATGAATAATGAAACTCAGTGTGAATCTCCATACTAGCTGGAGATGGTAGCATACAGCTGTAATTCCAGCATCTAGAAGAATAAATGAGAACAGCAAATTTGAGCACAGCTTAAGCAACTCAGTGAGACTGTCTGAAAATAAAAACTAACAAGTACCCAGCTAAATAGGTCTAAGGATGAGCTCAGTGCAAAGGCAATGGGTTCAACCCTCGCTATGGTAAGACAAACAAACATAGATGAAAACATAAAGAAAAAAATGAATTAGGCAAGGATTAGATACATGGCCAAAAACATACATAATCCACTAAGCAGCGAATTGACCAATTAAACTGCAGTAAAATTGCAACTATTTGTTTTTTGAATTTTGCTGTTAAGAGAGTTAAGAGATAGAGAAAATACTGGCACATAGCATGGACTTGTCCAGAATCTATAAAGGAGTCTTAAAAAGACAATCAATCCAATGAAAAGATGGGCCAACAATTTATACAGATTTCTCTCTAGAAAGATAAGTCAAAAACAAGTATTTGGAAATAGATTCAAAGTCATCAGTCATAAGGGAAATTCAAATTGCAGTTTTAAAATTTGAACATGTCAAGTGCTAGTGAGGTTATAAAGAAACTAGAATCCCAGCTTCAGTAGGAACTTATGCTGCCCATCATTTGATCCTGGCCTTTTCAAATGTACGTGTTTACCCATGACAAACTGAAAAGCATGGCTACAAAACCTGACACATTAACCTCTGGAATAGACCTAAAGTGAAAACAGCTTGGTTGCCTATCATCAGATGAAGTGATAGACTATAATGTGATTATAGTGTGTCTATATAACAAAGCATTACTGAGAGGGAAAAAAGCGAATTATTGATACTTTTAATAACCTAGATTTATGCTGAGTGAATGGAGCTTTAAAAAGAGAACATTTTATATAAAATTCTAGAGAATGCCAAAATAATTCATGGTGCTAGACAGCAGATCAGTGGGTATTTGATGTGTTAGTTTTGGATTTTCCAGAGAAACAGAACCCATAAGTTAGATATTAAAGTAGTTACATTTATTATAAGGAATTAGCTTACAAAATTTTGAAGGCTAATTGGTAAGTGGAAGACCCAGTAAAACTGGTGGTGTAAATTCTAGTCTGAAGGTAGGAAAATAAAAAACAGTGTTACATTACAATAATCAGGCAAGAGTAAGGAAGGAAGAGAGGGAGAGGCAGACACAGAGCAACAGAGAACATACTCCTTTTCTCTGCCTGTTTTTGCACTCAGGTTCTCATAAGATTAGCTGATGCCACATTAGAAAATGAAATATAGTTTAGTCCGTTTTCTGATTTAAATGCTAATCTCACTCAGAAACACATGCAAATACACCCAAAAATAATGCATTAATGTTTAAACTGTACTGAATGTTCAAATAATGACAATAAAAACTTTAACATGGTACAAATACTCTAGGTATGCTTAAAAAGGTACTAATCCCATTTCCAGAAAAAGAAGTAAAGTCCTCCAGTGATATTTACTCATCTCTTTGATACCATAACTTATACTGTGCTGTGAAATCAGTATGTTGTGTATTGTTCGATAAGACCCTAGGAGAAACTGAAAGGCTGGGCACAGTGGCATACTTCTGTTATCCCAGCACTCCGGGAGGTTGAGATAGGAAGATATCAAGTTCAAGCCCAGCCTGAACAACATAGTGAGTCCCTGTCTATAAAAGATAGAACAGGCTGGAGATATATCTTAGTGTGAAGGCCATGGGTTAAATCCCCAGTGGTACAAAGTCTCTTGTGTAAAATGCTGTAGTATTCACATATAATTATGCACAACTTCTTATGCACTGTGAAACATTTGTAGAATATTTGCAATACCTAATACAATGTAAATACCATGTAAATACTTGTTTTACTGTATTGGTTAGGGAATAATGACATGAAAATTCTATATTTGGTATAGAAGTATTTTTATATTTGGTAGAGAAGTATTCTATATTTGGTATAGAAGTATTTTTTTTCTAAGCATTTGACCTGTGGTTGATACATATACCCATGGATATGAGAAGCCAATTATATATAGTTAAAAATGTATAGCTCATCGTACATCAATTGTATATCAATAAAGTTCTTTGAAAAATAATTATATTTACTTATGTATCCAAATTAAAGCTGACACCAAGCTAGACTAGGTAAGGAAAAACACTGGCACTCCCTTAGCTGTAGCTAGTGAACTTAAGAATGTATCTTAACTACTTTTCTATGTACAAAGGGTAGTAACGATGCTACTATAGTCAAGTTTCCGTAAGGAGATGCAAAGTATGCAAAATATTGATGCTACCTATATCAATACAAGAGTTACAAAATTATGAGCTCTTGTAGTTTATATCTTATTAGGAATAATGAAGAACAATGCAATTTGTATACACATCAGCAGGCAATTTAATTCTCTACAGAAATCATGAATTGAATAAAGAAATAATCTGTCACATTTGTGTAATGGGAGTTACAGCTCTCAGAGAAGGTATATTATTTTAATGTCAGAATGCAGAATATTTTCAGTTTATCATGATAATGAAATTATGAAAATGTATTTTATGACATGAACAAACACTGAGACTTGAGAGAAATGCAGACATTAAAACTGACCTGCCTTTATGTATACTTCTAATTTTAAAAGTGTATGGGAGATACATCAGCAAAAAAAGAGCATAGCAGTGTATTACTTCCTGGTAAAGAGCAATACTGGTCACTTAATGTGGCCCAGGATTATGGGCCAGAATCCAGGGAATCCAGGGTATCCAGATCCTCTAAGGAAAAGAAATAACAATCACCAACTAGCATTGATGTGTTAGGAAAATATGGTAGGTAATTCACACATTATGAGTTGAATATATAGTTCTTGAAAATTTTCTTTATTTTTAGAGTATCATTTTAATGGTATAAGAATGTACATATGGAAATTTATTTTAATTCAAAGTCACATGCATTAAAACACCTATTTGACAATTTTTTGTTGTAGAAACATGGAGTGCCTTTTATTTAGCACAGTTCTACTGACTGACCTTTTGAGTATGAAACATACCCACACTGCATGATCTGGGCTTACTCACCTGTGTTTCTAAAGCAGTGGAGAACTTAAGACATTTGGAGTAATCTAGTGCAAAACCCTTCCAAATGTTTGCAGAGATTTCCCTAGTCAGTTAAGGATACGTCACCTAAACAAGGCATGGTGTCAAAAGCCTATAATCCCAGCACTATGGGAGGCTGAGGCAGGAAGGCAGTAAATTCAAGCCTGGTCAAGGCAAGTGAGGGACTTAATGACCTGGTCTCAAAATAAAATTAGAGGGGCTGGGGATTTAGCTCAGTGGCACAAGTGCTTGTCTGGCAAGCGTGAGGTCATGAGTTCTATCCCCAGTACCAAAAACAAAAACAAAACAAAAAAAACTAGAATGAAAATTTCCTCAGTCAAAAAGCCCTGGAATTAACACTCAATACTGAAAAAATAAAGCAAAACTTTATGCACAACTGAATAATCAAAATTTTTTTTTTAAAGATGAGAATATTGTGTTGAGACCACAGACAAATCTACAGTGGAAGTGGGACTGGATGTTTGGTGATGGTCCATCTCACCCACTGTAGCTAGAAACACAGATTCTAGAGCAAGGGTACATAGATTTAAATGGTGGTTATATAATCTGGTACAAATCATTTTACATTTCAATGTCTATTTTCTCTATCGCATAAATCAATAGTACCTGCCTTTTAGGATTGTTTGTGAAGAATAAGGAAATTTTTTAAAAAGGGAACTACAATCACTTCATGGCCATTTCATTATTATTATCACTATTATTTTTGAGCTGAGAATGGACCACAGGGTATCACACATACTAGGCAAGTGCTCTACCACTGAACTACCTTCCCAGCCATTTTTTCTATTATTATACATTCTTGGGTATAGATTTCAGTCAGGTCTTCCTAGAGAAGCAGAATGGATTGATGAGTGGTTGAATACTTAGGTAGATAAACAGAGAGAAATGCTTAAAAGGAATTGGCTCACCTAATAATGGAGGCTGTTGAATCTCAACATCTCCAGGGTGAGCTGTTAAGCTGGAGTTCCCAGAGAGCAAACAGTTTAGTTCCAGTCTGAAAGCTGGCAGCTATGGGAGCTAAGAAGAACTGATGGTTCATTTCAAGTCTCAAGGCAAAAAAATGTTGACTCCAATTCAAAAGAAGCCAGAGAGGAGGATTATCTTTTCTTCACATAAAGTTCAGCCCTTCAACTCTATTTAGGCCCTGAGCTGAGGCCACCTGCACCTACACTAAAAAAGACCATTTACTTAATTCACTCTACCAATTGAAATTTTAACATCATCACAAAATACTCTCATAGATATAAGCAGAATAAGGTTTGACGAAATATTTGGGCTCATCAAGCTGATAATACACTGATACTATGCATAGATATATATTCCGTAATTTTAAAATTGAAACTTATTGATGTTTAAATGTTTATCACTCTACTTATGGTTATGTTCATGCCTTTTTATTATTGAATATGGACTGGTTTCTTGCACAGACATTCTTTCATTTCATATTCTCTGATTTACAAGTCATTTTGGCTGGAATATGAAAAGCTGGCTGGTTATTATGAAAACAAATCAGAATTTTTCTGAGTGAAGAAGTGATCCATCTTACATTTCTCATTGATGAAAGAATCATTAATTTTTAAATTTTTGGAAAAATTCAGAAAGGTGGGGCTTTGTACTACCTTTTTAGCATCAAGTAAGACATGAACCTTAATAAAGATGATGCTATTAATAATATAAATAATAATATTTATCATTTATTTGGTAACTGCTTTGAAACACACACTGAAACAGGCATCTCACACCAGTTATTTGTTTGATTCTAAGACATGTCATGAGTTTAGAACAATTTTCTTATTTGTATTTTAGTCAGGAAGACTGATAAGTAGGGGAAAGAAATTAAGTCAGTCAAATACTACTTCAGTATTTGACTTGTAGTATGTTGCTTTCTTTTGTTCTAAATGATGAGGTGACATATCACAGTATGGGGCCACCGGGGACATCCCTAGCTCCCTACCAGACTTCTCAACACAAAGATTGTGGAGTGGCATACTAACTTTAGAACCTAGTGTGTGTACTCTCCCTCCCATTATTGTGAGTTTTGTCTCCTAAGTTCCAGATTATAGTTAACATCAGCAGCTCCTCTAACATATATTAACAGGAAATTTATTATATATTATAGCCAGTATATCAGGAGCTTAATTTACTATTGCTGTATTTGAATTTGAAGATGTTTTTTAAATTAAGTAATATATTAAAACATGCTTGCTGAGGAAAGACTTTTTAAAATAAAGCTTGCAGAGATGTTAAAGTAAGACTACTATATCATCTGTATTCAATCTACCTTTCTCCCTAAAGGCAAATATTATAAAGGTTGATGTGTATCTGCCTACACTAGATCTTTATTTTTCTATATGAGTCAGACATATTCTCAGCATAAAGTTATCATTCTATAATTATTTTCTTGTGACTCATCTTTCTGACTCAATGATATCCTTTTCTTTGATACTGTTTACACAGCAGTACATATCAGTTATCTATAACCAGTGCAATGCTGTACTATAGTTTGGATTTAGAATGTATTCCAAAGGCTCATGCATTTGTTAAAGGCTTAGTCTTTACCAAAGTGCTATTCAGAAGTGATGGGAACTTGAAGAAGTGTGACTTAGTGGAAGGTTTTAGTTCACTAGGGGTATGCCCTTGAAAGGGATTAAGAACTCTAGTTTGCTTACTTTTCTTTTTCCATTCTGGCCACATGATGGGCAACTTTGCTAGACTAAGTGCTCCTTCTCTGATGTGCTTTCTCCCCCAACTGCCAGCCAGGAGCCTAACAGCAATGGGCCCATCTGATCACACACTGGAACTTCTAAAACTGTGAGCCAAAATAAAGCTATCTTATTAAGTGGATTTATTTCTGTTGTTTTTTTATAGTAACAGAAAGCAAACTAATAGTTGCCGTGTAACAAAACATCCCTAAGCCAAATAATTGTAATCAATAATCATTTATCATTTCATATAGGTATACAATCTGCTATTAGTTCTTTGCATAAAAACTGCTTTTACTTGTGCCTGTTGGTAAATGGTCTAGGACATGGCTGGTGTATGACGGCCTCAGATGGAAAATGTGGCCTTTACTCCATGTATCTCTTGCATCTCAGCATATTAGCCCCAGAATGCTATAACTGGAGGAAGGGATTCAAGAGCCCATGCAGAAACACATGGGCATGTCAAGCCTCTGCAGGGATCAAATTTGCTAGAGTCCTACTGGCAGAAGCATATCACAAAATGAAGCCCAAATCAGTCTTGGAATGTCATAAAGAATATGAATATTGGTAAATTTGAGAAACTGCGGTCATTAGTGCAATCTCCCAATTCAGCATGATTTTTATTCAACGTAGCACTTTAAAATAATGTCATTCCAAAATAATATTAATCAGAACCCATGGCAGAAATTAATAGCACTGTAGTTTTCACTGATACAAGCACTGCTGCAAAGAACACCCTTTTAAAAATTTTGTGTCTTCATTCAGTGTTTAATATGATTGCACTCCATGAAAATCTATAATTCTGCTTTTCATTGAAAACAAAAGAAATTATGTGAAGTAAATAATCTTGATGGAAGTATTACATGAAAGCTACTTCTCTCAAAATCACTGCTTTCTGTCTTTGCAAACAATATTTTGTAGCCACAAATTAAGATTTTTAGGTACTAAGGAATCAACAAAGAACAAAACCATGCTTATTTCAACTCTTTTTTTTTTAATCACTAAGTGGGTTCAATTAGAAATAGGAGCTAAGGAGTTGAACAGTTTATAATTTTAGGTAAACACTGTACTTTATCTTTGCTTTTAAAGGCATGCTTTTCATGTGACAATTATAACCTACTTTCATGGCTTAAAAATTTTTACAGATGTTTTTTCCTTCTAAGATCTGCAAATAAAAAATCAGTCCATAAAAGTGACTTTGAGACAAAATCATTAACAAGTTTACATATTTATTTAGTCTCTAACACCACTACATGGATCAGTCCCTACAACATAGTGGGAGTGTGATAAAGTTTTACCGAGTAAATATAAAAATACATTGCAAACTGTTTAATAAGTCCTTCAGGATGAAGATTACACAAGAGGGAAAAGTGGGCTGTTTTGAGATCTGGAAAATCTTGTGTTTTTACTTCCTGAGTACAAATTTCCACAGATAAGGATTCTGTTTTGCTTGACTCTTCACGCAGTATTTCATTGCTGAGAATGATAATTCTTTGCCATTATTCAGTTCCATTCAGTCTTCGCTGTAAGAGTCATTAAGGTGGGGCATAAAAATTGTCACATTAGAAATGAATTTGTAAAGATCCCAGGGCCTTGTTTGGGATCATGTAATTGAAGACAGCTTTCCTAACTATAATGAGAATAGTCAAGGCCTAAAAGCTAAGAGTTTAAAGGGAACAGATTTATGCAATGATGAGAAATGCTAAGCCATTATGAAAAGAAAGTAATTTTTTTGTACTTTCAAATTCAATTCCCTAATCAGCCCAAGTTCAATATATTTGACTTATAAATGAGTAGATACTTTTGCTCTGCCTCTCTCTGTTTGATTGGAAGAGCTTGGTACAGAGAGCAGGGAAAAAGTATTTAGTGCTACTAGTCTCCCTTAGAGGCAAGATGATTATATAATCATCAAATTAAATTAGGAACACAGAAGATATCTTTTTAAACCTCTTCTCTTTAAAGAAGCACGTTTTATTTTCTCTGAGAAGAAAACATTTTAGTTTAAAGCAAGATAATATTTTAGCAATCATTTTTTAGCTATCCTGGAAAAATAGTTTTTAAAAATGAAGTTGATTCTTTCATTAACTATAAATATTACTGGTAGAAATGCATAAATCAGTTTAATATATTTGTGTTTCCAAGTGAATGAATATGTTGAATACATAGAAACTTTTTGTGCTGGAAAATTAAAAATCACTAAGAAATATTAGCTTAACTGTATTTAAATGCTGTTTTAAAGGGGGAAAAAAACCCCAGAAATGTGGCCTAACATAACCGCTTTTCTCCAGTCACAGAATTTACATGAGGTAGGATGAAGATGTAGGGAAATCACTCCCAAATCATCATTCTTTATCTCCTGACTCAACACCAGTGCTCATACAAAGCTCAGGTCTCGTTTCAGCAAGACAAGAAAAGGCTTCCCCAGTCCTGTGAAGAACTCATTCTGTTCCTCCCTTTCACCCCAGCCCTACCTCAGTGGAGTTGGCTGCCCAAGATATTGCCTGGGGCTGCTTCACTGCAGCTGTGGGTCCCAGTGAAATTGTGTGAGGAAAGCTTTCTCCCTTCCCAGCAACTGCTCTGTAGGAGCCAAAGTACTGCTCTTCCTGAGCTCGAGGATACTTGTTGTTTATGTTGAAATAGGAAGACGAGTTTCTTTCCCTATTGGGTGACTTGCTGCCACTTGGAATCAAAACAGCACTACTTATGAGCTAGGGTGCCCAAGGAGACATGAAGCCTGAAATCCCTTCCTTACCACTATAAATTTGTAGGCTAAGCAGGTTACAGAAAGCAGGTACTAGGCCCTTTTACCTTTCATGATCTTTCCTTACCTGTCCTCCAGCACACCTACTGTCCACTCAGACACACAGCACACAGCCCTTTCATATTCCACTCACAAAAGACCCTCCTTCACATTGTTTCAGGAAATCAACTCCTGATGGGACATTCCCATAGGCAAAGCACCTATGCTGAGCCATATGTAACTTTCCACCATAGGCATAGCTTAAGAGTTTCCTTCTCAAAGTTGAATGCAAAAATAAATCACCTAGAGAATCATGCTAAAATGCAGATTTTTCAGTAGACCTGAGATGGTACATTTCTAACGAGCTGTCAACTGATGCTAATATTTCTGGCCTATGGACAACAGTATGGATAGCAAGGCTTACAAAGTGAGGGAGACCATTACCCTTATCAGTAATTAGCCCATATGAGGGTGAGACTTGAATGTTTACAGTGTCTTATTGATAGTTTCTTCATTTTTTCTATTTACTCATGAATTTTCTCATGGATAATCAGACAATTAAAAAAGATGGAATGTAGAATTAGAAAAATAATATCTGTTAAGTATTTCATTTTATCCTGAGCAAGAGCAAATATAGTAGAGCATGACATTTCTGACCAAAAAAAATTTGGTCTGTTTTAAATATAACCTAAATTTTTAGAGGGTACACGATAATCTAAGTGGTGTCGGTTATACCCAAAGTTAATAGCAAATTACTGTCCACTTATATGTTTATGAATTTTAGCATTATTTTTCATTTTGTTACCAACATTGCCTTACATTGAAAGTAAGACTGCCTACTGCATAGTAGTAATGTTAGTAGGTTTTGGAGATTTAAGAATGAAATCTATAATTTATATAGCTCTAATTAGAAAACAACAGTTAATGGTTGAGCAATGCAAAGTTTATAATTTATCAAACATTAATATATATTTTAGAATTTAATCCTTGTAATCCCAGGAAAGTAGATGGTTGATGGTGTTTCTAATTCAATTTTATGAATGAAGAAATAGTCTCGAGGTTATTTTGCTGGTGTAAATTTGCAAGGCTAGTATCTTGCAAAGGTAAAATTTGAAGCTAGCTCACTTAATTAACATGAACACACTTATCTATTTAACACAATGACTTAGAGTCTATTAATTATGATTATCATGATAATTTATGATAAATTACTCAAATACCTGTTGTCTGATGATTATACTTTACAAATACATGGTCACACAGTTACTTATGTTCCATAATTTTGTATTATCATGTTATGCATTTCCTTAATTTTTTGTGGATCTTCTCTTTATCCTTTTCTTAACTCTCCCATCAAATCACCCTGACACAGTCATATCATGTTAACAACAGGATCTTTTATTTTCTTCATGCTTGTATAATCAAATTATACATGTATATAATAATTACATATATGATTACATATATAATTATATACATGTTTAGCTTTTTCACTTAACAATACAGATTGACAGTTTCTCCATATTCAAAGTTTTAGTTCTTATTCTTTTTTTATTGGTTATACAATATATTATGGTCAGATACACTATAACTTATTCAGCACTCTCTTGATGACCACTCAGTTTGTTTGCAATTGTGTCAGCGTGACCAGAAGTTGTTATTAATATTCTTGTACCTATATTTTTATTTGCCTGCTGTTTTGAAGGGCTACAGACAAAATATTATTAATTTTAGTAGTTATAGATTTCTTCCAAAATTTTTTCCAGAAAAGTATTTTAGCAAGTCACACTTCCACAGGAAACACATAAGAGTACTATTTCCCTTACCTTCTCCCTGCAAGAGACATAAAAAGAAATTTAATTTTCACTATAGGAATAAGATGATACAGCAAATCTAATTTCCATGTTTCTTGCTGCTATTATTGTTGGATATCTTTTTCTAATATGTTTTTTATTCTTTGCCTGAAATCTTCTGGTTATTGCCTTTCTATATTCTCTGCATAATTATTCACAGGATGGTTTTTCATATTCCTATTTGTAAAAACTCATAGTATATTCCATTACAATGTATAAGGTATATATTAATTGTTTTTGTTTGCATTATATTTTCATACTCTTCTGTTAAATTATGGTATCTTCTGTCATACATTTTATAAATTTTATATTTTGAATACATTTTTCTTTGTCCTTTATAGCTACTGATTTTCTATCCATGGTAAAGATCTCCTTAGATTTTATATTGTGCATTAATTTTACTGTTTTATATTTTACATTTCAGTGTTTTGTTATGAAATTTATGTTTATCCTGAAAGAATAGGGTTGCTTTATGGAAAGGCTGATGGAAAGTTACTTGTTTCAATACTATTTTAAAATAAGTTACTATTTCCTACTTAATTATAATTCTTCCTTTGTCAAACATTAATTTCTCAAATATATCAGACCAATTCCTGAACTATTTTGTAGATTTTTCAAAATTGTGAAAGTATGAGATTTTATTCTCCTTGTTAGATTGCTACAGTTTTCTGGATCCTAGAAGGTCACCATCCTCCTGTGTTACAGGAAAAGGACAGCTTGTTACAATAGCAATAGGAACAGTTTCATAATTTCCTGCCACAATTTTCCTTATCCTCAGTTCCTGTGACAAAAAATGAGTGACACGGCTTTAGCTATGTTACTTAAATGTTGATATAGTATGATCCATTTTAAAAGTTAGTTTAAGAGATTTTTAAATTTCCCTATGATTTCTTTTGCTCATGTATTAAAGATGTTTTGTTTAATTTCCAAACATTTAGGAATCTTTCTGCTGACTATTAATTTAAATCCTTTGTGGCCAGATAGTGTACTTTGTATTATTTAAGCACTTAAAATGTTATTGAGACTTCTGACCTAGAATATGATCTTTCCTGCTAAATGTTTCATGTGCATTTGAAAATAAAGGAAACTATGTATTTCATTTACTTCAAGTTAGTGTTAACTTCTGACAAAATAATAAATTGGAATAAAAATAATTAAATGTATGTAACTTATTTATGAATTATTGACTAATGTTATTTAAATCCAAGTCTTTATCCTAAGTTGTTTTAGCTTGAGGAGCTTTCCTTAGCATGTTTTATAATTTATTTATCTTTTGATTTTATTTATTTATTTATTTTTGGTACCAGAGATCGGACTCATGACCTTGCGCTTGCCAGGCAAGTGCTTAAGCCACTGAGCTAAATCTCCGGTCCTAGTTTATTTATTTTAGATAAACTTAATTTCTATATATCTGAAAATGTATTTATTTTTATGGCACATTCACTTTATTATGGCAAAGCCCATAGAACGTTAAACTTACCATATTAACCATTCTTTATATTAGCTATTTTTAAGTATACAGTATTGTACAACAGTCTCTAATGATTTCATCTTGTATTACTGAAACTCTCTATCCATTAGAGATTATTTCTCTCATTCATCCAACCTAGCCCAGGATATTCATATGCATTATTTCTGCTTCCATGATTTTGACTGCTTCTAATGCTTCATATGAGGACAGTAATACTAAATTTGTGTCTTTCAACTTGATCACTTCACTTGGTGTAATTCATCCATGTTGTACATTCAACAGGATTTCCTTCCTCTTTAAGGTTGCCTAATATTCTAAGTATGCTAATATATTTGTCCATGGTTATCTGGGTTGTGTTTATCTACTGGATATTGCAAATAATATGGCAATGCACACAAATGTGCACATACCTAGTAATCTTGATATCACATTTTGGGATAACTAGAAGTGAGACTATTAAACTATATGGTAATTTTATTTATCTTACTTACTTATTAGCATTTATTTATTTTTGAGAAATCACCATACTGTTTTCCATATTGGCTATGCCATTTTATACTCCCAGCAATAGTGGGCAAATGTTCCAACTTCCTTGCTTTCTTAGCACTTCTTTTGGCAGTGGCCATTCTGGTAATTGTGTGGTTAGCCTCATTGTGGTTTTGATTTGGATTTCCCTAGGGATCAGTGATGTGGAGCAACTTTGTGTATGCTTATTAGCCACTTGCATATATTTAGAGAAAGGGCTAAGTCCTTTTTCTTTTTTTTTACAACTGGGTTATTGGTGAGATTTGGGGGGAGCAGAGTAAGAAGGAAAAAAGAAGGAATCAGGAAGGAATAGAAAGAAGAAGGAAAGGAAGAGAGGAAGGAAGCAGGCAAAAAGGAAGGAAGGAAGGAAGGAAGGAAGGAAGGAAGGAAGGAAGGAAGGAAGGGGGAGAGAGAGAGAGAAGAAAAGAAAAGAAAAGAAAAGAAAAGAAAAGAAAAGAAAAGGTTCATCTCAGCCAAGCCAAGCCAAATCTTGGCTGAGATAGAAGAATGGCAATTTAGAAGCCAGGTTCAGTGGACTTTGTGAGACTCTAACTAAAAATACAAAAAACCAAAAGGGCATAGTAGTGTCATTGGTCTGGGTCTGAAAGATCCTTGAAGCTGAAATAAGGATCTTAAACCATTCTTTTGTAGAATAAGTTTGCAGTTTCACTTGCTCCTGTCATGGAAAAAGAATATTCAGGTAGTATCAGTAAGAGGCATAGGAAGAGTTTATTAGGCTGGGATTTTAGGATACACTCAAGAGTGAAATGCAGGTGCTCGGAGACATGATACATTACAGTTTGGAACCAGGTATATTTATGGGTTTTTGATGGTAAAAATCTGTGGAATTTGATAGTCTTGGTCTAGTGGGTGAGGGAGGATGATCCATTCATAGTAAGATGATGGTCTATTCAGAGGGGAAAGACTATTTTACAGGTAAAAGGTGGTTTATTCATGGATAAAAGACTTTTTTTTCAAATTTGTAAATATTTAAATTCTGAAGTAGATACATCTGTCTGGTTTCTTTATGGCCAGAGGCGAAGCCTAACCCTGCATGATGGGTACTCCTCTCCGTGTCCTCAATAAAGGTCTTTTTCTTTCTTTTTGCTTCGTGATTGTGCTGGAAAATCCTAACATGAAGGATCTGTGCTGGAGACCGTGTTGGATACTGAGGTGTCTGTGCCCAAAGGCAGGAAATGATGCTCAAGATAAAGTGAAGGCCAGAGCTCCCCTGAAGAGAACAGTTGCCATCTTTAGAGACTTCAAGTACCCAAGCTCCCCCATAAGTAACATACAAGCTCCTTCAAGGAAAACCAACTCCATGGAGCTTTTTCAAGGAAGATTGGCATGAATGTGAGGATCAACACTAACATCAGCAATGAAGATCAGCATCAGCCAGGAAAATCAGCATAAAAAATCAGCACCAACATGAAATCTCTCTTGTTCTCCTTTTATACTACTGCAACAATATTCTCCAAATGGGTCTCCCATGTCTAGAACCATGTTGACCCAGTTCAGCTCAGTATTTCTACTTAAGCTGACAATTAAATTAATTAACCCCAATACTAGGTTTGCAAGGCAGCCCCAGGACCCAGGAAGGGCATGGAAGACAGTTGAAAAGGGCTAAAATTGTGTCTTTCCCACAGACATGTCTGTCTCTCCTAACAGTTGAGAAAACAGAGAGATCATGAGTTTCCCCTCCCTCTCCCACATAGTGGGACACACTAGAACTGTCCCCGGAGCCATGAGAAAATTTCCTGGGCTTTTTGGCTTCCAGTGATTATCCTCTACCCTCTAGTTCTTTGTCTTTCCCTAATAACTAATAGCAGAATAAGTAAAAGATTTGAATTTTCTGACAGATGAAAGCCTGAATGGTAGAAAAGGGGCAAAAAGGGGAGGCTTACTTAGGGGAGAGGCAAGGGAAAAACAAGAATAAACCAGTATATTTCTTCTTGGTTTGAGTCTGGAATTCCCCCAGTTACCAAGCATAAGCTAAATTATCACCTGACTGATCACTTGAATCTGCATGGCTTAGGGAAAATTTTCAGCCACTCAAAAATGGGAACCCAAAAATCAAGTAGATGGAGCTTCTGCCTTTTGATTTTGACAAAGATGAAGAGAAAATCTAAACAACAATTTAGAGAATCTCCTTTTGTCTGAAGTGTTTAAAAATCAAAAATGTGCCTGATTTAAGGAGGCTGATTTCTTCAGGCATCACCCCAAAGGCAAATTTTCTGATTGCGTAAGAAACTTTGCTTGAGACTGTTGTAACCTAACTCAATTGCCGCCATTCTGTTCTGTGTGTGCCATGGTCTTTGTCCTGAAATGAACTTTGTACCTCCCAAGTATCCCCTGCACAGCCCCCAGCCTTTGTTTCCCATAAATTCCTCAGCACTGTACTTTGACCCTAGGACAAGATGTCCTGTTTCCTCAGGAATGCGCACAGGTGTGCTGAAGAGCTAATTTTTCCCCTAATATAATCCTGTCTCTTGGGACAACTTGCCCTTTGCTCCCCCACACCTTTGCGGTTTTTCCCTTTATAAACCACCCCAAATCTTAGCCTAATTGCACAGCAGTGTAAATTCCACCTGCACTCTGTGTCGCTGGATACTAGCCTAAATAAAGCGCTCTCTTTTCCCTCCAAGACGTCTTGGCCTTTTTACTCTTTTTGCCTTTTTACAATTTTCATTTTATTTTGGGGTGCAGCTTTTTGGGGTATAGCAGAGACATTAGAAGACCTGTTCTTATATATGTCTTCCTGGTGAGCAGATATTAGTTTCACTCTTTCCAGGAATGGGATATGTCAATCTGAAGGATTACCAAATAAGGTTGCTTTACATCTTAGAGAATTCTTTTTGACATCTCTTCCCATTTCTGGTTATAGGAAGCAAATGCCTCTTGTCTTCAGAGCTTTTGTGTATAAACACTCATTTTCTAGGAACCTGAGAGTTTTTAACTGCCAGAAAGAAAACAAAATAAAACAAGGCTGCAAAAGTTTGTAGATAGGGAGAGAGAAATAAACTACACTTTAAAGGTTTAGAGGACAACTGGTTGGGGAAAACTATGCCTCAGAGGAAAAGAGGTTGAGGGAAATGAGGAAGATAAAATTAAAAGCATTTGGCCAGATTTACAAAAGTCATGATCTCAATGCCTCATTTAACTCTTGGCTGGCTCACCAAAAGAAAATGTCACTGACCAGATCTGACATGTCCCCAAGGAACCTAACCCATCATTTTGCAGAATCAGTTTATAGGTTGACTGACTCCTGTAACAGAAAAATAATTTTTAGTAAGTGTCAGTAAGAGACATGGAAAGAGTTTGTTAGGCAGACATTTTAGGATGTACTCAAGGGTGGAATACAGATGCTCAGGGAAATGAGACATTCTACAGTTTCAAATTGGGAATGCTTCTGTGTTCTTGGTGGTGGAAATTTGTGAAATATGATATTCTATAGTTTTGGTCTTGGTCTAGTGGGTGGGGGAAGTATAAATTAATCTTTACATTTTTGGCAGTGACCTAATTTATAGGTGGGCAGGTAGTCTATGCAGTGAATTTGTTGCCTTGATTTTATGGGTGGGGGAAGATGGCTCACCCACAGTGAGATAATGTTCCATTCATAAGGAAAACACTAATTTACAGGTGAAAGGGTGATCTATTCATTGGTGAAAGAGGACTATTTGCAAGTAAAATAGAAACAACCAAGTCCATTTGCAAGTGAAAGGGATATACCCAGGCTTATTGTGCTCTGGAAGAAGAGGAAAAATACTTAAAGGAAAGTTGTGCCCGGATGCTACAATTTTAATTTTTAAAATTATGATTTTCTTTGTCTTTTTTCTGCCTCAATTTTATTTCTTCTATCCTACCTCACTGGTGTACACCTATTATGCCAGCACTCTGGGAAGCTGAGACAGAAAGACAGCAAATTCAAGTCTTGAAATCTTTGAGAGACCCCTGTATCAAAATAAAAAAGGGTTACAAATATATATTTGGTGGGTAGGCCCTGAATTCAATCTATGGTGCAACAATAGTGAAGCTGTCATAGCAGCTGGACTTGGTGCTGTACATCCCAACTGATAGGTTTTTGAGCACAATAAGAAAGAAAAATATAAAATAAAAGTAGCCTTTATTATGATGCAAGTGTATATTTGTTATTTTATTAGTTTTGGCATTTCCTTGCTAGACATTTGTTGATTTTTTTTCAATTTCTAGATTCTCTTAATTTTCATCAAATTTTTAAAATTCTTAGTCATTGTTTCTTAAAAATATTTTTGTTTCCCTCATTCATTTTTTAAGGCTTTGATTCCAAGTGTTTTAAAATTATTTAGTATTGTCACACATATTTACCACTGAAGCTGTGTTTTAATCATTTTTTCAATTGTTTTGTTTGTTCCTTGAATGAGAACATTTTTAGTAAGTTCTAGTATGAAAGGTTCTTGCTCTAGTATAAATTACTGTACAGTTATGGCAGTGGTCTTATATGATGGAAGGCCAGAGTGGGAATGCTTACCACTTCCATCTTCTTCAGCCCTAATTGCAACTCCCCTTCTTGTTTGAGCATAAAGAGAATTCCAATCAGTTCCTCACATGCCATCAATATCTGCCCCATGTGCCACTTAGAGTTAGGGTTAGGGTTAGAACACTAACATATTATTAGTCTGGTTTTTGTTTCTATAACAAAATACTTGTGGTCTTATTGCTTTATAACAAAAAGAGGTTAATTGACCTTACAGTTTGGGAGACAGAAAATCCATGGCTGGGGACCTTTCCTATCTGGGCTTTTTTGGGCTACTAACTATATTACAACATGGCTAATGGCACCACAGCAGGGGTATACATGAGAAGGAGAAGGTAATCATACAGCAAAACAGGAAGCAAGAAGGATTCAAGGACATGATGAACTCTTTTTATAACAACTTGATCTTACAGGAACTAATTAAGGTTCAACAAGAACAATACCAACCCTTTCCAAATATACCCCTAATGACTTAACTGCCTTATACTTTAATTGTTAATTAATGGCACATGACGAAACACCCAGCGACTGAAACTGTGGCAAAAACTAGATTTCATTCCATCTAGGTACAGGCAGGCTGAAACTGAAATATATAAGTGAATATCTACAGAGTAGGGCATATATGTATATGTATATGTATATGTATATATATGGGGTTTGTGGTTGGGGGGTCATAGTCCCTAGGAATCTGGCTGGAAGGAGTCTATATGGTTTCGTAAGGTGAGAATGGAGTTAGCAATTTGTCTGAGGTTGTCAGAAAGATCTTGAGAGAGGGAGAAATAGAAGGTCAGGAAGTTAGTTAAACCTCATATACCTGTCCATGAAGCAGTGGTGATACCCAAATCAATAAGTAGAGAAATTAGATGCTTGGAAAAAACAAAACAGTGTAACTGCCTTGGGTGAGAAATCACGCAGAGTGCACTGGTAAAGCAGGTCTTTTATCCAGGTGTAGAAAGACTTGAGACTAGAAGTCTAGGATGAAGCCAGGTTAGATCAGCATGGACTGATTGAATAGAAAAGGTGAAGTAATAGGATAGACTGAGGCAGGGCATTTACATGATTTCTGGGATTTTGGTCAGCCTTAGAGATGCAGGGGAGATTTAAGACTTCCATGAGGAACAAAGGTCAGGTGAATTGTCAGCAGGGCATGGCTTTATTCTGAAATGGTGAATCCATTGCAAGGGGGTCTTGCAGATGAACAGCAAATGGAGTGCTATAGATGACACTGAAAAGTATCTTCCACTTTGTAGGGATCAGGGGGCTTAAATCTTTAACCAAAACTAATTATCCAGGTTATTCTCATAAGGATGAGTGTCAGGAAAAGCCAGGAAAAGATTAGCATTATTCATTTATTCTTTTCAGGCTTGTTGCAGAATTGGGAGATAGTCTCTAATGGAACTGGCCTCCAGCGTGAGGTCTGGCCCAAGCAGAAATAAAAGCTTGGTCAAATAAAAGCTCAAAAGGACTGCATCATGTACTCTCTCTGGGGGTGGCACAGATTCTAAGGAGATCAACTGAGAGGAGAGAAGCCCAGTCTTTGTGGACCTGGAGTGTTAGTGAGATGGGCCTTAATATGTCTGTTAGCTCTTTTTAAATTACCAGATGATTGAGGTTGATGAGGGTATGCAAGTGCCATTAGGCCCCTAGCGAATTATACACTCTTGGGTAATTTGACTAATACAACATGGATTGTTGGACCGTTTGATTGAATGGAAATGGGGAGACAAAATCTTGGAATTATATCAGCTAAAAGCCTGTGGGTAGCACCTGAGGCTTTCTCTGAGCCTGTGGGCAAAGCTTCTACCTATCTAGTGAAGGTGTATATAGAGTGCCTATCTATAGAGGAGGTATTTTAACTTCCACACTCATGGCATGTGGGTGAAATCAATCTGCCAGTCCTGTGTTAGGGAAAGCCTTGAGCTTAGCAGGTAGGAAAGGGAAAGGGCCTCAGAAAACTCTGAGATGTGATTACATGACCAACAGAGCATTGAGCAGTGATAGCTTTAAGACTTTTCCAGCAGGAAAAGCAAATAAGAGGCATGAGAAGTTTGGTTAGGGGTCTGTAACCTGTGTGAAAATTGTCATGAAAGAATGGGAAAATGGCATAGACCTGTGAAATGGGGAGGAAGAACTTTCCCTGACTTAGGAACCATTCATCTTTGCTGGGAAGGTCTGGACATTATCATCATTCAGAACAGAAACCGGCTGGAGTTATGCCAGAAAGGGCAAAATATTGAACCTTAGGGATGCAGTAGGGGAGACTGCCTGCCTCTTTAGCAGTTTTATCTGCAAAGGCTTGTCTGATGGATATGGGGACTGAAAGTCTCTGGCACCTCCTGCAATAAGGACTCCTGTTCTTGTTGGCAATTGAGCAGTCTGAAGAAGGGCTTTCATGAGTGGGGTTTAATGATTGAAGATCCTCAGTGGGTGAGAAACCTGTCTCCCCAGAGTGGCAGAGTGATTATGCAATATATGGAATGTATACCTTAAATCTGTAATGTCCCTTCCAAAACCCTTTAAAGATTAAGTTTGTGTCTTAGGCCATCTAGAAGCACATCAGGAACAGTTCCTTGATGTATTGCTCCTTAAAGTTGGCTATGATCTGCTGGTTGATAGGCTGCAGTAGAGGAGTTTTATTAGGTAGAAGGAACTTAACTGAGACCATGGGAATTCTTCAGTCAATTCTTCTTCCAAACCTTATGAGTATGGAAGAAGAACAAGAGCATTGTCCATAATGAAAAGAGCCTTGAGTGATAAGCCTTTGTTCTTTCTTAACAGTAGTACAGAAAACTTCCCAGATCCATTCAAGGAAATGCACTCTCAATTTCCCAGGGTTTTGTATTAGGTCTGCACGTGACCTATAGTCTATTCTTTATGACTTTATGTTTTATGAACATTCTAGGGGTTTCAGAGTGATAAACAAAGAGTTTTATCTTGAGGTCACCACTTGGGCAGGCCGCCACGAGACTAGAAAAGACAGACCCCAGCCTCTCCCCACGAGTCAGTGCCATTTGTGGATGGGGGGTAGAGATAACAATTACACCAGCAAGCAAACCCAGTCTGGGAACCAGTACTAAGCACAGGCGGCTGCTGGACTGGGAACAGATGGAACCCAGCCCTTTCTGGCATGCAGGCTGGCAAACAAGAAGTACCACTCCCTCCTCACCCCCACCATAAGGTGCTTTGGTGGTGGATTAACAATGCAGGTCTATGGCCAGTGGTCTGATCATAGGTTCAGAGGATAGTGGTAGCAGTGTGACATCTAGGAGGGAATCTCCCTCTGAGGGTTACAGCCATTGTTGATTCCCTATGGCCTTGTTATAGAATTCCTATATCGTTTGCATTGCTTTTTGGGGTTGGATTTTATTCTCTTTTGTTTTGTTTGACTATGTCAAATCTGATGGCAAGAGCAGCTGTTTCAAAGATAGCAAGATATATTATGGTAGCAATTTTGGATTTACTTGTTTTTAAGTTCTTTATTGAATTCATTGTTGTGTTTTTATTTTTTCTATTCTATTCTGGTCTGTTTTATATTTACTATGTCTGAAGTTATCTGCAGCCATTTTGAAGACATCAAAAGGCATTAAAGTAACTATTGTTGATTTCATAATGTTTTGAAGTCCTGTATCTTTTACACTGGTTTGCTTTGATTGGTTTTGTTCTGTTTTATTCTCTTTAAAATAAAAAAATTAAAATTAAAAAATTGAGCTCACCACTTGCATTGGCACAAAGCAGTAAATTAGCCTATCCTCATAGGCTTATGTCCTGGCATTTTTGTCTCTCCCTAGGTAATGAATGTTCTCCTGGTCATTTTCTTCTAGAAAAGGCCAGTTCCGTGTTCTATCACAGTTGAAAACTTGATGAGAGCAAAAGCCATTTCACTGTGTCATCATTTCAAAGTGGTGCATGTAATTTTCAGTAGCCTTTTTATCAACATTGGCTGCTTCACCATGCCCAGTTACCCTATGAACACCAGCCTTGCTTTAAAATGGTGAAACCATGCTGGTATGTAGCTCATTGGCATAAGCACCTGCCTGGCAAGGTCAAGGTCATGAGTTCAATCCCTGGTACCAAAAAAATTTTTTTATTTTTTATTTTTTTTCCAAAAAAATTTTTAAAATAAATAAAAAATAAAATGGTGAAACCACACCATACTGGAACAAAATGTTTCACCATTCTAACTTGTTGATGGGTTATCCTTTACAAAATCTACATTTATAGTCCTATGCTTTCCATAAATTATACACTCAGCTGCCATTTGCCTTTTATTTGCCCACACTAATAAGAACCTTTGTACCTGCTCTACCACTGCTGATTGTGAGTTTCTAATTTGAGTAACACTTTTAGCAATGCTAGCTTCCTTATAGAAATCTTTTATCTGTGAAACTGTTGAGATGGTGGATTTTAACACGTACATATTAGTAAGCATGGTCATATGAATGCCACTCTCATATTTCTCCACAATTCCCTTCTTCCTTTCAATTGTGATTTTTTTTTTTACCTTCCATTCATTCCTTAGCTTCTTTTCTAGTTTTTTGGATCATTTTGATAGTAGTAATACTAGTGATTACATAAAGCACATACACAAAGCACATGTTTATACATGCTTTTCTGATATTATGAGTCTTTGTTTATAACTGCACATGCTACCAGCATTCAGGTCATAACTCAAGATGTTGGTTATACCTTAAACCTAAAATATTGGTTCTGACTCAAGTTGTTCATAGATAAAGCCAGTCATAGCTTGAGGGTCCACTATATCTCTTTTCAAATTTATGCTTTCTTTTGAGCATCTCAAATCTGTTATTAAACCTATTCAATAGAATTTTAAATTTAAACATTATCATTGTTAGTTCTACAATTTACACTTTGGTTATAAGTATAGTTTCAAAATTTTTTTTCACACTTACATTCATTCCCTTATTTAGTAATATTTTCCTTTATATATTTGAACAGGTCCATAGAAGTTCTGATGTCTATGATAATTTAAACATATGTGTAGTGTTTATTTTAGTTTTCACTGACAGGATTTTCTCCTGGTTATGGGACAATTTCTTGTTTTGCTTTTTGCTTTCTTTTTTGTGTCAAGTAATTTGAGTTATGTGATAAATATTTTAACCAATATACTGGAGAATCCTTGATTTTGGTGTCTTTGAATGAAAACTATTGAAACTTTGACCCTTTTTTTACTGGCTAATTTAGCAAAACTGCATCCCCTAATTTTGTTACCCTTGTAGGAAGCATGCATCTCTAGTTTCCCTTCAGGTGTTTAAGCCTCCAAGTACCTATCTCTTCCACCTGGAGCCCTAGAGTTTACATAGTTGAGGATTAGCAACAATTTGTATAGTTTGTATTCCTCTGTAGCTCTCTTCATGAGACTCCTGTCCTTCAGACATAAACTCTATCCTCTCCACTTACAATGCCCTAGCTGCTCAGACTAGGAAGTTTCTTACAAAAAAGCTCCAAAAAAAAATTTTTTTTTTATTCAGTGCATTACTCTTTCAAGGATATTTTCCTCTTACTTTCTTGAAATTATCTCATTCTTCATTATCTTAGAATTGTTTTGAATCTAAAGTTTGTAATTATCTATGACAGAGTACTGGAAGAGGAATCTATAGGCATCTTTTTTAAATGCAGGGTGGGATTATGTTGGTTAGCCTGGCAATGGATGCATAATCTTTCTGCTGCAGTCTGCCAAGTAGCTGGCATTACAAGCACACACCATTGCACCTGACTGTATAGACTTTTTTTTTTATTTAAAGAGAGAAAAAAAAAAAGCAAAACAGAAAAAGGGGTAGAAACAATACAGAATTTCAGAAAAAAAAAAGCAGTAAGAAATCACTAGTTGATAAATTACATACTGTCTTCTTAGACCTAGTTGTTAAAGTCACAAAATTAAAGCATACAAAGTGGACATTTGAACAGTGAGACTGCAAAGAAGTTCAATGATCCAGTAACAACTTAGCAACATGGTTTTCAATCCTACACACTTAAACATACATGCAGCCATATCCTCTAGAGCACTTTCTTTTCTTCTTTTTACTTTTTAAGTCCATTATCTGCTTAGTTATATCCTGTTTCAGGTTGCTCAGTACCTTACTCACTTGTTTTGTTGTTGTTATATACTTTTAATCACTTTATATAATTCTGTTGCCTTGTTTTTGAGTTTCTCCTCATCCCCATGGATCAGCTTTGGTGGAGTTGGGAGATTTTTGGAGGTATTTTGTTACTTTCTTATCTACTTTTTTTTTTTTGAAGGTAGAAAAACACAGCAGAACAAGACAGAACAAACCCATGCGACCGCAGTGCAGTAAAACTACCAAAGAACCTCAGAGCTGGTCACAGCAATGGGCTCAATAGTACAGCCCATTTTGTTCACAGTAGCTTTTCTTTCAATCAGGTAGAGGAAAATGGAAGGAAATATCGAACTTTTAAAAACAGAATATTGTATAAAAAAGTACCATAAGTCAAAACTGAGCAAAAGAGTGATAAAAATATTTGCCTTCAAAGAGATGGTAGAAGGAAATCCCCCTTACTTGCCAAGCTGTATACATTCATCCTCCAAAAAGATACTCAGACAGCTGGTGCCGACTTGCTAACGGGGGTGGGGGCTGGGGGGTGGATGGATGAATGTCTGATGCTTAGCCCGCGCACCAGCAGGGCCCCAGCTGCTTACCAGGGCGGCGAGTAGGCCTCCTCTTCTCCCAGCGCCCAAATTCCAACATGATGCAGAGCTCAGGAATCGCTGATAATTCCCGCCTCAGTGTGCCGTCGGCTTGCTCTGTGTAGACTTTTAATAATCTAAAATACCCATGCATTATTGAATCTGTCTTACAGTATCTTGGCAAAGAAAAACCAAAATGCAGTTTTGAAAGCAGAAATTTTCTTTGGAGGGAAAAATAAGCAATCAAACAATAAACAGATTCTGTTTGTAGCTCTCCCACTTCACACCATGAAATAAATCAGTTGCATATATTCTACGTTTTTCCCAAATACAATTTGTTCCCAAAACACAATTGTGTAACAGAGACTGAACAACCAATTTAGAGTAAAACTGACTCTTGTGGTGAGCACTCATTTTATCAATATCTCAATTTTTATGTAAAGTTGAAAATTTTTTGATCAATAAAAGCATGTATAAAGAAATATCAAGGGCAACTACACTTGAGATTTATGATTAGAGGTGCATGTTTTGTTCTAAATTTACTGATATGACTTGGCTAATGAATATGGTTAAAAATAATTTGAAATATCTGGTAAAAATGATCATGTATTTCCTTTCACACATTCCTGAAGCCAATTAAAATTTGGCAATGCAGTGTTGGAAAACTGAGATGCATTCAAAATGAAATTTTGTTCTCTTTTCAATCACATCATTTTGTCCTTTTTGTCAAGAAATCTGTAATTTTTATGAAATGAGCTTTATAATATGTATGTGACTAGAAAATAGGCCAAAGAAGGTAGGAGATTTTATATTCTTTTTCCTTAAATTGAAGATATGCTTCTATATGATGATGAAAAGAAGCAAGAATAACAAATGTCTATGCCTTAGGCATAGCTAATACTGGTTTTGTGTGGGAAGCGATACTAGTTAATTATCACCGTTGTTAGTAAGAGCATTGTCTTCTTTTTGTGGTGCATTAAGGTGAGTAGTTTTAATATGTAAAATAGATTAGATTAGACTGCAGTACAGCTATATCATGTTCCTACATACTTCTTTAGAAACTTGGCTGGAGACAGCAAAAATATGAGAAATATTTGTTTTCCAAAACAGTACAGTTTTTCTATAAGTATTTTTAATGAGTGAAAAATAAATTAGATCATTGGATTTTCATTATTTCTATCACTTTATATGTCATTTTAATAGACTATAGTTTTATTTATTTATTTATTTATTGGTACCAGGGATCAAACTCACTACCACGCACTTGCAAGGCAGGCGCTTATGCTGCTGAGCTAAATCCCCAGCCTGGCTATAGTTTTAATATGAGTACTTCAGCGTCCAATAAATTTCTATTTATTTTAAAGTAATTTGTTGGATAAGCAGAAAACAATATTTAATGTAAATTAATTTTATTTTAAAAAGAAAAAACAATAAAAAACAATGATGTGAAATTTCATATCAAGATAATAGGAAATTAACAATGGTTAACATATTGTGCACTGTTATCTTCAAAGTAGTTGCTCAGATTACAAGATACAGGCATGCAAAATTGATCAAACAATATAAGCAAAAACTTGTTTTCAATGAGCTAAAAGAAATTAGTACTATAATTATCTTAGCATATATATATATATATATATATATATATATATATGTATGTATTTTTTTTATTTACCCTTCCTTCTTTTCTCCTCCCCCCATCCCAGTTGTTCTTTCCTTTTGAGCAGTTTCCTTTCCTTTCACAGTATCTACTATAGATTTTGGAACTTATTTACTTTTTCAGTTTTTTACACTAGGAAGACAATATGGTTTCTACACATGCAAATATGACTTATTTCACTTATGAGTATGGTCTCAGGTTGTATTCATTTACCTATAAAAGTCTTGAATTTATTCTTCATTATAGTTAAGTAGTACTCCATAGTATAAAAATATCACTTCTTCCTCAGTTGATGGGCATTTGGGCTATATCCAAGATTTAGTTATTACAAACTGTGTTGCTATAAACATAGGTGTATGTATATCACTGTGGTGTGATGGTTTTAACTCTCCTGGGAAAATACCCAGAAGAAGGATAGCTGGGTTGAATGGAATCTCTAATCATAGTTTTTTTTTAAGAATCTCCACCCTATTTTGCACATTGGTTGTACCAGTCTGAACTCCCATCAACTGTGGAGAAGAGTTCCTTTTTCCCCTCAGCCCCTCCAGCATTCACTATTGGTTGATTTCTTGATGATAGCCATTCATTCTGGGGTGAAATGGAATCTCAGAATTGTTTTAATTTTTATTTCTCAAATGATCAATGATGTTGACATTTTTTCATATATATTTATTTCCCATTTGCATTTCTTCATCTGAGAAGTATGTATTCCTCTGAGATGCCCATTTTTGAATTGGGTCTTTGAATTTGGGGGCCCTTTTTTCAATTCTTGATATGTTCTAGATAGAAGTCCTTTGGTAAGTCATCAATTTTAAAAACAAACTAAGATACATTTCTTTAGCAGCAAATATCATGTTTTCTCAATTTTAAATTCAAATATAGCTAGATTCTTTAGGCAATGTTTGTATCATTCTGGTAAATTTATATTTGGAATTCCCAGTTTCGTATTTAAAAAAGTAAAAAAAAAAAACCATTGAAATAAGTCAACAGAGTGAATTTCAGGATTATTAATGTTATTAAGGTAAAAGTATGTTTCTAATATTTCTAAGCTAATAAAATGTCAATCAGAAAAGTTCTTAAAGTTATATCAATCCATTCACTTTTTTTCAGACTCCACTGGGATTTTCAAATGACCTACATAAATATATTGGCCTTTTAAACTTTTATCATGTAATCTTATTACACATACATGTTAGCATGTTTAAATTTACTGTCTTGTGCATTGATCTTTAGAGCTATTAAGTGACTGTTAATGAGTTGAACAGTTTGTAATCATTGTTTTCAACAAGGATTTTGTATAGAGGGCTGCTCATTTGTGACTGAACATCTACCCAAGATGCACTAGCAAAATAGTCCTACAGTACTCATTACCTTCCCTTCAACCATTAGATGCTGGGACTGTTGATTATGAATGTGAAGAAAAAGTTCTTAGAAGACAACACTTTGTGCAATTATTTTGTATCTCAGACTCTTTTTGATTTCACATTATTCCATTTATATTTACACAATTCTCATGAAATAACAGCAAAAATATTATTATAATACCCTGCGATTTTCTACATTCTTTCACATATACCTATCACACAGATACTCAAAATAAAATAGATTTTATATCAGTATTATCAATTAGTGTTATCCAATTATAGAAAAAAAAACCATTCTGGATATTTTGAGTACAGTGGGGTTTAATAAAGAGGTAGTTACTGTGATGCTAATTTGGCAGGAATAAGAAAGGGGATCATAATTGTTATGGTCCTTCTGGTGGTTCCAAAGCCCCTATATGCACACATAAGACATTGGGAACCCCAAAGAGCTGGAGGTGCCACTTTCTTTCTTATTTTGGATTTGGAAATTGATAGGTTTGTTTTTGGAAGGAGAGTCAGTAAGTGAACTCTAACATGAGTTAACTTTCTATAAAATCTAATTAAGAAAACTCTTCATGAGGTCAGTGTTCTTTCTCATTGGTACACCATCTGCCAGCCTAGTACAAGGTCTTGAGTTAGATTCCCAGTACCCACAAAAAAGAAAAAAAAAATCAAAAGAAAAAGAAAACATTTCCATATCAGTTGCTATAAAATGTCATGATGGTTCCATTAGATCTTGAATTCTAAGAGAGATGGTCCCTATCTTTATTCAGCAGTTCTTACTGAACTGAATTATGAAACTTGTATATTGATTTCCAAAGGGAATTGTAAATTATAAGGTAACTAAAGTTTTAAGAGCCTTGTCACTCAGTGATCTTAGTAAGCTGATTAAATATGATAGTACTCATCCATATTTTAGAATTGTAATAGAAATTGCTAAAATTGATGATATTGGGAAGTGTTTACTAGTCTGTATTTTAAAATATCCTATTGTATGAAACTAACATATTATGTTAATGTGTGATTTGTATAATCTTTTTGTATTAAACATTTGCTGGTGGAGGTATAGTCATTTATACAATTTATTACACTTTATACTTGTGTAATAAAAATTTTTTAAATATTTGAAATTTTTTGTGCAGCAAAATATTTCAAAAGCATGTATAAAAGTGTAGAGAGCATAATATAATGACCATTTATGTATCTACTATCAAATTTTTTTCAGAATTTGGAAAAAAGCAAAGAAAAGCAAAATAAGTGACTTTTTAGTGTACAATTTTTTTTATATCTTCACAAATATGAGTAGACTGTTTAAAATTAAATTCTAACTCTGGGAAGTTAAAAGTCCTATTTTAAATAGGATATTCTGGGAATGGTGTATATACTTCACAACTGATAAGCTGTACCCAATGATCCACCCATACCCAGGAGGCCCACTGGGAGTCTATGCCCAGTGACTCACAATCACCTGAGAACCCTTGATAGACCTCTGAGGCTTGGGATTATGCACTCAGTGACCTTCCTGCACCTGGAAACTATCTCTGAGGCTCATGGGGACCAGGAATCTGCACCCAGTGGCCCAGTGATCCTCAGTCACCTGGAACCCTCTGTGAGGCCTGCAGGGACTGGGAGTCCACCTCCAGTGACCTGCCCACACCCAGGAACCATCTCTGAAGTCCAGTGACTAGTAGTCATCCACGAACACTTGGTGAGGTTTTCAGGGATTGGGAGTCTGCTACCAGCATCCCACAGTCATCCAGAAACCCTCAGTGAGGCCCATGGTGACTGGAAGTCTGCACCCCACACCCCATACCTGGAAGCCATCTCTGAGGCCCACAAGCAGTGGGACCCTGTGTCCAGTGAAATACAGTCATCTGGGAAAACCACAGTGAGGCCTCCAGGGACTGAGAAGCTGAGCCCAGTGACTTACTCATACCCAGAAACCATAGGTGAGGCTCACATGGACTGGAAAGCTGCACCCAGCAATGTGCCCATACCTAGGAACCATCTCAAGCCCACAGGGACTAGGTGGCTGGGCCCAGAGACCTGCAGCCATTGGCAACCCTCAGTTAGGCTTGCTGTATGATGGGCTGTTATTGCAGGAAGAAACTAGGACTTGACATATGACTGATTTTGGGAAACACAGAAAAATGACAAAGCAAAAGAAAAAAATGCTATCTCAAACTTCCAGCTCATCCAGGTCAAATACAGGAGACATAGATATAGATGAATTTGGAAATCATATACTTCAAATCTCTGAAATGATAGCAACAGAAGTAAAGAAACAACTCCAGGAAGCTGTAAAGGAAATCAGATTAGAAATAATCTCTCAGATAAAAACAGAAATGATAAACATAGTGAAAGAATTGATGAGTATATTTAAAGCAGATAAAGATAAAAAAAAAGTAGAGGAGCATAGGAAAATGATGGAAATCTTGAATGACCAATACAGGAAACAATTAGAATATATGAAACAGATTCAGGGAGATATTCAGGAAATCCAAAGCTCCACTGAAAACTGGCAAAATTGCATAAATTAAATTGAAGACAGGCTTTCAGACCTTGAAGACAGGATTGTGGCTAGTGAGCATGAAATGAAAGATCTCTTAAAAATAACAAGGAATCAGGAAATAAGAATTCAACAACTGCAAGATGATGTAAAGAGAAACACTATGAGATTGATAGATGTCAACAAAAATGATAACACAAATGACAAAAAAAAGACTATTTACAGAAGTAACAGCAGAAAATTTCCCAAACATGGGACAAGAACCCGACCTATAAAGGAGTCTATCAGAATAGTGGCAGACTTCTCAACACAAACCATCAAGTCAAGAAGAGTATGAAGTATTTAAAGTACTGAAATAAAATAACTTCCAACCCATATTGATGTACCTGAAAAACTGTCTTTCAAAATCAATGGATAAATTAGATACTTCCACAACAAAGAACAACCAAAGAACTTCATGACCACCCAACCAATCCTACAAAGAGTATTGAAAATATTCTAGAAAGAGAATTCCAAGAACAGCAACAGAAACCAACAAGCAAGGCAAACAATTAAACAGAAGGGAAAAATAGGAAACCAGCAGCAGAAAGACAACATGACAAAGATAAGCAAATACATATGAGTTATAACTATTAACATAAATGGCCTCAATTCACAAGTCAAAAGAAACAGACTGGCAAAGTGGATCAAGAAACAAAATTCAACAATATGATATGTAGAAGAAACATATTTAACTCAGAAGGAAATTCATAGACTGAACATCAAAGGATGGAAAACAATACTCTGTGTGAGAGGAACCCAGAAAAAACCAGAGGTATCTATACTGTTTGCATGTGGACCTCAAACAAAGAATGATCAAAAGAGATAAAGATGGTCACTACATTCTTGGTAGGAGAAAACTTCAAGAGGAATAGATAACAATCATAAATATATATGCACCAAATATGAGAGCACCTAACTATGTAAGATAAATACTAACAAAAATTAAAAATCAAATAAGCAATAACAATTATAATGGGAGTTCTTAACACCCTTTGACACAAAGAGATCAACTAGACAAAAAAATCAGCAAATAACAGAACTGAACCAAACTTAGGAACAAATACACTTACTAGACATGTATAGAGTATTCCATCAACATTAAAAAACAGATACTTCACACCCATGCATGATATGTTCTCTAAAATAGACCATATACTAGCCTATAGAACATGATTAAGTAAATGCAAAGGAATTGAATTTGTCCTGTGTATATTATCTGATGATAATGCAATGAAATTGGAAATTGTGAAAACACAAAAGCTCCATAAACACATGGAAATTAAATAACACCCAACTGAACAACCAATGGGTACCAGAGGAAATTAGAAATTAAACAATATCTATAATGGAATAAAA
This sequence comes from Hydrochoerus hydrochaeris, assembly GCA_004027455.1. Lineage (NCBI taxonomy): Eukaryota > Metazoa > Chordata > Mammalia > Rodentia > Hydrochaeridae > Hydrochoerus > Hydrochoerus hydrochaeris. Next base: position 193,096 of record PVLA01002585.1, on the reverse strand, counting down.
ATTCAGAAACAATTTACCAGAACCTGTGGGACACAATAAAAGCATTCCCCAGAAGGAAGTTTATAGCAGTGAAATCTCATAGCAGGAAAACAGAATGAGCACAAATAAATAACATCATGATGCACCTCAAACTTCTAGACCAAGAAGAACAAGTCAAGCCCAAAGAAGAGAAGAAATATAAAGATCAGAGCAGAAATTAATGCAATTGAGAATAAGAATATAATACAAAGTATTAATGAATAAAAAATTTGTTCTTTGAAAGAATAACATTCATAAATCCCTAGCCAATCTTATCAAAAAGAAAGAAAGAAAGAAAGAAAGAAAGAGCTCAGATTTATGCAATAAATAATGAAAAGGGTAAAATCACTAAAAATTCTGTGGAAATACAGATGATCATTAGTACCTACTTTTAAAACCTTTACTCTCATAGGATTGAAAGACAGAAGAAATGGACAGATTCCTAGAAACATATGAATTATCAAAGCTGAATCAAGAAGATATAAAACTTTTGAATAACCCAATATCAGTTAATAAAATTGAAAATGTAATTAAAAACTTACAAACCAAAAAAGCCCAGGTGCTGATGGATTCACAGATGCCTTCTACAAGAAATTTAGAGACAATTTAATACCAATACTTCTCCAACTCTTTAATGAAATTTAGAGGGAAACAATTCTTCCTAATTCATTCTGGGAGGCAAATATTGCCCTGATACGAAAACCAAAGAAAGATCCAACCAAAAAAGAAAATATAGCCCAATCTCTCTAATGAACATAGATTCAAAAAAATCTTAAAGTACTAGCAAACAGAATGCAGAAAATTATCAAACAAGTTATTCACCACAATCAAGTGGGATTCATTCCAGGAATGTAGGGATGGTTCAACATACACAAACCAATAACATAATACATCGTATAAATAGCAAAAGACAAAAACCACATGATCATCTCAGTGGATACAGAAAAAAGTTTTGATAAAGTCTAACACTCATTCATTGTAAAAACCATACCGATTATCAGAATGGATGGTCTTTAACTCAATCTGATAAAAGCCATCTGTGACAAACCAACAGGCAACATTATACTAAATGGTCAAAACTGAAAGCTTTCACTCAAAAATCAGGAACAACACTTCTATTCAATATAGTTCTGCAAATGTTAACCAGAGCAATTAACCAAAAGAGAAATAAAAGGAATAAAAGTAGGAAAGGAGAAGTTATAGTATCCTTATTTACAGATGGTGTGGTACTTTACATAGAAGACTCCAAAACTCCACCAACAGACTTCTAGAGTTAATAACAAAATTCAGCAGCATAGCTGGGTACAAAGTCAATAGCATTCCTGAATACAAATAAGAAACTCACTGAGAGAAATTAGAGGAACCACACCAGTCACATAACATAAAAAAATGAAATACTTAGGAATCAATGTGATAAAGCTAGAAAAAGATTTATACACTGAAAATTACAGTACTCTGAATAAAGTAATTGAAGAGGAATTCAGAAAATGGAAAGGTATCCCTTGCTCATGCATAAGAAGAACAAACATTGTGAGAATGGCCATACTCCCAAAACTGTTATACAAATTCAATGCAATCCCAATCAAAATACCATTAGAATACCTCATAGATCTAGAGAAAATATTCCTAAAATTCATATGAAATCATAAGAGACCTATAATATAGCAAAAGCAATCCTGGTCAACAAAGACAAGGCAGGAAGCATCACAATCCAAGACTTCAACTTATACTACCAAGTTGTCGTAATAAAATCAGCATAGTACTGGCACAAAACAGACCTCACAATCAATGGAAAAGAAGATACAGACACAATTAGGGACACACTCAGCCACCTAATCCTTGACAAAAGGGTGAGACATGTTCACTGAAAAAAGACAGTCTTTTTAATAAGTGTGTTAGAAAAATTGGCTTTCTACATGCCAAAAACTTAAAATAGACCCATGTCTAGCACCATACACTAAACTAAAGTCAAAATGGATCAAAGATTTAAATTTTAGGACAGAAACACTAAATCTGAAAACAAAGTAGGTAGAAATCTCAAGGACATGCTATAGGTTGACAGTTCATGAACAAAAACCAAATTGCATGGGAAGTATTTCAAAGAATCGACAACTGGGATCTCCTCTTATTAAAAAGTTTTTGCACATTGAAAGAAATCATCAATAGAGTGAAAAGAAAACCCAGAGACTGGGAGAAGATTTTTGCCAACTGTTCCTCAGACAAATGACTTTTATCTGAAATGTATAAAGAATTGAAAAAAATTGGGGCCCTCAAGTTTAAAGACCCAATCCAAAAATGGGTATCTGAAATGAATACATAGTTCTCAGACAAAGAAATACAAATGGCAAATAAATATACAAAAAATGTTCTACACCATTGGTCACTCTAGAAATGCAAATTAAAAATATTGAGATATCATCTCACTCCACAAAGAATTGCTAATACCAAGAAATTAACTAATAACAAACATTGGTGGGGCTGTGGAGAAAAAAGAACCCTTCTTTACTGTTGGTGGGAGTGTAGACTGGTGCAACCAATGTGGAAATCAGTATGGAAATTCCTCAAAAAACTAGGATTAGAGGTTCCATTTGACCCAGCTATTCTCCTTCTGGATATTTCCCCAGAAGAAATGAAAACATCATACCACAGCAATATATGTTCACTCATGTTTATAGCAGCAAAATTTGTAATAGCTAAATCTTGGAAACAACCCAAATGCCCATCAACTGAGAAATGAATAAGAAAGATATGATATTTTTATATAAAGGTCTACTACTCAGTCATAAAGAATGATAACCTTGAGGGTTTTTTAGGTAAATGGATGCAACTAGAAACATACTCAGTGCTGGGGATTTAGCTTAGCAGCATAAGTGCCTGCCTTGTAAGCACACAGTCAAGACTTTGATCCCTGGTACTGATTTTAAAAAAAAAAAAAGCATATTTATAAGTGAAATAAATCAGACTTGCATATATAAACACCATATAGTCCCACTAATGTAAGTAAGATCCAAAAGTTACAATGATATAGTAAAAAGGGAAGAAATTGCTCAGGAAATTATAGTGTGATCAGTCTTGCATGCCAATATCTGGTAGCCTGAGCAATTACCTTTAGGACAACAATATGCAATATAACAACCATTGTTAAATTCCTATCATCTAGTTAAGAAATGCTATGTGCTGTTATTGTTGTTGTTGTCATTATTTTGCTTTTGTTGTTTTTTACTTGTTTGCATCTTGCTTTTTTCTGTTTTTCTCTTAAAAATAAAAAATAAGATAATTTACATTAGTTATTGATTTAGTCTCATTGACTCAGTTTTATATTAAAAAATTTAAAATCCTATTTTGAGGAAATTATATCTGTATATTCTCAAGTTTATAATACCCAACACATGAAAAATTATAAAAATCAAAATGAGTGCATACAACATTTATACAGAAATATCAAACATGTTTTTGAGCATGTGGCATTATTAAGCATGTACATGTGTCACAGAATATTTTAGCTAGAATAAAATTATAAATCTACTATTTAAATGAGGTAAATGATTATACAGTTCTTTGTGCAGAAAATGTCTTGTCTCTCTTATTTTATTATCTCATTTGGTTTTAGATAAAGGATGGCAGGCTGTATAATGAGGAAACTGGTTCTCATTTTCACCAAGACTGCCCAAATGCAATACATGTGTCAAATTTCAGTGTCTTTGTAAGCAATAAGCTCCTATGTGAATTGGGTTTTTTTGTTGTCAAATGTGGGCAAGGGTATTGTGAATCTTACAATTTTACTGTGTTCAACTGCCTGTAACAATATTAACTGAAATTACTAGAGTTTGCAATGATTTTTGAAAGTGGTAACTTTCTGCTATTTCTAATTGCTTTTTAAAAATTTCAGAGGTATTATAATTACTATTGGTAGTATCCAAAAACAGTTCCATCAAATATTTCTAATAAATTTTCAAATTCATTATTCACAGTTAAAAAATACATACCACAGCAAAATATATATCTGGCTAGGATTATAAAGGAATTTTTCCTCACCAAAAATCGGTTCAAAATGAAACGCTTAATATTCATGCTATCATGTAGATTATATATTCTGTATTAGATTCTGCACTTATATGGAATTAATTCAAGAAGAAAGAATTACTTAAGACTAATGTAGAATTATGTCTTATTTACCCTTCATGAAGAACATACACATACACAGACTAATCAAGCTGCCTTATCAGATGGTCTCAGCTTATTCCTAAAGGAAGAAAAGGGTAATAGTGAGAAAGTAAAAGGGTTAACTTTATCCAGGTTACCCTTTCTGGGACTAAAAATAGTGGAAGAGCTTTCAAAGCCCTGAAGAGAAGTAGAGCAGCAATGTCCTTGTTTAACATGATAAGGCAAATATTTAAATTTTATATTTATTATCAAGAACAACATAATTTGATTCTACTTGTTTAATAAAATATAGCTACCATTTACTTCAAATGCATAGAGGCAACAAAATGGTTGCAAAGAATTCTTGAATTCTTGAATCAATCAAACAGGATTTCTTAATTTTCTTCTGCTATTCTAGGCACTCCAAAATGCAAAGTAAAATGAATAATTTAATTGTGCATATGTGAAATTATATAAATTACAAAGTAATGTGTACTTAGTGAGCAGGGGGGAAATCTAATACTGAAAAATCCACTAGACCTGGGAGCCAGCTGGAAACACCAAGGGAAAAGACATAAGACCAGAAATGAAAGCTAGATGTGTTGGTGAAACCTGGGAAAGGGGCCAGATAATAACCAAGCCCTCAGCATTTGCTCTCAATCTGATTTATGGAAAAGTTCAGCCCTAGAGACAAAGGCTGAAAAATGAGGCAGGGTTTGATTGATCCACTGATAGGGTAGACAGGCTGTGGTCTGGGAAACCTATGGTGGGAAGTTATCAGAACCTGGAATTGATAAGGCCAGAGAAGAACGCTGGAGCTGCAACCAGATTTGTGACATCTATAAAGATGTGTTTTTATTAGTCTTCTCTTCACTGACTAATCTATCTATATGCCATAATAAACCCTGGTGAAAAACAGTTAAAAATATAATCCTCAAAATCTGCAAAGGGAGAGGATATTTGCTTTCCTTTTGTTGTTTTTCTTTGACAAGAAAACCCAGAATTATATTTATTTCTCTGTGCTAGGAGTTAGTGGTCATGTGATCACTAATAGTATTGCAAGAGTGTGCATTATTTCCTCATGATTTTTTTTTGCCTTGATCTGGACTTCCTTAAAGGAAAGTGCTTTTCCACAGCTAAACCCAGTTCTTCAATTTCCTGTGGTAAATCTTTGTATCAAAATGACTGTAATGTACTGGGACATGGTGGCGCATGCCTGTAATCCCAGCACTAGAGACTGAGGCAGGAGGATCTTTGCAAATTTGAGACCAGCCTGGGCTACAAAATGAGCTCAAAGCCAGTCTGTACTGGATAGTGAGACCCTGTCTCAAAAAGACAAAAAAAAAAAAAAAAAAAAAAAAAAAAAAAAAAAAAAAAAAAAAAAAAGGATTTTGTTATCTGTGTACCTTGTATATTTTTGATGTTTCTTTTATTTTTCTTCCTTTCAACTGTGTCTGATGAAAGAGAAAGAAAGAAAGAAAGAAAGAGAGAAAGAAAGAAAGAAAGAAAGAAAGAAAGAAAGAAAGAAAGAAAGAAAGAAAGAAGCTAAGAGCCAGAAAACTGGTGAGATTTGGGTGGTTATTTCAAGTCAACAGGAAGTCTCATTGTAGAGAGCTCCAGGTTAATGTTTCACATTTGTTGAATAATTAAATATGCCACAGGCAAGTCAAACTCTGTGCTTCTTAAGTATCTTCATTTGAGAAGCTGGTGTGACAATGACTTTTTTATAATAAAAATTACAAGAAGCTATACTTCTGCATCAGGCCCCCAACATACTGTTATTGAGTAACTTACTTCTGACAAGTGGCTTGCTAACTAAACTGCTGGGTTTGAGATTGCTCCTCTCTCCCACTGGAGTTAGATTCCAGGTTCTTCTCATCTAGAACAAGGACTTCAGCAAAATGAGCAAAAAAAGCAGTGATTAAGTTTGAGAAAGTAAAAGTGAAGAGTGGGAGAGAATTTGGCTCCATAGAGTGAGCTTGGGCTGAGAAAATGGAAAAAGAGAGTGAGCAAAGACAAAAAGCACATACACACTGAGCCTGATAAAACACAGTATGGGCTATGATGGAAAGTTATGATAGCAAGCTCTTCATGGTTTTTTTCTCTTTCCATGCTGTCCAAGTCTTGAGGAAACAAACCCATGAGAACTTCTACATCTGGATCCTAAGAGGTAGTGATGGTATCCACATCTCAGGCAGATATCAAGTCTAGGCCATTCTTTTGAAAACCTGCTTTGAGTTCTTGAGAAAAGTCCATGTGTAAGGCTCTGGGAAGCGTTCTGGGCACATGTCTGGGATCTTGCAGTTAACAGGTCATGCTTACCGCCCTAGTCGGCTTTTGCCACACGTGAATCTCCTTCCTATCTCAGTATCAGACAAAAAATAAAAATGGAGCTATTCATACTGAAGAATCTGAAATTAAGATGTTTATCTAACCTTCCCAGAAGTGAGGCTTGTACAATTTCGACTGGCATGATACTGATGTTTCTTTTGATTTAATCCTTTTACAAAAAAAAAAAAAAAAGCATGAACTAACCTAATGTGAATCAGTTATTTTACTAGTGCTGTCGTCTAGAACTTGTCTCATGTGGAAAGTAATCTTATTTTCTTATTTGTTTATATTTTCTTCAGCTCTTGTCTGGCTGTAAAACTAACCTCTGTCTGCTTCAATCATTGGAATATTTATCCTATTTTGTGGAATAAAATATTGATTGATTTTAAATGTGAAAATAAGCCAATTTAGATCATGAAGCTAAATTGTTGGAATTTCATCCATTCCTCTTTTACATTACAATCACTACCATGGAACATAGTGGATTTCCATCTGTCTTTGCACACAAATGACTGACACTTGGCATAAGTGTTCTGCAAATAGAAGGACTTGTATCAGAAATGACTGGGAAATATCTTTCAAGTGTTACTGGGTGCAATTGGAGTATCATTATGAGGCTGCCATCTTTAAACACTAATACCTTTGTTCATAGCTTATATATTTTTGTAATCTTTCCTATTTGATTTATTTTCTTCCTCAAATTATCAATACTTTGTTATATTATTAATAACTCATTTTGAGTCTCTTAATGGGATAGAGTAGATCTAATAAGCAAAACTAATTATAGATAAAAAGATTTTCAATATATCTCTCAGATTTTTCATTTATCTAGAACTAGGAAAGATAAATTGTCAAAATCAACAGAGACTGTTCAAAGGAATTATATGCTAGTAGAAATAGGAAATTGCTTTAGAAACCAGTTCACAAATTTTACTTTGGAGATAGTTATTATTAGAGATGCTGAATTGAAAAGGTAACCAAAATATTGGATGATAAGACTTTCAACAGCTCTCAGAATGAAAATATCCAGGAATTTAGTAATTTTAGCTCTTTTAATTGTTATTTGCTCCTAGTCTTTTTTATGTATACAATGTTAATAACTAAAAATTTGACATGAAATTCTTATACAATTAGTCTAAATATGTAGCTACTTATAAAGTGTCTATTTTCATGAGTATTGAGTATCATGGCACTAAACCAGATTCAAACTTATTTTTCTTTGCTTCTTTCTTCTTTCTTTCTTCTTTCTTTCTTCTTTCTTTCTTCTTTCTTTCTTCTTTCTTTCTTCTTTCTTTCTTTCTTTCTTTCTTTCTTTCTTTCTTTCTTTCTTCAGTTTTTTGACACAGGATCTTTCAATACAGTTCAGGCTGACCTTGAATCCACTCAGTAGCTGCCCTTGAACTCTCAGGGTGATCCTCCTGCTTCAGTATCCAAAGTGCTGGGGTTATAGGTTTGTAACACCATTCCTGGCTTCACATTTTCTTTAATGAGAAAAAATAGCAAACATTAATGTATAGCAATGACATGGCCACTATTGCTAATTGTAAATAGTGTTTTAGGTATTTAAGGCATTAAGTGTTTACATAAAATATGATATCTTTTCCAAGTACCTATGTATCACATCCTCCTAAGTGATAAGTTGAAGGTCAGCACAGTAGTTCTTTATGAACTTATGCTTCCAAAAGATTTTTTTAAAAAAATTGGGCAGAGTTTCATAGATAAATATTTTTGCCACATAATTCTATATTTATATAGATACATGGATTCCTACACACACATAAAGATAAATACTAAACAATAGGAAAAATAGCCAGTTACATTAAAAAAATAATCTGTGAAAACTGGTATTTTTGATCAATTTTCATTTACATGTTAAAACATATTAGGTGTGATATTAAGTGGTAAAAACAAAATACAGGGGAAAATATAGGGAATGATCTCTTTCACATACATCTAAGATAGATTAGAAGTAGAAAAAATGTACTGTTTTTAGTTCCCAATGTATTATTAAAAGTGATTTTAATATTATTCCTTGTAGTTCACATGTATACCATAATAAAAATATTACCTTAACTTTACTCTTTTATTTCCAATTATCTGTTTTTATTTTGCTTTTACTTCTAATTTAAACAAAAGTTGGAGTCATGAGGTGTGCAGGCTGCAGCAGGATAGGGAAATCTCTTCTATAGGATTAAATAATGTCTTCTTTTATTGTTTTAAAAATTTTATTTTCCTATGTACATGTTTGTAGTACACAATGATTGCATTCATTGTGTGGAATTGGTACATGGATGTAACACATCTTAATTCCTTTTGATTCTCCTTTACCTTCCCTTCCACCTTCCCTCCAATTTTGATTCCCTTCCCATTTACAGAAGATCTATCTCCCTGTTTCCTATTATCTACTTTTATTTTGCTCTTTAATTAGGTAACATACTTAACAAGGGGGTATAAAACTTGTACAGGATTCAAATGTTATCACTGTTTTTCTTTTGGGTTGGTGAAAGCTAGAGGACAGTCAAACTTAACATACATACCAAAAGTTTTTATCTACTAACCCAAGAGGGTTAGGTCAGATACAGAGGTTGTTGTTTGATAGTAAATGGCCATTAAAAGGGACTAAAAATGGCCCAAGATAACTTTGGCTCTTTATCTGCAATACTCTATCTCTCCATTACCTTGAAGCTCAGCCAGCAAAGGTCAACAGTCTACAGTCTTTTGAATGGAGATGTGGTTTCTCCAGAGAGCTACAGTTCACACCCTTTCAGTTTTCTATTACTTCATGACCCCAGAGATGGCCTGTGTTCTTTGTATACTGTGATTCTCTTATTTTGCTGTCCCTCCAGGCTTGACAAGAGCCATTTATTGAATGACCTCAGCTGAGGTTCTTAAATAATCGTATCTAATTTCAATATTGATATTTTAGAAGGCTTAAAAAATTTCTTCCCAGTTTAGACTGGCATGATGAGGCATTTCTGTAATTCCAGTTACTTGGGAGACTGAAGTGGGAAGTTCAAAAGTTTGAGGCCAGCCTAGGCAACTGAGCATCTCTGGGCTAACAAAAAAATAAATAACAACAATAAACAGCAAAACCTCCGACTTTATATTAAATATTTTACCCCAGTATCTCCAGGTTCATCAGGTTGTTGTAGATGTAGATATGAGAGTTCTTTATGAAAGTAATATATATAGTCTATTCTATTCATTTAAATTCTAAATAAAAGAAAACTTTCAGAATCCACAGAAAAATGCATAATTTTAATACTTTAAAATATCTGGGGCCAGATACATAGTGTTATTAATGTTTATATAGTTGCTGCCACTGCATCAATTTTTGAGTCCTTGTTTTAAGTTGTTTGAAGCCCAACATTACCTCATCATCTATTTAGACTAACTCACCTGTATGGTTATTTGCAGCTTTTTTTAAAATTTGCATTTGTATTTATTATTATTATTATTTTAAAGAGGATAAAACCAATCAAAATAAACCAATATAAGTGATACAGGACTTCAAAACCTTACGAAATCAACAATAGTTACCATAATGACTTTTGTTGTCTTCAAATAGCTGCAGATAACTATGTACATAGTAAAAATCAAACAGAACAGAATAGAAACAATAAAAATGAAACACTGAATGCAATTTTGACTTCAAAACAAGCCAATGGTAAATCCAAAATGCCTACCATAATATGTCTTGCTATCTTTTAAATAGATGCTAATGCCATCAGATTTAAAATAATCAAACAAAACAAAAGAGAATAAAACCCAACACAACAAAACAATGAAAATGATGGTTTCCAGGTGGGGATCGCTTCCTGGTGAGGCCTTGTTCTCTGTGTCCCGCCACAGTCCACGAATGGCGCTGACTCACAGAGAGAGGCTTGGGTCTGGCTGTCCCTATTACAGTGGTGGCCCATGCATGGTGCTGGTTTCCAGGTGGGGTTCACCTCCTTGTAAGGACTGATTCTCCTCCCCAACAGTCCAGGATCAGTGCTGACTCACAGAGAGAGGCTTGGCTTATTTGCAGCTTTACTCCTTATCCTCCTAACCCTAAATCCACAGATCGCACAGCTACTTCTATGATAAAACTTACGGATCAACACCAGCATCAAGGAAATAAGTTCCTCTTCACACATGCTTCTTTTAAAACCAGCTACCGATAACTGTTACAGTTAGATGGGCCAAAAATAGTCCAGGTTTTTGGAAATGACAAGAAAAATTTGTCCAGTGTATATACCTTATAGTATCTGGTAAGGTTATTGATGATCTCAGGGCAGCGACAGCCACAGGCAGAAGGGCAAGCTTAAGGGTAGAGACTCAATAACTCAGACTTCTGGTATTTATAGAGTGTCTCCTACTTTTGTCCCTCTCTTTCCTGTCAGCAATTTGTGCAATCCCCCAAAATTAGGCCTGGATAATCACTAGGGTGATGTTCTGTTTATTGGTGAACATAGAAAAGGGAGGTGGCTCATACAACTTCCCTGTTTTAGGATAGTGGAAACACGAGTAATCATTAGGGTGGTTTGGTGTTTACAGTAAAATGCAGGGAAGGGGATGACTCAGTTACGTTGTTTCTAACTGTACTATAACCCTTTAGAAGACCCAGGGAAGTGCCCATGGACCTTCATAGGCCTATAGGATTCCTATCTCTCTCCTCACCTAGTGGGGCCAGTTGACTGTCCCCACTAGACTAACCATGGGCACATCTAGCCTTTGAGGCACAGTTTCTCAGTTTCATGCTCTTAGGTTTCATCTCCTAGAGTCCCATCTGACTTGACTTCTTCACTCACAGTCTGGGAAGCCTGAAAGAGTGGCAAACTTACCTTGTGGTCACTCACAACAAGTGAATATTTTGTCTGCCCTCACAGTGATATAATATGGAAATGATGCAAAATAGGAAAGTCAAAAAATTGTGTAACTTAGCGAGTTCCTGTAGAATTGCATATGGTGCCTATTTTATGTTTAAATATTATTTTGTAAACATTTATTGAATATCTGCACTACATGCTAGCCACTACAGCAACCAAGACAGCACAACTAATGACACAAAAGATGACTTTCAGAACCACTTCCGAAAGTGAAAAACATGATGAGATAAGTGTGTTCAAACTGAGTGAGAGTATTTTAAAAGATATTGAGTGGCAATGCATCTCTTTTACTGTAATAAATTTAAAAACTTAAAAACGTTCCCTGTATGTTTTAATCATGCCTCTTACATCAACAGTTTTTAAGACATGTGATGTTACTTGTTAAATATTTAAACACTTTTCACATTTGTGTATTCTGTTTCTCCCATGTTAGTTGAAACTGGTAAGATCTCTATTTGTTTCCTGCAATATTTTTCATTGGTACATTCATAATGATTGAATTGGAAGATGCTTTCAATCTCTTCATGTGGGCTATTAGTATTAATCCATGTTTTCTGTGCAGTTCCATTGCACAGATAAATTCTTACATGGAGTAGGGTTATAGTGAAATGACCAAGCATAGTGCACAGTGCCCAAATGTGCTGAAGGATTTGTAAGAGTCCTTCACTGTGTTTAAATCAAATGTGTACAAAAGGCACACTTAGGTGAGGCTACAATTTGCAAGTAATAGCATGTAACAACATTTTGGGTCAGGGTAACACAATTTTGGAGAAAAGAAAGAACATATTTTGTCCTTTAACAGCAATACTGTTAAATGTTATTTTAGAGATGAACATTTTTCCTTTCTTTTTTTTTTTTTTCTGCAACAATCTCTTTGTGTGTCTTCTTGTATAAACTCACGTTCTCCTCCAGTCCAGATTTTATGGGAATAGATAAAAATCTTTATCTTGACATGCTAATGCCACATGAACTGTTTTTTGCCTTCTTGTCCAGCCTTGTGTTACGCAGCACTTTTCCTCTCTAAGCAGATTTCAGGCCACTTGCACTTCTGTTACACTGCACTAACTTTTGCATAGGATGCTTCCTTGTCATTTGTTTGGTGAACTCTTATAAATCCTTGAACACATTAAGGAAACCTAACCCTAACTTTCCTCATGCTTCCATTTCCTTCTTCCCTTGACCCCCCACATTAGAATTGGTCTATTTTTTTCAGTTTCTTTTATAATCCTCCAGGCCCTGAATATATTCTTCATGAAACACTCTACAGTAGTGTAATGTCTATGCTTGTAGCTCAGCACGCTCACAAAAGGATGCAGACAATGTCTATTACTATTCAGTCCTAAGGGCTGAGTTGAAGAGAGGACACAGTATATGTTTATTTTAGCAAAAGAGACTATAACTGAATTAGAAGAGCATTGCTACAAGGGATGTTTGCATTGTATTGGCTCAAAATTCTTAAGTTGAAAGAAAGCCTTAGGCAGCATTTTAAAATAATTAAGGTGAACTTTATATAACACATAACTAAATATTTTAAAGAGTACAATTTAGTGACATTTAATATATTCACAGCATTGTGTAGTCATCATTTCTATCTACTTTTGTATTTTATTCATTTCCTTATAAGAATACTCCAAGTCAAATACATTTTTACTTCTTTTTCTAACTTCCTTTTAACTTCTAGCAACCGCCAACCTTCTTTCTATCTCTAGGTTTTTCTGTTCTGGTTATCTTACATAATAAGAATCATGAAATATATAGTTTATATACTTTGCAGCTACTTAGAGTAACTTAATTAGAAGAATGTTTTCAAGGATCATGTATCAGTACTGAATTTCTTTTAATGGCTGAATTATATATATATACATATATATGTCTACCTATATATATATATATATAATCACAATTTATTTCTCTATCAGATATAAATTCGAGGGCAGAAATTCTATCTTAGTTCACCTAAAGTAAAAATGTACATACTTACATAGATAATTTAGAGCTATACAGTTTTGAAAGTAAATGAGATTATCTGTTTATTGGAAAATGGAGTAAAATGAATCTCATATTCTATTTGCTCTTCTTCTAGAAATATTCTGTTCATTTAAAATTCATACATACAGTCTAAACTGGTTTGATAAATGTTGCAGTATGTATACCCTAGGACAGGTATTGGCATGGTATGGCTGTGGCACAAATCTGTTCTACCATTTCTTTCTGTAAAGCTTTATTGGAATATAGTTACAAGCATTCATTTCCTGTTGTCTCTGACTGTCATTATATCATAACAGTAGAACTGTGTACCTCAATAGAGGCTAAATGGCCCAGAAAGCCTAAAATATTTCCTATCTGACTTTGTACTGGAAAAGATGTACTGGCCCTGCTCTAGAATAATGAAATCCATGTAGAATTCCTTTTCTGCTAGGATTTCATTGGCTTGGGTTCTTCACAGGAAAAGTGCAATTTAACTGAATATGAATGTTTCCCCTTATTAAACCTTAGGATACAGAAGCGGGCTTTGCTCCCTCTTTTAGTGGGAGTTGCCAATTAATAAGAACAATGAATATTTTAATTTCAATCTGGAGAGAACATCTAAAATGTGATGATAACATAATTCTTTTGGGGATGTTTTGAAAGAATTGGAAACTAGAAGAAGAATTAGAGTTTTACCAGAGTAATTTCTCAAATGACTTTGTAAAAACAATTCTGTGCTCTAGGATATCCATGGAAGATTAGGAATTATGCTTTTCAATTTAGGACAGAGAAACTACATGCATCTAAGAATAAAAATATATTGGAATTTGGTTATAAAGCAATATGTTTGAGTGCTTTCCTAAGTTACCATTGACTTTCTTGTTTCACTTTCTGCTCCTAACAACTTTAGAGGGAAGAGCTGTGAAACAAAAGACCTAGTTTTTTCTCCATTTTGTTCAGTCATTCTGCACATTGTCTAAGTGTCATCCATCTTGACACAGAAAGAAAATTGTCCTCATCTGTTCTTTGATGTGGCTAGCGTCACTCTCTCATTGCCTTTTCAGGATTCTGCTGTTTCATAAAAAATAGGTTTCAATTCCTGAAAGTGGCTGGCATGATATCTCTGAAGAATTTTCTGAGACTGTAAGACTACGGCAGCAAAACAAGTGAACTTGTTTTACTAAGTCAATTCTATAAAATTGTAAGAGTAGATTTCAAAACTTTAACTTCACAATCTCAAGACACATAACGGCCAAAAGACCAAATCAGTATTTCTATCACATCATCCTTCCCAAAGGCGTAGTTTTCAACTAGGGCTAAAAATTCAATTGTATTGTGCTTTTCCTGAAGACTTCCATGTTTGTATGAGATAATGCTGTATGACTATAGCAGATACAGGATTATTTGAATAATTTATTTTTCTGTTTAATTTTCCTTCCTGAACAAATGAGTACCATTTTGTAGGTAACTTTCAGTTGGTAATAGATTATGATGCACTTTGTAAATTCTCATGCTTTTCCAACTTTATTGTTCCCCCCTTGCACAACTCTTGATCCCTTTAATAAAAGTTGATCATTGAAAATGAGGAAAATCAAATCACGTCACTTCTGCCTTTTTTTTTTACTCCTGTAAGAAAAAAATATTTGAAAGCTTACTATGATTGTCTCTGCTACTGAAAGTGTGAAGGTCAACAAGAATTGTCAGTAAGTTTTTTCATAGACTTAAAGAGCTAATGTATTATGTGACTGGATTTAACTTATGAATATTGCTTTTTTTTCTTACAACTGATTCAAAAGTACATTTGTTATTTTTATAAAATTTATAGGGCAGTCTGACAGATTTCAGATTTGAAAAGTAAAATGATACTGACATTTTTGAAAATAAATTTGGGTTGCTATCTTTTTGATGTGTAAGGATTTAGAAATAATTGATCCACAGTGCATTTCCAAACTATTAGTTTAAGGGGCAATTTGTAATTCCTTGGGCCCTAGTGGATTCCCCATTGGTAATTAGTCTTCATCCCACAGCTCATGACTTGAGTCACTTTGTCCTAGTTATATAGCTATTCTTCATCTGTGCTCCAGCTTCCTCAGTCACTCTGGCTTCCCTAAGAAAGATCAAACTTCTTTCATGGTGAGGATGTACGATCTTCTGATTAATTTCCATGTTTTCTCTTGGTAAATTATGATTTCATTACTTGATCATCAGTATTAGAGTTCAAAAAATTATGTTTTATTTTTCACTTTTCTCTTTCTATTTCTCTTCTTTCCTCCTTTTTTCTTTTCATTATTTTTATTTTTTACAGTAAAAGGGATAAACCCAAGACCTTGTACTATTTAGGCAAGTACTCTACCACTGAGCCACATCCCAAGCCCCAGAAATATATATTTTTATGTGTTAGTTCAATTGCAGTTGGTAGAAAGCAACTTAAAAAACTTGAAGAAAAAGATGTATGAAAAAGTTAAGAATATCAGAAAGTTCATGGAGTGATGGAAAGTTTAAAGAACTATTCTTGGCAATAATAGAGATTAGAACAGCTGAGAACAGCAACTATTTATTAGATGAGGTTGGATCAATCGGCATGGATGAGTCCCCTCTAGCACACCACAGCTGAAATGAATAAATGAACTGGCTCTAGTCATAACACTGCTCGAGATTCCAAATCTAGGGATAGAATATCATACTCACATTCCCACCACTTGGGTAAAGAGGAAAGAACATTAAATAAAATCCCTTTTTGATCATTTCAAATTAGAGAAAAATAGTTCTATACATTCAATCCCCAGTACCGATTAAAAAAAAAAGTTCTATACAATAAAATCAGGTTGCTGTTATCTAGATAGATAACTGTGTGCAGCAAAATAAATATCCAATACAAATTCTGTTTGTGTGGTGGCACAAATTTTTGTCTAAGCATCTGGGAGGCTGAGGCAGGACTACAGCTTGGAGTACAGAGCAAGATCCTGTCTCAAAAAAAAATCTATGTTTGAATCATGATAGTTTTATGTCCCTCAGACTTTCTTTTACTCTGAAGTTTTGATACTTTGGACATGATACTTTGGAAATAACTAACAGGATTGACTTTAAGATTATGTGATTTGGCCCTTCTTTCCATGCTTATATGTTTGGAAGTATTCAAAATAAATAGGTGAGTTATAGCATTATTAAAGGATTATAGTGTTTTAATAAGATGATTAGAATGTTTTTGCACAGTAAAAGAAATCACCATCAAAATGAATACATCACCCACACAATGGGAAAAAATTTTAGCCTGATGTTCCTCAGACTAAGAACTTCTATTTAGAATATGTAAAGAATTGAAAAATAAATCAGACCCTCCCAAATGAGTATCTGCAATAAACACACACTTCTCAGATGAAGAAATACAAATGACAAATAAATATATGAAAATGTTCAGCATCACTGGTCATTGGAGAGATGCAAAGTAAAACAACACTGAGATCCCATGTCACCCCAGAAAGAATGGCTATCATCAAGAAATCAACCAATAACAAATGCTGTCAGGATGATGGGGAATAAGGAACATTTCTACATTGTTGGTGGGAGTGTAGACTGGTGCAACCACTGTAGAAATCAGTATGGACATTCCTCAAAAAACTAAGATTAGAGATTTCATTCCACCCAGGTATTTCCCTTCTGGGTATTTTCCTAGAAGAATTGAAAACATCATACCACAGCAATATATATGCACCCATGTTTATAGCAGCACAAATTGTAATAGCTAGATCTTGGAAACGACCCAAATGCCTATTGATCATGGAATGGATAAAAAAGATGTGGCTTTTTTTCTAATATAATGGAGTACTACTTAGCCATAAATAAAGATAAACTTGAGACTTTTATAGATAAATGAATGCACCTTGATACCATACTCACAAGTGAGATCAATCAGACTCACATGTGTTAACATCATATTGTCTCCCTGGTATGAGAAACTGAAATGTACACTAGATATTGTGAAATGGGAAGAAATTGCTCAAAAGGAAAAAGAACTAGGATGGGCAAAAAGGGAAAGGACAGTAGGGAAAAGGGAAAAAATGCAAGTGAGTTATTATTAGCATCTTTTTGGCATTAGAAATGAAAGTTTGTTCTAATATTGATTAGATAAATTTTTATGCCCATATCTTATACTCTGGGCCACTACTTTAAAGATAACAACATATAATGTAATAAATATTGTTATTTTCCTATTATTTTGTTATGAAATTTTATTTTACCTTTTTCCATAAAACAAAATAAAAAAGAATAAAACAGAATTAGAGTTTTTAATGCATAAAATAAGAATACAAATTATTTTGAGAAATAGCTAGAGTTTTATATTTTTAGAAATAATTGAGTTCTGTATGTTTTATATCTATTTTGAAGATTTTTCTTACAGTGCTACAATAAAAAGTGATCTGAAATATTATGAATGAACACATTCATTACAGTTGTCTAGAAGAAAGAGAATACTGTATCAATTGAAAGCACATAAATATATGCAAGAATAAAAGTAAATTGTAAGGCCATGGGATCACCTCCTGTTATGGTTTATGTTCAAGACTGCACCAACCGCCAAGCTTCATGCAATCGTGGTTGTGACCAAATCTAGCGTTTGTGATTGGTTCATTGTCTGGTGCTCAGATTGGTGGTATGAGTGCTATGCCCACAGAGGTGTAGCCAGCATACAGTGTAACAGCAGGAAGAAGGTGTGTGTGTCTCTCTCTCTTTTGCCAGTTTGCACTTGCTGTTTACTGCAGCATGGCCATGCCAGCCTGCTGCTTAGAGCCAGCTAAGTATGGACTGAAACCTCCAAAATTGTAAGAAATAAACCTTTCCTTCCTTTATTTTGAGCATCAGGTATTTTGTCTCAGCAATGAGAAAAAAGTGACTAAGATACCTTTACTAGAAAATGGACTTAAAAATCAGATATGTTTAACATTTAAATTCAAATGTGAATGCTTAAAAGTGAATAGAATGTTTAATAAATATATGAAAACATTGGTGTAAACTAGAATTTCAAAGAAACAAAGCAAGTTTTATGGCTATGTAAAGAGCAGAGAGACAGAGACTGCACACCAAAGGAAGGGCAGCATAGTAAGCCTGCTTTCCCACTCCTCAGAACCTGTATGTAGACCACAAGGGCTTTGGCTTATTTCTCTTTTCCTAAATCTTATCTCATGCATTCTTTCTGTCATTGTCATTCCATACTATTTAAAACCTTCTTAGTTATGGAAGTTACTCCTCATTTCAACAATTCTTTAAGTTCAATCATAAATCATCCACAGTTCCCCATGTGAATCTTGTCTGTTTTAATGTTCCATGTTTTTATCATTACCTTGAAATCTTTTTTCTCTGACTTTTGAATTTATACCAGTATTGCAAATCCTTCCTGCTTTTATCTCATCAACTAAACCACTCACAGGCAATCTGTTTAGATGTTAAATTATCTTTCACCTGGCCAATGTCAATGAATTTTTCAAGTATTAAATTCACAATAAAATATCAAATCCTAGCATCCCAACTTACTCCACAATTTCCTAATACACACTTAACTTGTAGGTTTTTTCTGAAAGCTACTGACCAATTAAATGCTTTTTCAATTTGTAGTGCTTTCCACTTTAAACTGAAGTCTGGGTCTTGCTGCTTTTATTATTCATTGACTGCCATTTTTCTCAGAAAGGTGTCAACTCTTTGAGTGACTGTGGGGGTTGTCTTTTCAAAAAAAAAATTGATCTAGGTATCCTTTGGGGAAGCGATGGAAGCAAGAATGAAGAGAATATACCTCAGATTGAACAGGAAGAATCAATCTGTTTTGGGCTGCTCATGGCTCTCCTGAAATGAAAAATGATATAAACTTTCACAAAGAATCCTTCCTTTCAGGTGCTATGAAAGTTTTTATAAATGTTCCAGAGATGGCTTTTGATCAGTATAAATTAAGAAACTTTGACTGAGAAGTATATTTTGCCCCTATTTTATGGCAGAACTGGAGATTGAACCCAGTGCCTTCACACTGAGCTACATATCCAGTCTCAAAGCTGCTATCTTGGCTAGGCAAGACCAATCCTCTTTCTGCAGCTTTCCTCCCAAAGTGCTAGGATTACAAGCATATACCCATCATGGGTTGTTCTACCTCGTGATTAAAAAATTAATCAATAAACCTAATACTTAATGATATATTTGAATGACAATAGCATGCTGAACTGGAACCAAAATAGAATTAGCATCAGAAAATTGTGTGAACCCTCAACTCTGGTTGTGTGGTCACAGGTTCACTTCAGATAATTTATGGTTTGGATACATTGCTAAAATTCTTTCTATTAACTTCCTTGATAGAATTTTGTACATTTTGACTTAAGAATTCTGTGTTGGGTATGAGATATACCCTTCCTAGAACTTCATTATGGTTGAGTAATATTCCTGTCTCAAAAAATGAAAACAAAACAAAAAACTAATAAAGAAAAAAGAAAGACAAACAAACACCTAGAATTTTGGTTAGAATTTTATCAAACCTAGAGCTCAGGATGAGAACTGACATCTTGATAATATTGTCTTGGCATCTATTTATCTAGTTCTTTGATGTCTTTCATTTGAGTTTTACAGTTTTCCTCATGTAAGTTTTATACATATCATGTTCAATCTATACTTATGTGTTTTATCTTTTTGGTACTAATATAAATGATATTGTTACATTAAATTCCACTTGCTCAATTTTGGTATATAGGACAGTCAACCTTTTATTTTACTAACCTTCTGTCCTGTAAGCTTGTTATAATTGTTAGTTCCATGAAATTTTTGAGCTTTTATTTATTTATTTTTTAAATTATATATACTCTCATAGTATTTGTGAGTAAGGAAAGTTTTTTTCTTCCTTCCCAATTCTAGTCATCTGTCTTTCTGGTTTAATTTCATGGTGGTACAATATTGTATAACTACTATATTTAAGAAATATTTATATGTATTTTATGGCTGAGAAAATAATCTACGTTGGTCAAAGTCCAGAGTTTGATAATGTTTATTTTTCTGTTGGAAAAATACTCTATAAATGTCCATTCCAGTGGTGTCTCAGTTCACAAACTTAATCTGTTCCATGATTCTGCGGAAGATGGCCACATTCATGTTCACGTGGGGAAGATGACCACAGTTGTGCTCCTCTCCTGAAGGAAGACATGACTGCTTTTAAGCAAAATTGGGAGGGATTTTCAGTCATTTATCTTATATTTGGAAGGACTCCATCAGGGCCTACTTAACCATCAAAACATATTTGCCTTACTGGTCTTGTTGGGACTTTCTTCCTGAAGAGGAAGAATTTTGGCGGAGGAGAAAGTATCCTATGATGAGATTAGTTGAACTGTGCTTGCCTGAAAAAATCTTAGCCCCTGAGCATAAAACTCTGCAAAGCTGGACACCTGATCTTTCAGAGTATTTGGGATGAAGAATTGAGCCATTTTATTTAGACATTGCTTTTCCCCACCCCCCAAAAAGAAGAAAAGGTGACTTTAAAAGATAGGTGTAATCAGGCTGGGGATTTAGCTCAGGGGCACAAGTGCCTATTTGGCATGCACAAGGTTATGAGTTCAATACCAATTAATTAATTAATTAATTAATTGGTATACTGGAAGACATTATTATGTGCATAACTTAATAAATTAAAGAATGAAATATGTGCAATACAAATAAAATGTTTTTTTGGGAGTTAGAATTATTTAATTAAATAATGCTGAGCACTAAATGACACAGTATTTTAGTTTTTCTTCGTGACAGAATAGCAGACCATTATGTATAAATACCACACTGGGACCACAATATCAAGTGAAATAAATCTGATGCACAACTTAAATATTGCATGGTTTTTCTTACATGAGAAATTTAATCAATATATAAAGAGCAAAGTAGAAAGTGAATAGACAGGAATTAGGGTGATCTTTTTCAAATGGATGGGGGAAAAGATATAGAGGGACAAGAAAAGAGGGGAAGGAAGAGAGGGAGAGGGAATGCAGAAAAAGGACTGAAGAAAAAAGAAGAAAATAGAGCTTTTGCAAGTGGCAGGGGGGCCAAGAATGGGAAGGAGCAGAAAGGGAGGGGTAGGGAATAAAAAGTTAAGATAAAGAATTAAGATGCATTATGTGCATATACCAACTCCCCAAAATAAATGTAATCATTATGTATTGCAAATATGTGCTAATAAAAAAAGTAAAAAAAGTAAAATAAGGTAAATTTTAGTGGATCTCTTTTTGAAATGGTATATTTACTTCTAAGAAAGTAAAGTTATCTAAGCTTGTATTAGAGAGTCTTTTTACATTCACAATGAAATAATTTAGATGAGCTATACCATATTTTTCTTATTTGTAGTACCTGATTTAATCGGATCATTTGAATAATTAGCATAATTTTTTAATGCAATCTGCATAACTACAATCTCATTTGTTCACAAAATTATTTTGGCCTACTTTTATTTTTTTATTTTTTATTTTTTTTGGTATTGGGGATTGAACTGACAACCTCACGCTTGCAAGGCAGGTGCTTAAGCCACTGAGCTAAATCCCCAGCCCCTTGGCCTACTTTTATATTTGTCATGATTGGTCCCACTACTAAAAGCAAACATTTATTGTGTGCTTACTGTGGACAGAATAATTCTAGACTCTGATGCCAGTATAGAAAATATATATCACTTGAATGTTTACCTTGTGGGCATGATTTAAGATAAACTAGAAGCCATTTGCCTGAACCAGTTTTTTGCAGATTTACTTATAGTGGAAAAACTTTCAAAAGACTAAATTAGGGACAAAGAAATGGTCAGTATATTTATTATTAAATAACCTTGATGGGATATTTGAAACAGCATAGCACTTGAAAATATAAATTACATCTAATCTGTCTGTCATGAAAGCAATAAAACTGTGAATGTGAAAGAGAAACAGAAAAATGTACATAGTGTTAGCTTGGTTAAATATGATTAGTAATCGTTTATCCTTAATTGGTTTAATACTGAAATAGCTATACATTTTTAAAAATGAAAGGCATGGTCTGTTAAGATATAGTCCTGATTGGCAATCAGATATACTCTGCACAGAATTTATCTAAATGCTGTCCATAGACACCAGGCTTTTTTATCTAGAGTAGGCATACAGTTTTAAGTCTGAAGGAGTCAAAAGCAAAAAAACAGTTAATGTATGACGCCCATTAACAACTATGACCCCTTTCAGCCTGAAGAAATCAGATCAGTCATTGCCCATTACTCCCTCATGGCAGTTCTGGTTACTTTTCAGAGGGCAGATTGTTACAGGCACCTGAGTTAAGATAAAAATATTGTAGCAGTCAGACATAGCTATGCCCTCAAAGGAGCCACTACAGAAGATGAGACAACTGTGGAGGAGACAGACATCTCCACCCTGGGCCAGACCTCAAGACAAAAGATAAATCAAAAGAACCCATATACTTCCCAAGGATAAGCATCAGGAATTGATATTCTAAGTAGGTCTCTATCACCCTGAGGAAGCCAAGAGTCACCATTCCAATCCCCTACAGACAGTCAGAACTCTTTAAGCATGCCCGTGTGATACATGACTCACTTCCCCCATCATCCCCAATTTAATCAATTTTGCCTGAGCAAAGAATCTTATTGGTAGACCATAGTTCTCTTCCACCTCATGCCCACCTCATGAGTTCCCATGCCCACCTTGCGAGTTTCCATGTTTCCCTTACCTTGGACCCCACCTCACCTTGGGGTTTTGCTCTAGAAAAGACAGGGTCCTTGGCAACCCACTTGGGAAACCCTTCTGTCTCTCTCAGATAGAAGCTTTCTTTCAATAAATATATTCTTCTCTAAAAAAAAAATAGGTATGGCCCTGATCCTCATGGAGCTTTGGTTATAACTTAATTGTAGAAAGTGAGTACATTTATGCCTACAATAATAACTGATGTTCTGGGCTTCATATGGTAAGTGTGAAATGAATACCATAGACAATGAGAATTCCATTTCTAACATTTTTCTTCTATTTAGGCATTTCTACCTCATGAGATATTGATGAGGTGATCAACTCAGATTCTATTAGAAACAAGTAATACAGTAAATGAAGAATAGCATCGCTAGTGTGTTACTCCTTCATTGCCATCTCATTTAGCTTCCATCTACAAATTTGTTTGGTGCTTCTATTACACAGTGAGTGATTTTCCCATTTAAGTCATTTTCATTCACTTGTTACTTAGTTTTGTTTTGTTCTAAAAAGAATACTCTTTAGGATAAGACTGCTAATTAAATGTTTACAAAAATTTCACTTAATTCTTATGAAGTTTGCATTTACATAGGGAATTGGGGATATTGTAAATTGATAATATTCTTGAGGAAATATGATCATTATCACTTTAGAGATGGCAATTTTTCAAGTCTGTCCTTGATATAAAGGTTGGCATCTTATGACTGTGATTAGATAAGAGGGCCAATGAGCCAGGCATGGTGGCACACACCTGTAATTCCAGCACTTGGGAGGCTGAGGCTGGAGGATGGTTGTAAGTTCAAGACCAACCTGAGCTACAAGGTGAGCTCAAGGCCAGCCTGAACTGCATAGTGAGACCTTGTCTCAAAAAGACAAACAAACAAACAAAAGGTGGGGGCCCAATAGGTTGAGGTCAGAGGTACTTTTTCTACGTGGCCAAGTTAGATTTAATGTGATGTACTGAATCACGTTCCCCTAAAAATCACATATTGAAGACTTGAGCCCCAAAGTGATGGCATTTTAAGATGGAGGCTCTGGAAGACAATTTGGTTTAGATGAAGTCATGATGGTAGATCCCTCATGAGATAGAACTTACTTTCTTATAAGCAGAAACAGCAGAGTTCGTCAGTATTTTTTCTGTCCTCCAGCCTTGTGAAGACACAGTGAAAAGGTGGCCACCAGAGTTTATGCAACCCATCTTGTCTGAATCGTCATAAAGCAGTGCATGACTGCACTTGTGAAAAGATTGTTAAATGGTTATTTTCCTTGGGCCTCTTCCTTCTCTTTCTTTTATCTTCTTACTACCTAGATAATTCTCACTACCCACATATAACTGTAGGGTTAATGCCTCTGAACCATTTTTTAAGGTCAGCCCTGCATACAGGATAAGAAAAAAAAAAAAAAGAAGAAGCTCTTTAATGTAAGAATGATAAACTGTTGGCTGAATGGTTGAGCTCATCCAGTGAAGTAAACTGTTTTTATTTATTTTTCTTATAATGAACTTGCCAATTAGGGGATTGACATGAATATAAACATGAATGTGTATAGACATTTAAATACTCATACAAATTGAATCATATATATATATATATATATATATATATATATGATAAATATCTACCACATTTATAACCTGGGGGATGACTCAGTATTACTGATATAGGGAAAGAAAACTCCCAACCTACTATATGTCTGGGACAAGTTCATGTTCTCTAAAATCGAAGAATGAATTTTAGGAACAATGGAGGTTAAAAGTAGAATATATTTATTGAGAGAAAGAAAGCTTCTGTCAGAGACACACAGAAGGGGTTCCAAGTGAGTTGCCAAAGACGCTGTCTTTTCCAGGAACTTTTATAGAGTAACATGGGGTGAGATGGATTCAAGGTGGGGAAAACTGGGAATTCTCAAGGCACACAGGCATAAGATGGGATACAACTATGGTTAACCAATAACATTAATTGCTCAGGTAAAATTGATTAAATTGGGGACAAATGGAGAAGCCAGTCACATAGAAAGCCGGCATTTTTAGAGAGCAGTGACTATTCCTATAAAGGGTTGGGACGGTGACTCCTGACTTTCTCAGGGTGATAGAGAACTATTTAGAATATCGGTCCTTAGGATATAGGTGCATTTGTTTGATCTTTTGTCTTGAGGCCTGGCCCACAGCAAGAGGCATCTGTCTCCCCCAAGGTATCTGGGCTTCTACACTGGCTCCTTCGAGGACCTAGCCTTGTCTCAGCACCTATAATATTTCTAACTAACTCAGCTGCCTGTAACATTATCTCTGCTGTTACTAATGCTTTTGCATTTTGATCCTGTGTCATCCACTTCTGAATCTCTTCTATATACCATCCTGTTGCTATTTTTATCAGTTCTTAAAATGTGTATAAGAAACCTCAGCTTTAGTTGAATCCTTTTGGTTGCTGGGGTCTAAAGATGTCACCTGATAGTGGCACAGTGATTGTCCCAGAAATGCTGATGTGAGTATGGGGCTTCTTAAGTTGCTACGGGCCAGCTAGACTCATGTCTTCCTTGTTCTGATGACTTTGTATTTGATCAAAGACCATACATAAGAAGATTCTCCCTGCTTCATTAAATTTCATGAGACATACTGCAGCCTGTTATCCTAAGAATGATTTCTCATAACCATGGATTTCTGTTTTAATATCACCTCTGCAGAGACTGTGATCCATGTTTTGCAGTTGAGAGTAGTTTGTAGAATTTGGAGAAAAGAGAAACTACTGAACTTTGAATAAACTGAATCTTTTTTGATGTGCAGTATTTATGATACTTTTTTTGCTTTTTTCACTGGTAAAGATTTCTCCTGATATAGTGACTTCTCAGTTTTCTCTAATTTATGTGGTCTGCCATGTATATGTTGTATTTTCAAAGGCAGAATTGTATTTAATTTTTTAACATCATTGTATGTTAGAATGATGGAAATTCTTCAGTTTTACATTTTGAGACGAAAATACTGAGATGTGGGCTCAGAAATATAGGTGAGCAAATTAATAGCAGTGACAGTAATAACAGCTTAAATGCAGTGTAAGAGTGCTGCTCTTGTAGATCTCTTGGTCTCAGTGTAGAACCCAGCAGCTACAGCCACCTGTAGGTCATTTTTGTGAATAAGAGTATTTATAGATAAAGGTTTTGGAAATGATTGGCTGTTTCTAAGATGTGATTTTAAAAGTGATGCTGTTAAGCGAAGCATCTAATTCATTCCTAGTTACATGCTTCTGGCTTTCTTCATTTCTGTTTGTTTTTATCTTTTAATCATGTTACTTTTACCTGTTTTTCTCTTGGTGCCATTTTTTTCTTCTTTGTTCTCATGCTCGCCTTAGGCAAAATCTGGTACCTACAGCACTCTTTTATATGGCTTACTCAAAAGACACATTCTTTCCTTAGTCTTTGTATCTGTGATGTGCATAAAAGACATCCGGAAACCTGGGCAAGATCATGGGGATTATTTTCTTTGTCTTTTTTTTTTTTTTAGATAGGGTTTCATTATGCAGTTCAGGCTGGCCTTGAACTCACTTGATAGCCCAGGCTGACCTCAGACTTGCAGCTGCCCTCCTGCCTCAGCCTTCCAAGTGCTGGGATTACAGGCATGAACCAGGCCCAGCATAGATGATTTTATTTTTATGGTTGCAATTGTGCCTTACTGAGTTTTGAGCCTCTTGAGCATCAAGCAGGGTGTTATTTAGATATGTGATGCATGCTTGTTGAATGAATGCTCGTTGAATGAATGCTCAAAGGAAAGAATGAGGTCAGTTGTTAGTGTTTATACTTTTCAATCAAAAAAAAAAGTACACTTAGGCCTGAAATGGTGGAAAAAACTTGTAATTTCAGCACTTGGGAGACTGAGGATTGCAAGCACAAGTCCAGCCTGTGTAATTCAGTAACATAACAAGATTTGGTCTCAAAAGGAAAAATGGTTGGTGATGAAGCTCAGTATGAAGCCCCTGGGTTCAATCCCCAGTACCACACACACACACACACACACACACACACACAAACACGCACACACCACTTATGAAATGATAGAAAAAGATTTATATAATCTATTTTCATTCTTCATAAAGTATTAAGTTGTCAAAGGAAATGTAGATTGAAATGACAAACTATATCAATTTATGCTTTATGTGGAAAAACCAAATGTAATTTTTACATATTTACCCTATTTGTTGATTCGCTAAGCAATGAAAGTCATTTTGTGTAAGCCGGGCATATAATAGTGAATAAATCCAGATATAGTTTTAGTTTTCATAGTGTGTAGATTACTGAATAACAACAGTGCAGTAGGATTCTTTAGGCATGCTATGGTTTGAATCTTGAGTGTCACCCAAGGGTACCTGTGTTTGAAGACTTGGTCACCAGCCTGTAGTGCTATTGGGAGGTGTTGGACTCTTTAAGGGGTGAGGTCTATTCCAACGAAGGTAGGTCATTGGTGTCGTGCCCTTGAAGGGAATAGTGGGACTCTGACTTTTCCTTTCTTTTTCTCTTGCTTCCTGGCTGCTAGGAGGTGAACATCGTTGCCCTAACAAATGGTTATCACTATGATTAGCTGCCACACAGTGCCAAAGTAATAGTGTCAACCAACCATGAACTGAAATCTCTGAAATCATGAGCCAAAATAAACTTTTATCCTTAAAGTTGATTTTCTCAGATATTCTGTCATAGTTCCCAAATGCTAACATATCTGAAGTAGTAAAAAGACAGATGTATGTGAGCCTGAAAGATGAAGGATGCAATTTAAGATTTTCTATACTTATGATATTATGCTTACAATTTTGTGGTGCTTCATGTAGTAGATAATGTAGATCAGTGTACAATTGTATTTCAAATTTACATGGTTTTGTTACACTATTCAAATAATTTGCATGTTAATTCTCAATACTGAATTATTAGCAATAGAGGGGACAATTAGTTTGCCCAAAGAGTGAATCATATAAAAATGGAAAATCCAAGTTAATAAGCAGTTAACTGCCATTTTGATAAGAACTACTCAGAGAGGGTAAAATGTAAAGTGAAAGTCACTATTAATGTTGTTTTTGAGACTATCTTTTACAACTTTAACTCAACCTTTGCCCTTTAAGTGATCATCCTCATGGCTATGGTTAGTGCTGTGGATTATTAGGTCAAAGTTCAGACACAAGGAACAAAGATAAAGCAACATCAATTTGTTGCTTTATGCCTCTGATTGTCCATGACAGAAATTTAGTTTCACTAAGTGGCAAATGAAATCATACTAGGCATAAAGCTCATATAGGATTAAAGAATGTTATTAAATAGTCAAAAGATTCTTACTTGATATCTCTTAATGTCAATACTTCAGGGTACAGACAAAACTGTTCATGACATAACCGTTATAATCCATTATAAATAAATAGTTTGGTTGGTAGGAAAGGTAGAACACTTGAAATTCACATTTATCCTTTACTAAAAAGTTATCAAATATTTTCTCACTTTTTCCCCCATTCACTGCATTAGGCCAAGGAGCTGAAAAAGAGATACTATAGGCATTAAAATAGATGCTGAGGCCTAATTTAAAAGTTCTCATGCTTCATGACTCCTCCTACTCTGCAGTAAGAAAGACAATAATCTCTTTAAGATAAGGAGGCTTGAAACACTTCAAAGTTGGTACTTGCTTCATGTTTCTAATTTCAGGACTCTGTTGATTCTGTCTTCCACCTGGATTTAAAAGAAAAGAGATAGCAATGCAGAAGCAGCTCACAAATAACTTTTCAATTCCAGCTTAGTTTCTGTCCTCTAAATGCAAGGTCATGCAAATCTCATTTTGGCTTCAGGCACTAGGAAGCTATTTCTTTAGAGAAGCCAAATATTTCAACTTAGTGTATAATTTGTCACTTAAAAATGAACTATGATTTTAAAAAAAAGGAAATGGCACCTCAAAATCTAGTTAGACAGAACATCATGTTTGGGAACTATGATCACAACAATTTTTTTCTAATTTCTCCAAAATGGAGCTAGAAAATAAAATAAGAAAAAGAAACACATATTTTTATTCAAACCTTAAAAAATAGCAGAAGGGAATATTTGAAAAACGAGTATCAAAATTTTGAGAAAAATTAATTTGAAGCAAAATATTACTGTTTTACATAGTGGATGGCAAGGAAAGGTATAAAATGTGGAATAAAGAGTTTTAAAAGTCATACATGGAAGATACTGTCTACTGTCATTAGTTATGGATGCCATATTTGCAAATGCTATCGTTTGGAGCTAAACTGTTCCCCCAAAATCTTGTGTGGTCAGAAGTGGGGCCTTGGGAAAATGATTAGATCATGGAGTTCATACTCATTAATCAGGGGCTGGAGATTTAGCTCAGCGACATAAGCGCCTGCCTTGTAAGCACGCGGTTGTGAGTTCGATCCCTGGTACAAGAGCTGTAACTCTTCATACTCATCAATCGGTTCATCGGGTGATGATTTCATAGTTGGATGTGCTGTTAGTTTTTAAAACAAATATACATAAGACAAGAACTTTAATTAAATGGTTGAGGAAAATGTCATGACCAGAAACAGAACTGTAACCTTGTACATACTGCATGTCTCTTATGAGCAAAGCTTCAGCATTTGTTAATTTAGGATTTGCAGTGTTTTTTTTTTTTTTTTTGGTAGAGGGGATCGAACTCAGGACCTTGCGCTTGCCAGGAAGGTGCTTACACAGCGGAGCTAAACCCCCAGCCCTGCAGTGGTCTTATAGAACATAACTCTTGGTAGAAATGAGAATTAACTATGTATATATACAATATGCTGTAAAAAAAAAGGGGGGGGGTAATTGGAATTGCATCTGCAAAATTTCCCGTGGTTGTTTCAGAGAGTTATGTTACACAAAGATCACTTGGAATCAATCAGAAACAAACAAAAAGTAGCTGGAGTCTGACTGGTATGATATAGTGGGCGGCAAAAGTTTTGGTTCCTATTCAGTTGCCTGCCCTCAAGCCTAGCGCAATCCTGAAGGCGGCTGAATCTAGCATTTGTGATTGGTTCATTGTCTAGCGCTGGGATTGGTGGTGTGAGTGCTGCACCCGCCCAGGGGCGGAGCCATCATACAATGTAAGGAAGCGAAGGAGGCTCGCTTTTACTCCCGCGCTTTTGCTCTACTTTCAGGCAGCCATGAACCATTGCACCTCAGTCATGCCAGTCTACCTTGGAACCAGCCGAATATGGACTGAAACCTCCAAAAACTGTAAGAAATAAATCTTCCCTTTCTTAATTTTGAAAGTCAGCAAGGAGAGAAAAGCAACCAAGACAGCAAAGTCTTTTGTTTTTAAATGGTCTGTGAGGAGCTGCTGAGCTGGAGGTCGAGTAACTCCTTGGGACTAGAGCAAAGCCCGTCCCAGGAACATGAAATGCCGGAGACGGATGCTGTAAACAAGTCAGCTGCATATCAGCAGGTGTCCGACCGCTCGGTGTTGCTCCCTGTTAACTACAGCACAAATAGTTCTAAGAATGTTCTGCTTGCTGTGTTCTCAGCAACACGCTGAGATCTTGCACTTTCGACCCCATCGCATGCTTCCCCATTTTCAGTTTTTGATAAAGATCCTGTGACTGCCACTTCGTTGCTGCTTTTCCATCAGAGGGCCGCATACTACTGTGTCCCAGCTTTTTCTTATGTGTCTTGTCTTTTTAATCTCCTGTCACCCCCTCTCAGGAGCCCACTGGCCATGCAGGATGCAGCAATGGTCATTTTGAAAGAAGTGGTCACAAAAAGCCCAGGTTTTATTTGAGTAATAGCAATGCATGTAATTCCATGGAAGGGAAAATATGTTGAATGTGTTGAAAATGGCTTTGGAATCCATCTTTTGTACAGATACTTGACAGCAAATTGTGGCTTTTATTTGTATTCCAAATTATTATTGATTAGATAGAGATATTAGCATTTATTTATTTTTGTGGACGTTAGTCCTGTGCTTTAATTACTATATAATTATATAAGAAATCTGTCCATATCTCAATGTAAAAATTGAGTGAATATTTTCAATTATTGACTGGGAATGTAGTTCAGTGATAAGTGCTTGCCTAGCATGTGTGAGACCATAGGTTTTATCCCCAGTACTGCACACAAGCAACAACAATGAAACCCACAAGAAATAAAAATATTTGTAATTTCTTTTTCAAAATATAATTGCAGAATATAGTGATATGATTTAAAGTGCCCTGAAAATCTGAGAAGAGAAAATTCTTGATTATCTTTACCTAAAAATAGAAATATGTTGTCAAACTGGTGTTATTAATATTTGATTTGAAAAATGAATTTATTATACACTCTCAGTCTGAGATACTGTAACATTATGTTCTTAATTGGAAAAATTGGATTTTCAAAACATACTTTGTTCTAGGAATTCTAACCCACTATAATATACCAAATTATTGCTGTATCATCATGATAAAGAATTACAATTATGCATTTTAAAGTTATGATAATATGGTGTGGATGGGAAACAGAAGCTCTGTTTTAGGTGAAACTGAGTTAGTGTGATTATTAGGCCTTTCAGGCATGGAACTGGCAAACCAAACCCTAGGGGGAAAATGTTTGTCCATGTACTAGTGGAGAGCTCCAACTCAGCCCGTGCCCTTTCAAGCTCTGTATTTTACTGGCTACAGGAATTTGCTAATGATGAACTTGAAGTCACAAGAAGCCCAGGGCACATCTACTGGGACTGCAGAGAGGGTATCACAAGTTCTCACTGGCCCATTGGATGCCATCCCATGACAGATGTCTCTGTGCAGAGCCGCTGGTAAAACTTGTAATGAAGCCATCATGGGAGGAAGACAGAGCTGAGAGAAGGAAACGAAGTCCTGTGACTGCCACACTGTTAGGGAACTTTTCCAAAACATAAGCATAACTTCCATTTATTTTTATTTTGTAGTAGATACCAATTTAATTCAGGTGTTTTACAACTAAAGGTGTCCTTAGATTTAGGGATGCGAGATTATTTCCAGTCCAAAAATTCAGAACTAATGAATGTTTTAGCATCAAATTTTACATCTTTTTTAAACATGATACAGAGTAATAATTTAAAGAAAAATTTTGGGAAGCAGCTGAAGCTGAAGATTGATTACTCAGGCAGGGCTAGAGCAAGGACAACCCTGAGAACCTGGAGCACCTGAGGCAAGCCAGGAGAACAAGCGATTACAGCTCTGAGAACACAAGGCACCCGAGGCAAGTTAGGCGCACAAGCTGTTAGGCAGAGGGGTTTCACCTGACATCAGTCTGCCCTGTGTATAAATAAATGCTCTGCAGTCTATCTTCATTTTCCACTTTTGCCTTCATTTCTTCATGGTCTTCCCCCTTACCTCGGGAGATTTTGAGAGCTGGACTGAACACAGCAAAGAATGTGCTAGGAATTCTTCCTGATAGGTGGAGAGTTTAGCCTTGACCCTACAGACACTCATGAAATAGAATATACCAAGGAGATGCTCACATGTGACTTCATTATTAGTTTTAATAATTTTTTCTGGGTGTTTAAATTTTTTTTTTTTTGTCTTTTTGAGACAGGGTCTCTATGCAGTTCAGGCTGGCCTTGAACTCACTTTGTAGCCCAGGCTAGTCTCGCACTCACAACAGTCCACCTGCCTCAGCCTCCCGAGTGCTGGGATTACAGGTGTGAGCCACCACGCCCAGCTTGGGTGTTTAAATTTTTAAGTGTGAAAGTTTTAAAAATAAGATATTGGTACTTAACATTTTTTCAGAGTATTTTGACTACAAATATCACTAATTGCATTTTCTTTGTTTTAAAAATTCTTTTTTTAAGGGAAACGGTACTATATTATTTTATTGTGTCCAATTATCTATAGCTATAAAATATATGGACAAAATTAAAATAATGATATTCATGATATTGCTTAATTGTCTTAATGGAAAGATTCATATACAGTTGCTCTTGGTTTCTAAATTGTTTTATGTAAAGATGTTGAGTATCTTATAATAAAAGAGATTTTATGCGTAACTGTGACAAATTAGTTCTCTTTTTAAAACTTAGTGTCTGTTAGGAGAATGTAATATGGCATTAGATAATTCTCCTTATAGGGCATATTCTGTACAGTTGGATTGACAATCAAGTCTGAACCAATATATCTAGATATTATTTAATAAAGTCAACAAGCAGACTTGTGCCTTGAAGAGACATTTTGTAAATTTGACCTTTAATTTTCTGTGAAAAGGCAAGTTGTGTTTCTTTGATTCTGGAGTTCATCTTGTCATAAACCAGTTGGGGCTGCTTGTTCAACACGATTTAGCCAGAATTCCATTTTAAAAATACAGTTCTGTAACAAATTCAGAAAAAAAAATATATATTGATGAAAATCACTGAAAGGGAATATGGGAAATTTAGGAATGGGAACTACAGGATATCTAGTAACTAAGGAAGCAATCTCTTGCTTAAATAATCATCCTATCATGAAATTCACTGAGCATTCACCAGCTTTTAAGAATATGCTGCTTTTTACATGCTGGCATTGAGAGATGAAGATTAGCCATATTACAGCAGTTCTAATCTGAGGATGATGTCTAGATGGGTTTGAAAACAGTCTATTAACTCAGCAAATAGTGAGCTCAAATAGTGAATTCAGTGGCTCTAATTCTTTGTAAAGAAGACTGTAGATTCATTAAATCTTTATTTTTATGTTATGAGATAACTTTGTATACATATAGATCTATATATCCTTAGAATAAATAATAAATATAATTGAGAACATAGAAAATAATTTGGGTTAGCTTTTTATTTTGTGTTTTTGGGACAGGGTCTCGCTATGCAATTCAGGCTGGCATTAAGCTCTCTTTGTAGCCCAGGCTAGTTTTGAACTTGCAAAGAATTGTCCTGCCTCAGCCTCCTAAGTGTTGAGATTACAGAAATATACCACCATGCCTGGCTAGCTTGCTTTTCTTTCTTTCTTTCTTTCTTTCTTTCTTTCTTTCTTTCTTTCTTTCTTTCTCTCTCTCTCTCTCTCTCTCTCTCTCTCTCTCTCTCTCTCTTTCTCTTTTTGAAACAGGGTCTCACTATGCAGTTCAGGCTGACCTTGAGCTCACTTCGTAGCCCAGGCTGATCTCGAACTTGAAATGATCCTTCTGCCTCAGCCTCGCAAGTGCTGAGGTCACAGGTGTGAGCCATCATGTGCAGTTTAGCTTCTCATTTTAGAGTTGGGAAATTAATTGCATTTGGAGTAAAATTAGAAACTTGGGAAATTTAACTTGTTTTCCTAATTTTTTAAAATTAAAATTTGAAATTATTAATATTATTTTGAGGTGCTGGTATTGAGTGCAGAGTCTCATGCATGTTGGGCAAGTGCTTTATCAATGAAACATCTAGCTTTCTTTAATTTTAATTTTAAGTTGCCCAGGCTGACCTTGAATATGGTAACCCTACTGCTTTCCAAGTGGGTAGAATTATAGGTATAATTTTAAATTTAATTTTTTTTAAATTCAAAGACATAGCTGCACATAATTTAAAAAATCAAGTAGCAGTAAAGAGATTATAATTTTCAAAAGGAATTCCCTGTCCCAACTCTTTGATAATATTGTGTGTGTGTGTGTGTATGTGTATATATATATATATATATATATATATATATATATATATATTTGGCAAATGCATGACATTGTATTCATTGATAAAATTAGGTGTACAATTTTGTTTTTCTTTGAGGATATTTGCTTTCCTACACTCCTTTTGTCTTAGATTTCTCTGACAGAACTGCAGAATTCCTGTATGTATAATTGAAAACACCAGGTCCTACTGAGATAGGAAATTAGGGTGCTGAAAAACTGACTGGTGATGTGGGCAAGACCTGCTAATTACAAGACACCAGAACACAGGCACAGAACAAGTCCCAGATCCTGCACGTGGACTTCTCCCAAGAACAGAAGTAGGTTTTCAGTAAGATGGCCTAGACTTTTGGTTTTTCTCTTGTTTTGCACAAAGTGTGTAATTGTTGCTTCTTGAAAATGGTTGCTTTGAAAATAAAGGTTTTGTGACATTCTTTGTCTGAAAATGTCATTATTCTCTTCTTAACTTGGAGTATTCTAAGTTGCACCAAATTCAAGTTTAGAAATTATTCTTGATTCATAAATTTCATAACATGATTACAACTACTTTTAGCTTCTAAGGCTATTAATAAATCCAATTTCAAACTGGCCACCAATCCTTTGGATGGATATTTTTCTTCTAAAAACTTTTAGAACTTTTTTTATCCATAGTAATCAGAAGATTT
Organism: Hydrochoerus hydrochaeris; assembly: GCA_004027455.1. Lineage (NCBI taxonomy): Eukaryota > Metazoa > Chordata > Mammalia > Rodentia > Hydrochaeridae > Hydrochoerus > Hydrochoerus hydrochaeris. The sequence continues at coordinate 157,816 of PVLA01002585.1, read as the reverse complement.
CTGGCAATAAATCAGTATGGCAAGTTTTCACTTGTGTTGAGGACAGTTTATTTTCAAAACTCATACTCCATCATATTAGGACATTTTCTTAAATCTCTTGGAAAATCTGTCTAGCTTTTGTTCCAGATATTTGGCTGAATTTTTAATTTATGCCATTACATTTTAAAATACCATATTCTAGCCGGGCCTGGTGGTGCATGCCTGTAATCTCAGCACTTGGCACTGAGGCAGGAGGATCACCATAAATTTGAGGCCAGTCTGGGCTGCATAGTAAGTTCAAAGTTAGCTTGAACTACATAGTGAGACCTTGTCTCAAAACAAAACAAAACAAAAATTCTCTGAAGATTTCTTTAAAATAGCATTGTATTTTTATTTCATAAGATTTATTTTCTCATTTGAACAAAAAATGTACACACTCTGAATTTGTCTGTTTGTTGAAGTTTTCCTTACTTTGCTTCTTACTTTCCCTGTTTTACATTTTCCTGAAATATTTATCATTTGTTTTTGGTCATTTTAAATCAGTGAGGTTATGAATCTCAATGGATATTCTATGTCCATTGGTGGTGTTAGTCATATCAAGGCTTCAGGATGGCATTCTGGTCATTTTGTAGGCACATCCTCCTAATATTAGTGTGGAGGTTGGTTTAATGCATAATCTTGGCTAAGTTTCAGTGCCATTATTCAGTCCAGAGTGATTTGGATGTTATAGTGCATGCACTTTGTAACTGGAATTAAATGATTAGAATCTATAATCAGTTGACTTTAAATAAATAGTCTGGTGGCCTGATTGAATGACTTGAAAGAATTTAAGAGAACTGAGGCATCTTTTTGAGCACAATTAATTCTGCCTGTGGATAGCAGCTTCGGTTCAAGCTCAGTATTTCCAGCCTACCCTGTCTAATGGCCTGTCCTACAGATTTTGGATTTGCCTACTCACAAACTATAATTACAGAAACATTTCAAATTTTAGTTTAAAATAGGATATTTTACATTTAAACACCATTTTCAATTATTCTTGATTTTCTAAGTCCTGAGAGCATCTGATTTAGCATCTTCCAAGAGTAATTATCTGGTATCTTCAGCTCTTGCCCTGCTCTCAGTTATGAAGCAGGTGATTTCCTTCCCAAGTGGCAAGGTTTCTGGGTTCTACTGCTTGCTGATTTAGTTACTGCCTCACCACCCACTTTCCAGGTTTTGATATTTTGTTGCTATGTCTCTCACCTGTCATGTTTTGTGAGGTTTATTGTTTTAAGTCCTTCTTTAAGAAACTTCTTGTTAACTTGAATTTTGTTTAGGGCAGAGATTAACACTTTGATCCTGTTTAACTAAAACTTCTTTTCCCATCTCTTTATTTAAAAGTGTAAGTTTTTGATCTTTGTATGTAGTTTTCCAAAGACTGAATTTACTGTGTCCTTAGGAAGCAATTTCAATCTCAAATCCTACACTAAGGGTTGTAATAGTCTAGCCACAGTAACTGAATGCTTTTTTTTAAAGCTCATGTACTATGCTCTGACTCTCAGCCTTCACCATGATGTTAAACACCAGTGCATGAGCTCTTGGGGTCTTCTCAATTCAAGCCTAGATAGGAATCTAGATAGCAACAATGATCTTTTCTTTGTTTCACTTCTAAACAAAAGTTTTAAAAATAAGCAATTTAAACACATATGCCTCCAATAAATAATATACTTTCTGTGCTATTGTTTCAATGTATATAAAATTCTTCAGAAATTTTTAACTTTTCACCCTTATGGGTGGTATATTACAATGAGATCCAAATGATTTTTTTTTTGTGTAAGCATTTTAAAATTTTTATTGATGCATTTTAGATATACATAATGGTAGCATTCATCATATGAAATTTGTACTTATACATGATACATTGTGCTGCTTTTTTCCCCCATTTCTCTCCTCTATCTTCAACCTTTCCTCCCTTCTTTATTTACAAAAGCATTTCCATTTTTTCCCTTCTATTCTTTTTTCTTATCCCTTCCTTTTTCTCCTCCTCCTTGTTCTCCTTTCCATTTTAACATTTTTTTCCCCATTTTCCAATATCTATTATACATTTTGGTCCTTGTTTACACTGTTGCTTTCTTACACCAAGAAACAATTAGTAGTTAAACATGTGTATCTAATTATTTCACTTAAGAGAATGAGACCCAAATTATTTACTGTAAAATGATTTCTTACTTAAAGATGTGTCTGTATTGGCAAGTTAATATATTTTTCTTGATAGATAGTAAAACTGATTTAAAAAGTTCTTTGACTTTAGCTTTTACAGTACTTTTTATCATACAACAGTATGGCCAACCAACATGGTAAATGTTTAATTTAAAAACAAAATATTACAGTAAAGGATATATTGCCATCAATTCCTTTTGTAGTTCAAACACAATTATTCTGTCATTCATGCAAGTTTCTGAAGTAGTTCTGGAAGTCCTTTTTTGTGTGTTTAGTTGCACTGTTGTGGCTGCCTCGATTTCCTGAATTGATTCAAAACATTTACCATTGGCAAAGAGCCAAAAGTCTTATGGTAGCTGATTTGGTTAGTAAGGTGGACAAGTACACATCATAGTGTTTTCATAAGCCTGCTGTACATTGGATGGCACTCTGAAGCAGCATTCACCGTATATATTTTTTTTATCATACCTCTTAAAGACATGAAAGAGGATTTTCAGAACTGCTTCAGAAAGTGGCAAGAATGATGGGATAAATGTGTCTAAAATGAAGAGAGTATTTCTAGGGGGAGTTCATGACAATGTGTCTTACTGCACTAAATTTTTAAAATTTAAATACTTTGTAGTTTTTGATCAGCCTTCATAAATGCTAAGTAAACATTAATTTTCTCAGCTCTCTCGAAATAAAAGACAATTGACTGATAATATCCCTCATTTCTTTTTAAATTAACCAATTAAGATATAGAGAAGGAAATGGACCTTTAATAGTTATATTTGTAGTGGAGAATGAATTATCATTTGGCTTAGACTCCAGATTTATCAATCTTCTCTTTTTACATTTCATAATATTTACAATAAAACTTGCCAGCAAAAATCAACCATTTAGAATCCATTCTGAACATCTATTCTTCCATTAACAATCTAACAAGGTCAATCAGTAAACTTATTTGGCAAAATATTGTAGAGACAAGATAAATGTTACTAAAATGATAGCTATTTTTTAAAGGGAAAATAACTATTTTTATTTGCTTTTATTTGATGGTTATCTTTTGTTAAGTTTTGGTTACTTCAGAGCTGAACTCATTTTGATAGAATAATTTAGAAGTTCAGAAGATTTGGGATGAATTAGTTACCTAGCAGAATATTAAAATTTAAATAAAGAGTTTAGATTAGGTTTATTTAGAAGAGACCAGAATTTATATGTAAGTGATGCTTTGCATGTTATCACAAAAGCTAGTTAATGTATTGACAGCAGTTTATACTGAAATCAATGCATGTGTATTGCATTGATGCATAACAAACCATCCTAAAACTTACTGATTTAAGGACCAACCTTTTAATTACATCTCAAATGTTTATAGATCTTAAAATAATGTGGAGTTCAAGTAGATAATTGTGCAGTTTATACAGTTAGCTGAGTCACTAAGTGGCATGCAGCTGAACTGGAGTATTCAAGTTGGCTTCACTTGTATCTGGAGTCTTGGCAGGAACAGCTAAAAGAATGAGTAGAGAAGTAAGAGTGTATATATACATGGCCTCTCCAGCAGGATTCATTAAATTCCAAGTTCTTACATGGTAGCTTTCTTCCTCCTGTGAATATTGCAAAAGAGCCATTCAGGAGATATGTGGCTTGGTCTTACTTAATCTCAGAAGTTACAAAGTATTTTTTCTACCACATTTCATTGGTTAAACCTGAGCTGCATGAAAATCTCAGTTCACATAAAAATAGGAAGAACACTGAAACACATTGACGAAGAGAATGTGGGAAGTGGGATGTGCTTGTGGTCAGTTTGGGAGAATATGATTTACCACAATGATTTTGGAGATATCTGTGTCATAGTTTGGGCTTGAAATTGTGAGTTTCGAGACGCCCGCCGCGTGTAGGGAGAAGCCAACAGACGTCCTCTCATGCGATATGCAAGGGGTTTTATTTGTTGTCCAAGCATGCGTGGGGCCCACTGAACACGCAGGAACAGAGAGCCACGAGGCATGCCGGAGCATGGCTTTTAAAACTACAGGACAAAGGAAGGCAGGGCTTTGGCAAGCGCGGTTACAGAAGCAGAAGGCATTGGTTAGTTTAAATGGCTTTCTACATTCATTGGAGGTTGTGACTATAGGGTGGTCTAGAGTCGGGCTGCGGAGGGTGTTTCCTAATGTGGGCAGCAGATGCCCAGGGAAGGTACACTCCATAAATTCCTTAAATTCCGGGTGGGGTTGTTTCTACCTTGCAACCCAGGTTTTCTAGTCAGCTTTATCCTTGTCTGAATTTAACCTAGGCAGCTTTAACTATAATGGCTCAATTCCCAGAATATTGGGAGGAGACGAGAGCATGGAGCAGTGCAGACCATGCACTGTTAATAAGAGAAAATTTCTCTTACAGAAATGTCCCCTAAAACTCATATGCTAAAGAATTGGTTGCTAGTTAATGGGTTTTCAGGAAAGTGACTGGATCATGAAGGCTCTAACTTCATTAGGTGCTGAATCTATTGATGAGATTATTTTAATAGCTTTATTGAGAAATGGCAGAAACAGGAGGTGCAACCTAGTTGAATTATGGGGGCAAAACTTTTGGTACTATATCTGCTTCTGGACTGTTTCCTCTTTGGTTCTTTCTCTTACCCGTTCTCTCTGATTCCTGGATACTACAATGTGACACGTTTTTCTATGTTCCTCTGTGACATGTTCCTCTACGTTCCTCTGTGACATGTTCTTCTATGTTCCTCTGTAACATTTTATTCTGTGAAATGTTTCTCAGTGACATGTTGCTCTGTGATATGCTCCTCCATGTTCCTCTGTGACATGTTCCTCTACATTCCTCTGTGATATGTTCGTTTGTGACATGCTGCTCTGTGACACATTCCTCCATGTTCCCCTGTGACACGTTCCCCTATGACATGTTCCTCTGTGTTTCCCTGTGACATGTTCCTCCATGCTCTTCTGTGACATGTTCCTCTGTGACTTGTTCTTCTGTGACATGTTCCTTCATGGCATTTCTGCCTTCCTGTAGGCATAAAAGCTGTGGCTCCAACCAACCAGGTTGGAAACCTCTCCAACCACAAACCAAATGCATCTTTTCTTATTTAGTAGTTGTTTTTCTCAGGTATTTGGTCACAATGAAGAAAAGCTATAATAGTCCGGTTTTATTTAACGTAGGAGCTTTGTGACTCTGGATATTTTAATCTCCTTTTTTAAAAAGTTTCATATGAACAATGGGGATAATGGTAAGGGTATTTTGGTACTAAATAGGAAATAAATTGGAAGTGTCCAGGGGAAAGCTGGTATGTAATGGTGCTCAAAAATCATTGCTAATATTGCCTATTAGTGTGGAAAAAAAAAAAAAGCCCAGAACTTTCCCTGAAGGGGAGGGACTGTGATAGATGCTGGAACTCACGAGGCTGCACAAAGAAGGAATTCTGCCGCCCTCTTGGTGAACACCTTCCTCCGGCAGGCCCAGTAGTGTTTCCTGTGAGCCTACCGGTGCGCAGGCTTGGAATCCAACATCCCAACCCCCCACCTCCCCATTAGCAACTGGGTCTGAGCATCTCTTGGCAGGATGACTGTACGCAATATAGTAAATATGAGGGGTCTCCTCTCTCTTCTCTTTGAAAGCAAATGTTGTTTTCAGTTTTGATTCATTATGATTAATTACTCTTTTCAATATTCTCTTTCGATTGATTTTATAATGTTCTGTCTTTGGTTTAATTTTGCTGTACCTAATTGACTAGATAACTATTGTGAAGATAATGAGATATACTATGGTACCTATTGCTGTTATCCCAGTAACCTGCTATGAAGTTCTGTACCAAATTCACTGCACTGTCTTGATTGGCTTTGTTCTGTCTTGTTCTGTTGTATTTCTACTACCTTCAGAATAAAATAAAAAAAAATAATTATCACAAGATAACACTTTTAAACCTATTTTTTTTTTGGTTTTTTATTCTGAGGTTTAGAAGTCATTGTTACTTCAGATATGTCTTTATTCATGACTAACACATTTATCAGTGTTGATCACTTGATGCTTTTCTAAGTGTTATTATGCATGTATTAATTCTCACAATATCCCTGTGATGTGGATAGTATTATATTTCTAATTTTATGACTGAAGAAACAGAAGTGGGGTGATATAATTTTCCCAAGATAGTTTGTTAGCAAAGGGGTGAACAATGATTTGTACTTAGGTTTCAGAGTCCAAACTATTTTTATTAATTCATTTATTTATTTGAGACAGAGTCTCACTATGTAGTGTAGGCTGGATCTGCACTCACTTATATAGCCCAGGCTGGCCTCAAAATCAGTAATCCTCCTGTCTCAGCCTCTCAATCATGGGAATTACAGGCATATGCCACCATGCCCAATGCAAAGCCTAATTCTTAATCAGCATTTTTTATTTCTCTTGTAAAGAGTTGATTATGAGAGATATATGATGAGATCATAATGTCTTAGAGAGTGGTAAAAATATTGGTCATATCAGTTAAATAATTGACTTGTACATAAAAAAAGGTCATTAAAGAATGTGTGGATTTTCTTAATTCTTGAATTCTGCCAATGGTTTACATTTAGCATAGACTCTAGAACAGTAACTACACCAAAGTTTTCTGGTGTATATATATATAATTGGTTTCTGTATCCCAAATACATTTTTGAGATTTTAGTATATCTTATTTCTGTTTAGGTTTTTTTATAGCTTTTTCCCTTCTTCACATTTCAGGAGTACCTGAAACTACACCGTTACATTTACCGTCTATAGGTGTGGAGAAGAGTACATAAGTATCATTTGAAAGAAGCATAATCAATATGACAGTTGGAGGGTTTTTTAAATTAATGTTTTAATGTATTTGTATTTTTACATATATTTAGGAATTCTATAAAATTTTGAACAAAAGCTTTCTCAAATTTTGTTTCTTTGAAATGCTAACTACTTTTTGAATTGTTGAAAGTTCTTTCAGTTCCTTTGTGAAAGTAAAAGCCAAATACATTTTTAAATTAAAATGAGTATGTTATTTCAAATGAGTTTGGTTCTAAAAAGAAAGTCATCTGTAACAATATTAAATAATGAGGCAAACTGTTTGATTCACATAGCTGGTAGGTGTAAAATTGATGAATGAGCCTTATAAAGTAACTCACTCATTTTATCAAGGACTAAATTTGTGTCTTTTCAATCTATTTTTGATGGTGTCAGCTTTGAGTTTTATTTTTACTTTCCTTAATTAATGAGGCTGTCAACTACTTCCAAGACATGTTTTCTTGTCAACACTAGGAAAGAAGAAAGATCATTCTAGAAGCCCTTCAGAGGAGTATATAAACATCTTTCATAGACTCTACGATGAGCTTTTTCTTCCATCTTGAGAAACTAAGGCACTGACTTGTAAACTAAAAAGTATAACCTATTAACGTTGAACTCAGACATAGACTGAACCCCTTGGGCCACAAAGGGTTAAGCTGTCTTGGAAGAACGTGGAAAATTGAATTCCCATGAAGAATTAGCAATGAATATTTAGATGCGCTGGGCAGAAACAGTGAATAGTATGCATTAACACAGCTTTTCCATCATTCCTTGTAAATGAAAATGGGACCTATTCGTATATGTTAGATGATTTGTGTTTCTGATTTTCACCAAATAAACTGTGAATTTATTCTAACACAGAAGTAATAATCAAAGAAGTTATAATCTGGCTAACATAGTCATTTTACATGACACTTAATTTAACCCAGTTTCACAAATTATTATCTGACAAGTACCTTACCAAGATGTCAAATCTTGGCTCTCCCTCCAAATGTTATGCTCTGCATCTCTTGTCTGTCCATCTACTTGTCCACCCATCTCTTCATCCATCTGTCCTTCCATCCATCCATCCATCCATCCATCCAAATGTCAGTATAACCATATAAATAAAAAGAAGGAAACAGGAAGAAAGAAAAGTATTCTGAAGCATCAAATACTCAACATATTTTATGTTGAGCTTTGTGTGCCTGTTTCTTCTCTTTTTTTTATAAACACAGATTCATCCTATTTGCTTGAAAATACTTTTAGGCTTTTTAAAATTCAATCCATAGCATATTATATTACTGGAAAGGCAGTTAATATCCTATGGCTGCAAAATAAATAATTTTCATAATTTTAATGGTTTATTCTTGATTTTATCTTCAATTGAATGTAACAAAGTTAATATAAATACCTGGGATTATTTTAGTAATTTTAGTAACTATTAATAGGTACAGAAACCATAGTGGCAATTTGACTATGATAATCCATTTAAAATGTTGATTTTTATTCTTCCTTATATGTCTAATTTTGAGCTAGAGATGGTCTAAAGATTTTGCTGATACATCATTTCATTTTGAATAATTTATAATACATGTGGTTTTTCTGGATCTAGTGATTGTTAATTTATTTATTACTTGTCTGGGTATTTTATGTTTCAAAATAGAATTTTAATGGGCATTAAATCAATTAGATACATTTGACAATCATTACAGATTAATGGTATGTGGAGGTCCAAACTTTATTCTGATAGATGTGCACTAAAAATATAGCACTGAGAACTGCTGAGAAACTCATTAAGATGAGGGAGAATGCTCTCATGAAAAAAATTCCTATATAGTTATATAAAGTAGACTCTTTGATACATCCTAGACTTTGACAATTTCCTGGCTTGTCGGGATGAATGTGCTACACTATAGCAGTTTCTTAGAAAAATAGCTATGCAATATTTAAAATAAATTAACCTTTAATATTTTCATTTTGAAATAAAATGTGTATTTGGTAAGAAAGTCACATGTAATTTTCCAGTCACAATACAATAAAACTTCTTCAGTCAGTTTTCCTCTTTTTAGTCCTTAGTCAGTTTACAGTGCAGCCATCAGAAAGATGCCCAGGGGAAATTAATGGTGATGAAACTCAACCACAGAGTTCAGGAGCAAAGAGACAGAGGAAGGGTAGCAGTTAATGCGTTTGGCTAAAGATGCAATCATATTTTTTGGTTTTCATGGGGATCAAAGCCAGGGTGACTAAATGAGGCATTTGTCTAAAGCATGGGAATTAGGAGGTTGCCCTGTTGTCTGAAAATATATTAACAAGAGTTTATTTCATAAACAGGGAGAAGGGAGAACACATAACATTGAAAAAGTATAATGGAAAGCCATGCTTCTGATCAGGCAGAATTAATTTTTTTTTTTTTTTTTGTACCCAGGATTGAACTCATGATCTTGCACTTGCCAAGCAGGTGCTTATGCCACTGAGCTAAATCCCCAACCCCTGGCTGAATAAATTTTAATCTCAGTTGCATCTCTAAGTAGTTCTAGAGTCTGTGGATAAATTAACTCAGCAGTTTGATTCAGCTTCATTGTTGAGTGAGGAGAATGATATCAAATGGGTTAACTTGTGTAAAATTGTTGGGCACCATGTCTACTACTTTGTAGGGACTAGAGTGCTTGGGTCTTTGCATTTTTCTGCATTCGCCCTTTCTCTGTATTCTTGAAACAAGTGAAAGGTCCGTGAGATTGATGTAACCATGTATGGTTTGGTTGAGTTCTGTCACACACTGACACAACTCTCCAAAATCTATAGTGAAGCATAGAAGCTATCTCATTTCTTACATATTGTGAGACAAACTTCCCATATGAGATAACGGTTTTAAGAATTAGGTAAAATATTGTACACAAAACGCTATTAAAAGGAAGATGCACTGTTGAGTCATAGACATCTGAATCTCACTAGTTCTTGAGTTGTGGGAAATCCGTTGCTTTATTCTACTTCTGGTTTCCACCTCTTAAAGTTGTATGAGACAAGGTGTGTAAATTTATGTAGCCCAGAGCTTGGCACATAAGTGGACATGAGAGATTTTTGCATCTTGGATTTCTGTTAGTTAAAACAAAGAAAAATTAGTCAAACTCTGTCAAATGTTCACTCAGTAACTTTTACCTGAAAAAATTAGAGTTAACTCGGTACAGGTCTTGCTTGATGTATCCTGGAGATACAGCTGTCATTGCTAATTGTAACAGCTCAGTTAGTCTGGTGGAAAGTTATTGCTGTCTTGTATATTTGGGAAAAGACTTCCAATCAGACAAGATTGGGTGGTCTCAGGATGGGATGGCCATAGACAAGACTTCCAATCATTTCAGAGAATGTACCTGCATTTTAATTTATCCTGAAAGATTTCTCAAGCACTTGAATGACCTTGGGTTCAATTTTTTATTCAAAATATTTGTTGTAACTTGTTTCCTCCCTTTGAAAAAGTTTTATTTGGTATATAATGAATCATTTTGACAGTCATAATACACAATGGCAGTTGTATAACATGTTCCATCAGTCAGGACAGCAATAAGAGTTTACTGCTGCACTTAAAAACATCTAATGCTAGACATAACCATTAAATGAGTTTCAAATGTTTTAAATTCAGAATGTTATGAAATATGGTTGGCCATGCCTAAAATACTTAGCTGCTGCCAGCAACTGACATAGAAATTTAGCATTGGGGGCCAAGTTTAAGGAATTATAGGTAAAGTAGTTAAAATATGAATATAGAAAGGGTATTAGCAATGGCTGTGAAATTAGCTTTGGCCATGATGTGAGGTACAGAGGCATACAGCTTTCATGAATTATTAGGAGGTTGAGGCTGTAACAAAGACCATACAAATGCTTCAGAATTTTCATGATCATGTCCCTAAATTTACTGTTTGAAGTTTCTGAGGGTTAGACTAGATCTTTTAAACTGAAATAGATTCTCAATGGTTTGTTAATAGAAGCAGTTTTCTGGTGTTAGCGTTTAAGAGGATCAAATAATAAGATTTTTCTTATTCATTTGTTTCTGTTTATTAAGTACAGAGCAGTGATTCTCAGACTCTAGGTTTATCATCACTCAGAAACAGGGCTGGGATTGATATAAGTTTCCAGGTGGGGCTAATGTTGCTAGTCTAGGAATTGCACTTTGAGATCTACTGCCACAGAGGAAGTGCTTCATGTGGAATGGGTTTTGTGGTACGTGTTGGAGCACCTGACCAGAGTGGTTTAAGCATAGTGGCCTCTTGCATATTAAAGATCCAGAATCCCAGAGTTCAGTGTCATATGGTTCCTGAAGAGACCACATTCTTTCCATGATTTGGTAACAGTCACCATTGCCTTTGAATCTCACCACTGGATTTAACTCCCACTTATCACTGGATGGCTGTAGCACGTCCTACAATTAAATAGCAACACAACTGGTTCAGAAACAGAAAAGTGGAAAGGTAGAAGATAATTTTTAAAGTCTCTGCTGTGGAAATACTCATTCAAAAAAGAAGATAAAAATGTAGTGATGCCTACAGGAAGCCAACAATCAGAGGTAAACTTGAATACAATGTTAGAGAAAAGTCTTCTGGCTTTTCTTTCCCACAGTGCATTTGAAATGGCATCAAGCATTGATGGTGTATGCATTCATATTCCATGATGCTCCCTCTTTCTCTCTACTCCTTCCTTCTCATCCTTCTGAATTCTTTCCACAATGTACTCTTTTTTTCCACCACTTCTTAGCACCAGTTTCTTTCACATAACTTCCTTCTTCCCATCTACTAAGAATTTTAAGTCACATGTATGGCAGTAAACAATGGTGGTTCAGATGTAGGGATTACTTTCCTTTTCCTTGCTTTCTCTATAGTAGAACTGGATTTCCTTTTTCCTTTATTTTGTAACAGCTAACTCTGTACAAACCATATAAAAGTGAGTGCCTAGTCTCATGAAGTTGACAAAAGGAAAATATTAGGGCAGTGTTTATGGGATGTATAGGAAGAAAACAAAAATTCCTGGTAGCTAAAAGGGGTCCCAGAAAGTGAAGTGCCAGAGTGGTCTATTTATCTAGGCCTTTTATGGATAAGCAGAGCTCAGGAATATATTCAGTGAACTAGTGATCACTTATCACTAGTGGTTCTATAGGTTTAAAATACTCAATTAGGCTTAGACTTTTTAATGCAAAATTCAAAAGAAAACCAGTGTTACTCAGTGTTTCTCAATTCCTCTGACCCTGGCACAAATGCAGGGAGGGGCCCTTTACTCCATGGATTCTGCTTGCTAAAGAAACTACTTTCCTGTTCAGAGTCCTAACCTACTTGTCCTTAGCCTAACTTTTAGCATTTTTCCTGTGTTTGCTTTTATGTTTCTAAACTTAACTATCTAGGTGGCTTGAATTAACTCTTAAACTGTGTATGTGTTATTTTCTTTGTATGACATGACTAGCCTTACCCTGTCTTAGGCTCTTTCCCTGCTTGGTGCCTATTTATTAGCTAAATAGCCATTCTTATGAGGTCATTCTAAATTTACCACCTTTCCTCCTTTTGGGATAAGAAAACAAAAACTTGGTTTCCCTTAGAGAATTTCAGTCTTAAGAACCTCATAACTTCAGAGCTTGTCAGATCAAATGTTGAGCTATACTCTTTTCTCTCTTTCTCTTATATCGCACAAATAATTCTTTAGCACAACTTGGCAGTTTTGACTTCAGAACATGCTAGAAATCTATTTTTTCCACACTTGGTAGCTACAACAGTGGAGAAAACCAATATTCTCTTATTTGGATTCTCTCTTAGCTGAATGTTGTTCCTGCTCTCACCTTGGCCTTCTTAAATTTATTCTTAACAGAGAAGCCAGTGTGATTCTATTAAAATGTAAATAAGATCAAGCCACTGTTCCCTTTAAAATCCTTCAGTGGTTTCACACCTCATTACAGTTAAGGTCCAAAGATGTGACACCGTCCTATAAGGTTGTAAATGATCCACCGTCTTCCCCACATTGCTGGCTCTAGATCATGGCAAGGATGCTGCCACCTTGGGGCATTTGCTCTTGTTACCTACCTCTGTTACCCCCATGGTCTATGCTTTCTTCAGGTCTTGCATCAAATGTCTCCTTTTCAGTGACTTCTTTATTTTATTTAAAATTGCATCCCTCTTACCCATCCTTCTTATCTTCCCTGTAATCCTTTCCTTTCAGCTTTGTCTTTAGAACACTTATGACCGTTTATTATACTTTATATTTTACTTATGCACTTATTTATTATTTCATTCATTTGTCTTCCTTTACTAGAATGTGAGTTCCATGATAGTGACTATGTCTGTTTCTCTGATTACTCTTATCAGAACTGAGACTACTGAGTACATAGAAATCACAGAAATATATTTGTTGAGTTAAAGAATAGTTATACAATAGTTAATAGTTAATAATGTGAGTTTTTCTTTCTTCTGAGACTTCTTTTGTAGTGCAGGCCTTGAACTCACAATGTAGGCCTGGTTGGTCTTGAACTTGTGGGAATCCTACCTCGGCCTTCTGTGTTCTGGGATTATGGGTGTGTGCTACCCTGCCTGGCATGAGAAGTTTCAAATAAATGCAAAGTAAAGAGTATCATGAATTCCTACATCAATCACTAATCAATAATGGCCTTCATTCTGCAGTTGTTATATAAACTAGCAGACCTTTGCTTTACTTAATAATACTTAAATGGGTACTTGATTTTATTCAGGTGAAATGTGCTGGGCATGGTGTTGCATGCCTTTAATCCCAGTGCTTGGGAGGCTGAGGCAGGAGGATCACTGTGAGTTCGAGGCCAGCCTGGGTTACACAGTGAGTTCAAGGCCAGCCTGAACTACATTGTGAGACCCTGTCTCAAAAAAAAAAAAAAAAAAAAAAAGAAAGAAAAAAATGCACAAATCATCTGTAGTTTTTGACAAATGAATGTAACTAAGTAAAGCATACCTTTCTCATGATTTTAAAACGTGTCGTTCTGCATAGCAAGTTCACTCATACCCTTTGCACTACTATTTCACTACTATTGCAAACTAGGTAATGATCTTTCTCTTTTTTTTTCATCATTACTTGGTTTTACCTTATCTTGAACTTCATATAAATTAAGTAATACAGTAGGGAATCTTTAGTTCTTTATGCCCCTTCTACCTTGATAAAAGCATTCATTCTTGTTTTTGTATGTATTAGTGATGAATTTCTTTTCATTGCTAATACTATGCAGTTGGATGAATATAAGGAAATTTGTCATTGCAGTCTCCCAATGTTAAATACTTGCCATTTTTTAAATAGCCAAACATATGGTCTCTCTACATGAGTTTTTCAGATGCCATTGAAAAGAATATGTTTGGGGCTGTTCAAAAAGTATTGTTACACATTTTGTACAATGTTTGGGGGCTTTTCACTTTTATAAGATAACTACTCAGATGTATAATTGCTAGGCCACAGTGTTGATGTATGTGTAACTGCGTAACACATGCCAAATGTATCTACCAAGTAGTTGTAGTGTTTTACGGTTTCCATTAGCAATGTTTTATGGCTTTAATTTGCATTTCCCTGATGGGAAACAATGAGGATATTATTTATGTGGTACTAGTTACTCATTTCCCAGATGTCTATTGTAAGAGTACCTTATATGTCCTGAATATAAGAGTACCTTATATGTTCTGGATATAAAACCTTAACCAAACCATATTTTGGGAACATTTTCTTGTTGTTACTGACTTGCTATTAATTTTCTAAAACGTGTCTCTTGATGAGCAATTTTTAATTTTGCTGTATTGTGACTTATCATTTTTTCTCTTGTTTTGCTTTCTAAGAAATTTTTACCTAACCTCAGTCTTTGAAGACATTTTTCTATATTGTCTTTTAAAAATGTTAAGATTTTATCCTTTACATTTAGAGTTTAGCTTTGTCTCGATATAGTTTAATATATAGCTTGACATAGCCATGGGAGTAATTTACTTTTTTTCCTCCCATTCTAGTTGTTTCAGTGCAGTTTGTTACAAAGATTTTCTATTCCCCTTTCAGTCTCTTTGACAATTTGTCAAATATCTAATAACCATGCATGTATGGATCTATTTCTAGACTCTGTATTTCATTCCATTAATCTGTTTGTATGTTTGTATTCCAAATCCATATTAATTTCTAGAGCTTTGTTAAAAACTTTGGCACAAGATATGTTTTATAACTTTTTTTTCCTTTTGCAGGATTCATTTGGGTACTCTGAGTCATTTATATTTCCATATAAAGTTTAGAAACACCTGATCAATTCCTATAAAAATTTCTTGTGGAGATTATGATTCAATTTTACGACTCAACACATGGTAGTTTGGCAGAATGTAGGCATGTACTCAAAAAGAAATATATTTTACAATATGAACATAATGCCTATGTCAGTGAAATCAAGATAAATGATAGTCTAACAGCTCTATCCATGATTGAGAAGGGATATAAAATTTCGGATTGGTTCTGATGCCATCTGTCCCTTCAAATCTTCTTGTCTTTGGACTTTTAGTTCATATATATATATATATATATATATATATATATATATATATATATATAATTTTTTTTTTTTTAGAAAGGCAGACATGACATATTAGTAAAAGGAATTGCTGTTGATAGCTAGGCTGTTTGGTAATGTAGTGATAAAGAGTAAAGGCAGGGGACTTGTCCTGTGAGAAGATCTCAGTCTTTTAGGGAGCCTATACCCCAGTGTGTAATCTTCACAAGTGCTTCTTAGTTTTTTTTTTCCCCCGTACTCTCAGGAAGTACAGGATAGGTAAGAGGGGTTGCAGGCAGCTATTTCCCCTTACCTAGGTTAGTTAGGATTTACTCAAACCCCATTATTTATATTGTGATAAAATAATTTCTCTTGAGCTCAGACTTTGCTTAAAACAGGACATATTTAAAAAGTGGTTACTCTTCCTGTGCTTATTGGAAACTCAAGAAAGCCTTGATATTTCTTATGAGAGCTGGGGAGAATTACTGAGTTAAAACTCACAGAAGAATGAACTCTCATCCCCCAACACCGGATCCTGCTGGAATTTTACTTTGTCAGATTCGTCCACTACAACCTTCTGCAATTCATCATTTATAATTCATATTTTTTTCATCATAATAGATTCCCATGTATTTTTGCTCTGATACATTGTTGCTCTCTTGCTCAGTCTGTTTTTCTCTAATTTTGGGGGCAACAGTTTGTCCTGTGACATTACTTCTTTGATGGAGGAAGAACTGTTGAGTTGTCAGTTTTTCTAAAATTAACTGTTGCTGGGTTAAAATGATACCAGCTTTTTCTTACCAACCTAGGAACTGGAAGTCTGCTATCATTTTTCAGTTTTTTTGGTCTCACTATCTTTCTTAGCCTTCTGAGATTTTATACATGAACTGCATCACTTGAAATTATAGGCAGGAATCTTAGTTTTTTTCATGTATTTTCTTCTCAATCATATCTTTATTTCTGTAATTAATATAATCATTATTGGTTGATCCTAAACTTTACTAACTCATTAGCTATTTAGTGAATTTTTATGCTAATCATTACATTTTCTATTTCTAGTATTTTTTTTATTTAAAGAGAAAAAAAACAGGAAAAAGGTAGAAATATTTCACAGAATTTCAAGAAAAGATAAACAGTAAGAAATCACTAGTTGATACATTACATATTGTTCTTTTAGAAATAGTTTTTTAAGTTACAGAATTAAAGCACACAAAGTGGACACCAAAGCAGTGAGAATGCAAACAGATCTGTTCCACAATCCAACAAGAACCTAGAAATATGATCATCAATCCCACACATCTAAACATACATGCAGCTATATCTTTTATAGCACTTCCTATATCCTCTTTTTTATAATAGCAATTATACATTTTTAAAATTTTATTTAAAGAGAGAAAAAAAAACAGAAAAAAGGGTAGCAATAATACAGAATTCTAAAAGAAAGAAAGAAAAAGGAGAATGAGAAAAAGCCCCACTAAGAAATCAGTAATTTGTAAATTACGTATTGTCATCTTGGATGTAGTTGTTCAAGTTACAAAGTTAAAGGGTACATAGTAAATATTCAAACAGACTACAAACAGTTCTGCTCAAAGATCCAACAAAGATTCAGCAATATGGTCATCTATTTTACACACTCAAACATACATGCAGTTATATCCCTTAGAGCACTTTCTTTTCCTCTCTTTTTTACAATAGCAATTACACATTTTGGTTTTATTACTCTTGTAGTTCTGATTTACTTTTTATACTAGAGACACAATATGATATTTATAAATATGATTCTTATTTATTTCACTAATGAGGATAGTCTCAAGTTGTCTCCATTTGCCTATGAAGGCCTCAAGGTCATCTTTTTTTATAGCTGGGTAATATTCCATTGTATAAAAATGCCACATCTTTTTCATCCACTCTGCAGTTGATGGGCATCTTGGTTGTTTCCAGGATTTAGCTATCACAAATTGTGCAGCTATGAACATGGGTGCACATATATCACTGTGATTTGAACTTTTCAGTTCTTTGGGGAAAATACCCAGGAGGGGGATAGCTGGATTGAATGGGGCTTCTAATCCTAGTCTTCTGAGAATTCTCCACATAGATTTCCATAATGGTTGCACCAGTCTACATTCCCACCAACAGTGGAGCACTGTTCCTTTTTCCCCACAGCCTCGCCAACGTTTGTTATCAGTTGATTTCTTGATGGCAGCTATTCTTTCCAGGGTAAGGTGGAATCTCAATGCTGTTTTAATTTGCATTTCTCGAATGACTCGTGATGGTGAACATCATGTATTTATTTGCCATTTGTATATCTTTCTCTGAGAACTGTGTGTTCCTCTCAGAGGCCCATTTTTGGAGAGGGTCTTTGAATTTGGGGGGCTTGATGTTTTTCAATTCTTTATATATTCTGGACACAAGTCCTTTGTCTGAGGGATTGCTGGTTAAAATTCTTTCCCACTCTGTTGGTTTTCTTTTCACTCTGTTGATGATTTCCTTTAAAGTGCAGAAACTTTTCAATAATGTGAGATCCCATTTGTTGATTCTTGAAGTGTTTCCTGTGCAGTTTGTGTTTGGTTCATGAATTCTCTGCCTACCCCTATGTCTCCATGACTTCTACCTATCTTGTCTTCCAGTAGATTTAGTGTTTCTGTTTTAATGTTGAGGTCTTTGATCCATTTAGACTTTAGTTTTGTGCATGGCGATACGCATGGATATAGTTTCAGTGTTCGGCATGTAGATAGCCAATTTTTCCAACACCATTTATTAAAGAGACTATCCTTCTTCCAGTGGACACATTTAGCCCCTTTGTCAAATATCAGGTGGCTGAGTGTCTTTGTAGTTGTGCTTGCATCTTCTAATCTGTTCCATTGATCCTCAGGTCTATTTCTTTGCCAGTACCAAGCTGATTTGATCACTGTGGCTTTATAGTACTGTTTCAAGTCAGGAATTGAGATGCCTCCTGCCTTGCTTTTGTTGCCTAGAATTGCCTTTGC